>JAMAJW010000009.1:0-558521 GCA_023628855.1 Coniochaeta sp. PK30-01 | reverse complement strand
TATATATATATATATATATATTTATATATATATAGAGAGAGAGAGAGAGAGAAAGGAAGAGTGTGACACGACGAGAGAAAAAGGGAACGTACCGGCTAGGATCGATGCTCTTCCCCTGGGCGCTCTTGATCAGCTTCCTCTTGGCCACGGGGCCGATGTTGGTGAGGTGGTCGGCGCTGGGGCTCGTGATGATGGAGTCCCAGATGACGGCCTTGTTGGTCGCGTTGGCGGTGCTGCCGGTCGAGTGGTCGGGCCACTCGGCCGTCACGTAGACGAAGACCTGCTTCGTGTTCCAGGTGAAGAGCGAGCTGAGGTCGGCGTCGAGGCTGAACTTGATGATGGCGTACTCCTCCTTCTTGGTCGAGTAGTAGTGTGGGCGGCCGCGGACTCTGTGGAGTGTTGTTAGCGTTTGGAAGACGGGGATGGAGGAGGGGAGTTGCACAAGCATAAGAGGTGGTTGGCTTACACTTGGACATTGGTCGTCTTGAGGGTTCCGCTCGGGGCTCTGGGCGAGAGGAAGTCCGAGGCTGCTATGAGGGCTGCGACGGCGAATGCGACGGTTGTGAAGAACCCGAAGGTGTTTTGCGCCCGTACTAGCGTGGTGTACATGGTGGGCGATGTGAGCGCGCAGGGGCTCAACGAGACCCAGCTACGGGGTGGGCGTGCGGATGCTCGGCGTGGTGAGGACGGGATCTTCTGGAGAGATGGTGAATGGGCCCGATAGTATCAGCTTCCCATGTCGTATTGCAGGTCGTGATCGTCGTGTTTTCGGGCAGCAAGCAGCTTGTCGTCGTGATTCACATGGAAAGGCAGTCTTATAGCGACGGCAGCAACTGAGGACACGTTGATATGCACCAATCACGACTATTCATTTATCGCGCCTGGGCTTATCGATAAGCGATGATAGACTGACTACCTTATCAGCTTATCTCCGTACTTATCAAGGCTTCCCCGACTACAGCTCCCAAGCCTTCGAACTCGGGGGCTTCGTATGTTACGGTATGTTACCATCGATCAGTGCCAAGTGCGAAGCTTTGAAGTCACTGTTGAAGGTATAAGGATCCATCTGCTTGCTGGTGTTCGAATTTAGTCATGCTCTCGAGTGAGACATGCTCGCCTGTTATTATTTGCGAAGAGATTGCTGAGGCTTCAATTGCCACGAACTCAGTATACGCAGCAGTTGTTTAGGGACTCGGAGTGCCATTGGCAACCTCGCAAGTTGAGAGAGCCTGGGCTCTTTCGCTGCTGCAACAGATGAGCAGTCTGGAGTCTTGTGATGACAGCACCGTCAAGTATACATGGAATCTAGGCTTGCAGAAGCTGACGCGTAATCCAGCCAGCCAATCGTGAGCCCTGAGATATCCTACTCTACCTACTCTAGAAGTCCTCGAAGATTCGACAGTAAGGCACGACACTGTTCAGGGCGTGGAATGCCTCCCTGTTAGTTGTCTCCTCTCTAGATAAACTGGCCCAATCATGCATCCTACGTTGGAATTGCTGTGATGCAAGATGTACGACGAAGGAGAAGCTGTCGATCATGCCAGTATTTCCCTTATCGCAGCCCAGCGGTTCGTCCCGCCTTGGCTTTCGTCATGGCCTGCCTGTCACCAACATTCTGTCTCCCGAGCCAGGTGTACTCCGAGTCCCTCCAGAAGAACATCGACGCGCTCAAGGTAAAAGTACCCAGGTAGGTATATTCGAATATTCAATTGTTCCTTACTGCGTATACTGCCGCGGCTTTCCAGCAATATAGGTAACTCCAAACTACCAAACCCGTTTGTTTCTTTTATCTGGGTATCATCAGAAGAGTACAACAACACGTCGTAACAGAACGGTAAGCAAAGAAAACCCCGCCAAGTCAGGCGCAGTAAGGCCGGGCACGCGTTTGTCGACTGCCTTCGGCCATGGGAGAAAAAACATTATCATCAAGTGTGGAGTTTCGTCAACCAATCCTTCCAGTTATCACTTCGTCAGGGGCGACGGCGTCTTCAGCGGCGACGGCGTCGTCTTCCCCAGCGGCGGCGTGGACACCAGCGTGTCCGGGCTGTTGCCCTCCGAGAACGGATCTCGGCTGGGCACCTCGAGCTCCTTCCCCTTGCCCTTGGGATCCGACACCGACGCCACCCTCTCTTCAGAGTCTTTCCCGACGGCCGTCTCCCCCGACACCGAGGGCTTGCCGAGCTCGGGCCTCGTGTACCCGTCCGCCTGCGGCGGCTCGGTGGTAATCACCGGCGGCGTCTTGAGCTGCTTGACCGGGCTCGGCTTCGGCGTCGGACTCGACGGCGAGGGGTCGTCCTCCGCTGCTGCTGCTTCTCCGCTCTCGCCTTCGGATGCGGGGATGATGACGACCTGCTGCAGCGGCACTGTTGTCTCCGCTGCGGCCGAGGTAGTAGCGGTGGCAGGAGCAGCAGCAGGTGCGATTCTCTTGTCGACGCGGAGGACCTCCTTCGCCAGCCCCCTCACCCCTGCCGCGATCACCTCTGGCCGCTCCCACGCCAGGAGCCCCGGCTTCCCGGCCACCCGCTGCGTGTGCACCACGCTGTAGTGCGCGTTGCCCCACGCCGGGCAGACGTACTTCTGCTTGTCATCCGTCGCCGGCAAGGGCGGAGGGAGCGCCGCGAGCTCCACATCTCCCGCCTCTGACCCTACGGCTCCGCCGCTCCCAGACACTACCACGGCCGCAGTCGGCGTGGAGTCTTCTTTCCCTCCCGTGAACACCGTGATAGCCACCCTCGGCTTGGCGGCCTGCACAGCGTTCTTCTTCGCCGTCTTATCCTTCTCCGGCTGGCCCTTCTTGGTCTCCTCCTCTTCATCGTGCGTGGCGCAGTGCGCCCAGAAGCGCATCGCATACTCCGGCCCGGGCAGCCACGCGAGCTCGGCAAGGGTGACGACCTGCTCGGGCGTGAAGTTCGCGCGCGGGCCGAGCACGCGCAGGGCCTTCATGACGAAGACCAGCAGCCCCGTGGGCGAGTCGCAGAGCGCGTAGGCCAGCGTGTTGGGCTCCCTCAGGCCCAGCTTGTTCAGGCCGAACTGCTGCGGGGTCGGCGGCCGCTTCCTGCTTCCTGTCGATGTCGACCAGGACTGGTACGTCTGCCGCAGGGCAGCGAAGTCGTCGTCGCTGTACCCCAGTATCCCCGCGTGGAAGAAGTTGGCGAGCGACCACTTTGTCCATTCCCAGGGCGCCTCGTGGATCTTGGGAGCGGACAGCGGCGGCGAGATGAAGTGCGTGCCGAGACAGGAGTCGGGATACCGTGTCGCGAGCGTGTTCACGAGTTTCCAGTCGATCTCGGCCGGCGACAGCGACGAGGCGCCGCTGTTAGTCGCGAGGTAGTGCGGGTACGACAGACGGGTCATGAGCCTGTTCAGCACCTCGGCGCAGGTGAAGATTATGGGCGTGTTGTTGGGGAGCGGGTCGCTGAAGCCAAGGCCGGGCAACGAGGGGATGACGAGGTGGAATGGTTGCTCGTTGGCCGCATCTTCAGGCTCCGTGAGGGGCTTGACGAGATGTCCGAGGGACAGGTTACAGAAAGGAAATGGGGGCACGAGAAGGAGAGGCATGGCATTGGCGTGCGGTGAGCGGACGTGGATGAAATGAAGTCGGACAGGCGTCTCGGAAGAGGAGATCTCAATTCCTGTCCGGAACTGAGGCAGGGTTTCATTCAGCACCTTCTCATGGTCTCGCCACGAATACTTCTCAAGCCTTCGGTGCCGCCGTCAGTGGATATCCCAAAAAAAAAAAGAATCACAACATTTCGGGGAGACGAGGACTCACCAGAAGTCGATGAGCGGCTCGACCTGGGGTTTCGGCTCCCACCAGTCTTCCGACTTTGGCGCGGAGCCCTCATGAGGTAATCTTGTGAGCTCAAGCTTCTGCCTGGTGAGGTCGAGATATTTTGACGACACCTGTTACGAGTGCCAAGGGGCACGTCAGTGACGGTTCACGATTGAGGCCTGATGCGGTCGTGATCTGCGAGCCGGGAGATCACCTACATGAATTTTGTACGGCTTGACCTCGTCGCCCACAGCGGGAGTCTCCGGTCCCGCCGCCATGACAATTAACCTCGTTTCCGCAGCGCACGACCTACAGCATGCCGGCAGCCGCAAAAAAACGATGTGATTCTTTGGGGAGGGGTGGCACGATGGGTCCCTAGCTCACACTACACTGCAGTGTTTGGGAGAGAGAAACCGAGTTGGTCAAAACGAGGGAACGAAAGCTGTATAGAAGAGCTCGTGACCGTGTCTCTCTTGGTGACAATTAATCGTTCAGGCAAAAACAAAACAGCGTCAGCAAACACGTCAGGAGAAAGACGGGCAGGCAAGGCAATCAAAGCAGAACAAAAACAAAATAAACGGCCAAGCAGGCCGCGAGTCGTCCCCTCCATGGTATTATGCATCTCTGGCTTTAAGTTAAGGGTCTTCTTAGTCCGGCCATGGGGAGATTATCTGGGAGTGGTAAGAGGGTCCCTGTCAGGCAGGTGTGGCTTGAACGCGAATACTCTCATACAGCACACATACAGCACAGTACAGCAGCGCAGATGTGGCGCCATTTCCAAGGTGCGAGTGTGGCTGGTGAATGCTATTATTGGCTGTCACTCAATTCTATAGGGTCAGGAGGGGGTGCCCCGGGGCGGCAGGTGAGATTCCAGATCCCCAGATCAGCGGATGAAACAGTGGCGGTGCAGGCGAATCCATGTTCGCTTTTCGGAAATGATCTGTTCAGGCTTATTGATTGACTCGACCACGCGAAAGCCTCTGAGTGGCTTGAGCATGGCAGCATGGGTAAGTCCGTGTTTGGTACCGGTCCGGGTTGCTGAAGACAAAACAGGGCAGACACCCCTGTCTCCTCCAAGGATCCCCAAACTGTCCTCTTTTGGAACGGTCTCGGTCCAGGAAGTCTTGAATCACAGACATGTCTGACAGTCACGCCATTGGACCACCGGCATCCAAACAGAGCCGCAAGAGGCCTAAATTACACGTCCTGCACGTGTACTGTCCCGAATGTGTCAAGGCAAAGTACAAGCGCTCGCCACCGATCATGTCACCGATTGACGCAAGCGCGGAGATCCACAAGACAAAAGCGCAAAATAGATATCGCAAAACCGGGAAACTGGTTGCTGGACTCGTAGACTTCAGCTGTTCTGTGTAAATGCTTGCAATATCGCCACAGGCTGCATGGACGGCGTCTCTGTGCGTCCCTCACGTCACGATGACGGCCATGGACTTGATATCCGTGCTGTAAGAGATTGAGGTCCTTCTAGTTCAAGCCACCTTAACAGCGATTGCGATTCTCTACCGATGATACCTTAGGCTAGGTAGGTAGACAGCCGTCTCTACCCTTCCAAAAATAGAGCAGCTAGCAAACCGACCAGCCAAGCTTGTTGCTACGTATCGGCTTTGTCGCAAAACCCTCATCTTCGCCATCGCCCAATGATGAAGCGCAGGCGCTATCAACTCGTCCTGGCAGGCGCGTGTGCTCCTCCTGGCGGCGGTGGAGAACTCTGACCTGGGCCGCCGGCGGCCCCTCTCAAGTTGATGGCGCCGATCCTGGACACGATATTACTCCCAACGGCGTCGACCGCTCCACGCGGCGACGTCAGCGTAGGGCCCTCGGGCGCCGTCTCCTGCACCCGGAAGAGCTTGATTGCCGTGCCGTTCCAGATGCCTGCCGTGCCCTTGGACACCTGCATCTCGCTGCTGAAGATGAAGCCCCAGAGCAGCGACTCGTACCAGCCCAGCGCCAAGGGCGACCACTCAAACGTGTGCACGCGCACCGGCGACGGCTCGATCCCGACAAGACGTACCTCGCGGATCTTGTTCAGTGTTGCAGCCGCAGGCGCGTCGGAAACGAGGGCCTGTCTGGGGATGAGCGCAGCCAGCTGCTGTATGAGGGCAAGCATTGTGTGTAGCGGCAGCTCGGGTAGCCAGCTGTCTATCCAGTGCGTCGTTGGTTCAAACCCGCCGGTTGGCGAGTAGCTACTTCCAGAATTGCTAGCCAAGCTCGCCGTGCTGTTTTGCCGCCTGAAAGTCGCAGCACCTGCCGGCAGCTTACCCCTAGCTTTCTCCGACATCCCTCGAAGCTGCCTGGGCACATCATCTTCCAGCTGCGAAGCAACCGATGAAGATCGGGAAGGGTTCTCGCTCGGATTTGACGGCGACGGAGTCGGTCTCTGCTCTTCGTCGCTATCTTCGTCGTCATCTCCTATAGCGAATGTCGAGTCCTCTTCCGGAACGTCACCTAGAGGCGGCAGTTTCGCGTGCGACGTGGTCGGGCTCCTCAAGCTCTCAACCGAGCTGCGGGTAGAATTGGGCTCTAACGGGTCCACGGACCGTCCCGCCTCTTTTCTTCTCTGGTTGCGTCTCTCCATCTCCTCCCGTCCACTTTCGAGCGTGAAAGAGCGCAAGGCCTCGACACGCTTCCGGTTTCTCAGAATGGCGTAGATAAGCTCGGGGTTTTCTGCTTATTGGGTTAGAGTCATGATTTCTTATGATGCGCCATTGGCAGCGAGGGTCTGGAACTTACTCTTGTACTGATGTTCGACGACGGAGTTTATAGACTCCATCAGCGATCTTAGGAGCTCATGGTTCGTGTCATTAGCCAACAGGAATGACGGAGACGACATCGAGTTAAATAATTGCATGATTTTGAAGCAGGTCGGTCCGCTCAGGCGCTCAAGATACGCAGCAATATTGTTGATAACTGCCAAAAGAGCCGGATAGATCGCCGTCAGCTTTCCCTGACTCGTGGTGATAAGGTTGTAGATAGACTGAATCACAATTAGCAAGTAGTCATGGAGGAACTTCTGGTAACCGGTCCTACCTGTATCAAGAAGTCGGCATAGCTGCCCTTGAATCCGGCTATTCTGATGGATGGCGGCAGAGTTTCCTGTGCTATGAAAGCCTTGTTCAAGTTGATGCCAAAATTCTTTTCCACGCTCAGCGTCTGCAGGAGGAAAGCACACATCCTCACTACCCCCTGTTTCGACGCATCGTTCTTGTATTCCAATGCATAGAACAAAATCAGGATAATGAAGTCGTGGGCCCTCTCAGTGTCGATAATGAAGGATCTGAAACGTTTATTGCACTGGGTCGTTTCCCAGAACAACATGATGACTTCCGGAGCAAATTTGACCGAGGACTGGGTTCCAGGAATGTACGAGTTGTTAGCTTGCAGTGGTTGGTTCAGTATTCTGGTCATGCCATCGACGATAAACTGGAAGTCCTGCGCCCGGTGAAGACGGCCGAGGAAATGCCGATAGAGATTCTTTTGTAATGGCTGCCCATCTTGTTCGGGGATGGGATACAGGAGAATCACCAAGAGGAACTGGAGAGTATAGGTGACCAGTATCTGCTTCGGGTCCTTGAAGACGAGTGTGTTGTACGGAACTCTCCAGCTGGCCGGGTTGTACTTGAGGGTTGTATTAAGTAAGGAGCATAGCACCGAGAGGACGACCTGCTTATCCGGACAGCTGCAGATATAGGTGAGAGCCTTGACGCCTCGTTGAGGGAGGAGACTGGGTGGCATATACATGCTCTGACTGGCAAGTGTCAAAAGCAGCCGGAGGATCTCGCAGCGGTTGCTCTCGTATTCCTTTGTCGTCGGAATTGTGGTGTTGCAGCCGACGCCGCTCTGCCAGATGGCATAGCTGACTTTGGGCTTGCCATGCGGTTGCTTGGGCACTGTGATATCGGAAAAGAACAGCAGATCGATAAGGGTATCCACTAGCTCCTCAGCAAGAGGCCTCGCGTCTTCAAACTCGTCTCCCGTCGGGGGTTTCTGTTGTTGGCCATCTTGCGCCCCGTCGAACAGTACCTCGGTCGCAAGTGACGCCTTCCTTGTTCGTTTCCGCCGGGCACCCCAGAAGAACCGATCTTCCCATTGTTGAAGCGACTCCTTCTCGTATACATAGGGAAGGACACGGGTGAGAATTCGAACGCAGTTGAGAGCATCGCGCTCTGGCGCAATGTCGGGGTCCGGGAAGGACGGATGGTGACGTAATATGAACAACCGTGAGGTAACAGCGAGTATCAGTGTTTCTAGATTCTCGAGCGCGTTATCTCGGGTGCGTCGAATGTCGGCGGGAGAAAAGAGACTGAAGATGTCTTCGGAAGATTCAGGGAGTTCCCAGAACTAGATGGTCGGCCATTCGTTAGACACGCTGGACAAGGAAGAGAGAAGTGAAGGGGGGCAACCAGGGACGCACCGAGGTCCAGTAAGGGTCGTCGGCAGCAATGTGCCTCTCCTCGGACAGTCTGAAGATGCCCTTCTTGAAGACAAGCTTGGAGTCACTTGCACCCATGTTTGGCAATGGCGATTGAGCGTCTCGTTAGCTCATCTCAAGCCAGGTATGACGTCGTGTCGCTCGCTGCACGCAGCCTTGAGACTTGGGGAAACCAGTCCCTAGAATTAGATATGTCTGTGCTGCTCGGTGAACACTGTGGTTTGGGTGCAAATAACTCGAGATGTCGACTGCGTTGGTTTGTAGGTGCTTCTTCGAGTTCACAATCGGATGTTGACCGGCAGAGGTCGAGTTAAGGTACGTAGGTACCTACCTCTTGCGATTTGCGAAGCACTGTATCAAAGCTCGGGCCACCTGGTCTTTCAATCCACATCCGAGCTCGCAAAAACGTGGAGTAAAAAGGCCTCAGTACGGTGGCTACCTAATTACATGGACATGGCTACCTTACTCCTGTTCGGACGCTCAAATGTGTGTAGAGGACTAAGACCATAGCAACTATGACTTGTCGTGTACCGCCCTCCTCCCTCCTCGCCATCTTGAGCATCACGGACAGCCTGCCGCCATTACTGGTTGCAATCGTATGTACATTACTCGTAAACTCCAACCATGTAGCGTCATAGTCTAGAAAGCAGATATGCAGTCCCGTGTAGCCCAATCAAAGTCCCAGACTACTCCTAACTTGGCTTGCCTGTCCATCCTCAGCTCAAGAAAGAGTTGCCTGATGCTCGCTTCCGGCCCCGCTCGTACAACCACTTGTTGTTGAGCCCAACGCTCGATCCCTTTCCGGCCAACGGACTTGGTGTCCCCGGCACGTCTCCACCAAACAGACTCGTCGCCGTGCTAGCACCAAGCTGACTTGGAGATCCAAACGATGACCTCCTACCCCCTCCAAAGCCTCCTCCAACGGCCTTCTGGAAAAGAGGGCTTGCCGTTGCCGAGTATGGCGACCCGCTCAGTCTCCTATCAGAGGCGGGGCTGCCATTACCGGATAGAGGTGAGCTGGTGTAAGACTTGTTGCTAGCAGCTGACCCGGCCAGTGATGGTGTACGCGAGTATCTCGGCGGAGTGCTAATCGCTGAGTTTGGCGTAGGTGGTATGGAGCTCGGCGGAAGGCCAAGAAGCTTCCTTTGACCGGCAGTCAACGGGATGTCGGCCAAGTCATCTTGCTGACGGACGAGTGGGAGGAGGGCGATGACGATATTGATCACGGGTATCAGCTGCAGAGCCAGATAGGTCCAGGCGATATACGTCTTGAGTTCTGCGCTGACACTAGACACAGCATTAGAAAGAACTACTTGCTGAAAATTCCTCGAATGCTCCTAAACTTACAGATCAGTGGGCAGTTTCGACACTGCGAGTTGCCGCACGACCACCGTAATGATGAACGCAATCCCGTTGAATCCTATCGTCTTGATGTTCTGCTCAGAGAACTCGGTCCTTCGCTGCCGCCTGGTAATTTCTGCGAGTTTGGGATGCTTCCAGTTGCCAGGGCTGTCCGTAATGATGGGTTTCGATGCTTGCTTGACGGGGGTCGACTGCAGCTTAGTCGTTACTGTCGAGACCGCAGAAGGTAGCTTAGTCGTCACTTGGGAAAGGGCAGAGGACGACATCGTCGCTATTGTTTCCTTGGTCGACTGCTCCAACTAGTAATGCTCGCTCACGGGCACAGATGGGACGAGCCGCCTGGTGATGAGGTCTGCGTGGTGGGCAGGCGACCATGTACGAGCTGCGCAAAGACAAAGAATGGTCGGAGCTGCCGGGCGAGATAATGAAATACGATCCTGCTGAATGTTAGTATCGTCGGGGTTGGTGCCCGTGGGCCGAAACACCTCTCGCTTGCGTATCTCTGTGCGATCGTCAGTGAAGGTTATACTCCTGGGTCTTGACACGAAGTCGCGCCCTCGAAAGTCAACAGACAAGACCTGCCACGGCGACGGATTTAGTCTGGCAGCCGGCGATAATGCCAGCTTGCTGTGGCACCTGTCAAGCTTGGTGTGGACCCTGATGTGTGGCTGGGCTTCGGCTGACACCCCCGCGCTTTCCCATGCTCGGCATGCTAAGCTGAAGCTGTTGAGACATCGTAGCGGCCTGAGAATGATCCACAGCCTTGATACACATAGCTTATGTCTCAAGCTCGTCTTTTGATTTCTTTGCTTCTCTAAATCGTCCCCTCATTCTGTACCTGCTTTGTCTGACTTTGTTGAAGGTGCAAGGCGCTGATTCATGCGGGCCACTGTAAGCGCAACACCTTAGGCAGTAAGCAAGATGGGTTTCTTCGACAACGCCATGCTCCGCCTTGATGAGGGCGTTACCGGCCTATTCTCGCAATGGAACGCCTACACAAGCATCATAGTGACCCTGTTTCTCGGCTTCCTCACCTATCAGCTGGTTACACGCCAGGATGCGGACACCCACCCCATGCTTCTTGCAAGGCAGGCCGATGCGTCCAGAGTGCGCGAGGAGGGTCAGTCGTCAGTCTATCGGTCACAGGCAGCTCCTCATGGCATGCCTCTTAATTCAGGCTTGAACGTCAAAGAACCTGGCGCATCTAGGTGGTCTAGGGGCAGGGACGGTGATCTCCGCGATGTCTGGCGACAGGCTGTGAACGGCGTGCAGGATGAAGGTCCCAACAAAGGTGCTAAGGGGCGTATCTTCACTGTGCTCGGCTCTGAGAATGTGATAGAGTATAGCCTAGGTAAGCTGTCTGTCCTCAAATGGTATTCCAGGGCTATCACGCTGACGCATGGACTAGACGATATCACGCGCCAGATCAACCTGATCGGCCAGCACATTGAGGATCAGGGCGGCAACCGAGTCGCTATCTACCTGCCAAACTCCGTAGAACTCATCGCTACCTTGTTCGCCTGCAGCTTCTATAACCTAACGGCCATCATCCTCCCGTTTGACCAGTCGGAGGATGCTGTCCTTTCCATGCTCAGGAGATCCGCAGCCGACACGGTGGTAACCGTTCCCGGAGCCTTTCCCTTTGACAGCGTGGTCAAGAGCTACCCTGCGCTCCGGCAGCTGGTCTGGGTTGTCGATGAAGGGAGCAAACACATGGACTGGAACGAAGTGCCGAAGGGCATGGGAGGCAGTGTCAATGTCTCAACCTGGCAAGAAATTGTCCACGAGCAGCCACAGGAAGCTGGCAAGGAACTCCCTCCTCAGGAAGGCCAAAAGGAACCTCGCGATATTACCGTCTTCTGGGAGTCCAAGCCCGGCGTCATGGAGGAGATGGTTCGCTTCACCGCCGCCAACCTCGTGTCCGCTATCGCTGCCCAGCTGTTTGCCGTTCCCACCGCACAGAGGATGAGCCCGTCAGACCTCTTCCTACCCGCAGACTCCCTCGCCAACACCCACACCCTTGTCTTAACCCTCGCTGCGCTGTACTCCAATGCGTCGGTAGCTTTCAACTCCGTCGCCGGCAAGGCTGCCGATCTCGGCGTCGCTACTAGGGGTATTGCGCCAACCATCATCGCTGCCTCACCTGCGACGCTACTCAAAACTCACGACGAGACGAGCCAGTCGCTCTCATCCGTCATCAGCCGCTACATCCACAAGATTCAGACCTCCAGTCTGACCCAGAGCGGCGCTATGCCTGCTTCCTCGTTCTTGACCAAGCTCAACGATCACCTGAAACCCGCCATCGGCACACAGCCAGGCAAGCTACGAATTGTCTATGTCGCTGAACGGGCGGGGGCCGGTACACCTCCTCTGTCGTCGGCTGTGCTGTCTGATCTGCGCGTTTTTACCGGAGCTCGCATCATCTACGCCCTTACGGCGGCGAAAGTCGCAGGTGCTGTTGCCCAAACCCAGCTCTACGACTATAGGGTGTTTGACGACCAGTGCTCTCACTTTGGCCCGCCCTTGACCAGTACAGAGGTCTACCTGAGGGATACCAAGGACCATAAGACTACGGACACCGAAAGCCGTGGCGAGGTTAGTGGCCTACGAGTTCGTTTTCCAATCACGTAGCGACTGTAGCTAACATGTCCGTCTCAGATCATCGTGAAAGGTCCGTCTGTAGCCGGCGGCGAAGCTGCTTTGGGAGTGATCGGTGTCATTCGAGACGACCATACACTGGCCTACGCCTAGATGGGTTGTGTGTGCAGAATGTGCGTAGGTTGTAGATGTCAAGGCTGCGTGGTTGACTTTGAGGCGGTCCCTGTTGAGTATAAGCGTATCCCTGTCTGCGTGAAGATTGCGTAGAATATTCCAATATACCAGTATTCCTCATTGCACCATAGGCCACAATGACTCAAGCCTAACCTAACATGATCGTGATAAGCATACCGATTACACTTCCGGTTGATATCCTCAGAAGTCCCTTCCCAACTCCGCTAACGATAAAACAAAAGGCGTACAAAAGTCATCACCACATACACTTTACTATCCCTTGCCACACTCGTGCACATTACACCATCCACGCTCAGGCGTTATGACGGTACACCTGCGCCCCCTGGTTCCTGAACATGATCGTGTCCCTCCTCTGCAGGATCATCAGCGCCCGGTTGAGCGCCTGCTCGCTGTGCCCCTTGCCCTCAACCATCTCCCGCCTCAGGCTCGCCAGACTCGTGCTCCAGCCGATCGGCAGCCGGCGCTTGAGCTCGGCCTCGACGCGGTTGACCTCCTCGTTCAGCTCGCGGCTGCCGGTGCTGGCGCTACCTTGGTTAACGGCGTCCATGGTAGAGCAGAGGAAGAGACGGATAGCCTCGTCGACGTGTTGCTCCGTGGCCACGGGGGACAGGGACAGCTTGGCCAGCGACTCGGTGATGCGGATGATGGCCTCGAGCTGGCGGACGGTGATGGGGATGGAGGAGCGGGTGTTGGCTTCTATCTCCGAGGCGTGCACTTGCTTCCGGATGGAGACGAAGTGCGAGGAGAGCTTGTCGGCTGCTTCGCGGCTTAGGCGGGGGGCACAGCGACTATGGCTTGTCAGTGTATTGGTCAGCGAAAGGGGCGGGAGTACACTCACGTCTTGCAGTAGCTGATGTACCGACGCATCTTTTCAAGCGGAATCTCCGATTCGGTCTGATCTTCGACACCATTGCCGCCCTGATGGATGCCCATGACGTGCTTGGCAATCCGCTCGTCCTTGGCCCGGTCGTGCTCATCCTTGACGATGAAGATCATGTCGAAACGGGACAGAATGGTCGTCTGGAAGTCGATGTTCTCGCCGGGCGTCTTGGACTCATCGTACCGGCCAAAGATGGGATTGGCCGCAGCAAGAACGGACGTCCTTGCGTTGAGGATGGTGGTGATACCCGCCTTTGCGATCGAGATTGTCTGCTGCTCCATGGCTTCGTGGATGGCGACTCTGTCTTCGTCGCGCATCTTGTCGAACTCGTCGATACATACCACTCCGCCGTCGGCGAGGACCATGGCGCCTCCTTCGAGATAGAACTCCCGAGTAGTGTGTTCACGCTGAACGGAAGCGGTCAAACCTGCAGCCGAGGAGCCCTTGCCGGAAGTATAGATGCAAATGGGAGCGACTTTCTCGACGAACTTCAGGAGCTGAGACTTGGCGGTACCGGGATCACCGAGTAGAAGGACGTTGATGTCTCCACGAAGCCTCATGCCGTCGGGGAGGATCTTCTTCGAACCACCCATCAAGAGGCATAGAATAGCTTTCTTGATGTCCCGGTTGCCGTAGATCGAAGGTGCGATGCAATCAGTCATGACATTGTACAAATCTGGGCGGCGGCTGAGCTCAAGGAACTCTTGCTCCTCCTCCTCCGAGAATATCGCCTGTCCCTTCGCAGTCTGGTCAATATCCGATTGTATACCGACAGCCCGCAAGTATGGTGTCCTGATAGCGACGGCGCTGCTTGTCGCGTTCTTGGAGCCCTTGCTCTGGTATATGGAGAAGATTCCCATCACGGTACACCGGGATCCGGGGACAACACGGTTCGTGAGGTACCTATCCGCCGAGATGAGAACATGGCGAGGAAGCTCTCCAACCGGGACCTGGTCCGGAGCCTCCTGTAGCTTGATGACCTGTTGATCAACGAACCTTGACCTCTCGTGCAGCACGAAGTACGGGTCCAAGGGGCACTTTGGGGTGGGGTCGTTCGCAGCGCGTATCCTTCCGCATGTTCGTGGAAGCGTGACTCCAGTGAATCCGCCGGCCACATGTAGATGTTGTTGATAGTTGCAGTTACGGCACTGCACCTGGAGCTCTGTCGCCTTCGACGACATCACTGAAGCACCAATGACGATACCAGGCACGCGGACCAGCCGGGAGATGGTAAGGGAGTCGAGATTCCGTATCGAGACATCCTCGGCGCTCGAGTGAAGGAGAAGCTGGTGTTCTGGTAGGTCGACTTTTACTTCGTGGGGAAAGACGATTCTGTGTGTGCACTTCTTCAGGGCGGCTTCGAACTATGGTACGTGTTAATCTCGAGTGGGAGTCGTAGGAACTGGATCGCAGCTCGTCAACATACCAAAGGAATGATATCGGCCGGCTCGTTGACGAGACGGTGGGCAATCTCCTCGTTGAACTTGATCAGGTCGCCAATGTTCACATCGCAGTAATACTTCTTGAGGAGAGCGTTCTCCCGCAGTTGATCTCTAGTTCTTGGTTAACGCAATTGGGTTGAAAGGCTGTTCCAACCTTCAACGCACCTGTACACGAAGACGTTGTCAAGTCTGAAGTCGAGAATGAAGGCTTCTAACTGCGCCTGGACCTGCAAATTTGTGTCCTCATTCTGCGCAAATG
The DNA here is from genome assembly GCA_023628855.1 of Coniochaeta sp. PK30-01. NCBI lineage: Eukaryota > Fungi > Ascomycota > Sordariomycetes > Coniochaetales > Coniochaetaceae > Coniochaeta > Coniochaeta sp. PK30-01. The sequence continues at coordinate 543,566 of JAMAJW010000009.1, read as the reverse complement.
TCGGATCATACACATGAGACGAGAATACCGACTGGCGATCCATTGCGAGGGAAGATGGAAACTCTCGAGACTTTCGTGTATCGAGTGTGCAGCGGCAGTGGTAAAGTGGTCAAGGGGTGTGTGAATGGTGAGGTGTAGCCGCAAGGAGGGGGTTCTTGACGGTCGGGAATTTGTCCAAATCAATTAACGCGTCGCGAGTCGCGAGTCGCGTCCGTAAAGTGCTTCCGGGTCTTAGCTTGACGCGAAAACAACCCTAACCCTCTACGCCGTCGGATACTTATCTCATCATCGGTTAAACCACGGAATAGTGTGAGCTCAGGTCTCGGACGGGGGCTTTGCGATGCCAAGCCTGACAGCGGCCGGGGAGCTGATGTAACAAGGGGTCCGGCGTCGAAGCTCGCAAACACCAGATTTCATGTGCTTCTTAGGCTTATTTTTAAGATACTGAACAAAGCACATCAGATCCCTTATCCTGAACCTTGCTTACTACCTGCTGCATACGCCAAACCACTCCCTGTTCTCCCGCCATCGTGGTCATTGCAAGTCGTTGCTCCTGTCTCGTCGCGGACCGTTTCCCTCGGCAGCCGAGTGTCCTTAATTATGGTGCCCCAATAATCGCCCTATCCGCCTGCGAACTGAGAAATATCTCCTAACCTTACCCTTACGGCTCTCGCCTCGATGCGTGCGCGCCTCCGTCTGTCCTGACCCGAGGTTGAGGAGCTACTCGGACGGAGATCTGCACCATGTTTCCCACCTCTGCTGGCTCTCGGGAGTCCTTCGAGAGCCTGTCTCCGACATCGAGCCGAGCCGAGTTCAACTTCCCCAGAAAAGGCCCCCATACCTCTCATCCTTTAGTCCAGCGTAGAGGCTCGACAGCAAGTTCGATCCATTCTGTTGGTGGATCATTGGATACGTCGTCTGCAGGATGGGGGAGTGCCGTTTTCGAGTCTGGTCAAAATGCCATATCAACCTTGCTGCAACCACCGATTGTCCGGACGGGGCTGCTACCACATACGTCGGCTCCGGCCTCTACCACCCACAAGCCACCGACATCTCGTGACATACCGCCTGTCGCGCTGACCAACATACCACATGTCGAAGCTGCCGAGTTCAAGGCATATCTGTCGCAAGTTGGACCCCTGTATGAGCACCTACGTAGGCTCAAGGAAAGCGAGGAGGATACAGCAAGCGTTCTCAATCGAAGAAATAGCAGACCAGAAGAGTCTCCAGATGCGATAGACGAAGGACATCTACGACCTGGGAAACGACCGGGTGCGCGCAGGAAGGGTTCTACCGCTTCGATATCCTCGCTATCGTCGATCGATGCGCCCAGTCCGGTCCGGCGCGCTTCGGGGCTCAGCAGCAGGAAGTCGGCTGCCCACGGACCGCCACCCCTGTCGACGATACCCAATGTCTATTTCGAAGAAGATTTCCACCTAGAGAACCCGCGAACGTTCGACGTTGTCAGTGAAAGATCTGAAGTGGTTCGCCCTGCACCGGGTACCATCGACGAAAAAACGTCCAACGGAAATGCCGCTGCGCCACGGAAGGCGTTAGCAACCAATGCCATCTTGCAAGAGAAGCTATCCTGGTACATGGACACCATCGAGATGCACCTCATCCAGTCTATCTCGACGGCTTCAACGACGTTCTTTACAGCTCTTGGCGCATTGAGAGAACTTCACTCGGAGGCCGCAGAGTCGGTCGACAGGATCAAGGCTCTCCGAGCGGAGCTAGAAGCTCTTGATCAAGAAGTCGCTTCTACCGGCTTGACTATCGTACAGCAACGTCGGCGGCGAGAGAACCTGCAACAACTTCACGACGCGGTTCTGCAGCTCAGGGAGATCGCCAGCTCGGTCGCCGCATGCGAGTCTCTTGTGGACAAGGGAGAAGTAGAACAAGCACTGGACAGCATAGACTCTCTGGAATTGCTCATTGCTGGAGAGCCAGGATCCTCGCACGAGGGTCCGAAGGGGATGCGCCTGAGAGACCTGAGAGGTGCGGTAGCACTACAAGGTGTTGGCAGTGATATGGACACGCTCAGACTACGCATCGGCGTGGCTTACGAGACTCAGTTTCTCGATATCTTGATGGGCGACATCCGACGGCATACCGAGGAGGTGGTCTTCCCCGAAGTATTAATGCGTTGGACTAGTGCTTCCATGCGTGTTCGGGGTGGCCATGGTCGCGAACCATCAGCATTCCCCTCCTATATGACCTCTGTCGACGGACTCCGATCCAAACTGTCTCCCGTTCTGAATGGGCTGCGGCGCGCTAAACATCTCGCTCGAGCGACAACAGCATACCGCGAAGCTGTCCTGCGGCATGTTCGGAATATCATCCGAAAGCCATTACCCAGCTCGAACGATGATGATAACGAATCGATGATGTCCTCCTCTACGATGACCGGAGGCAAGAAACTCTCCCAACAGGAGAAATCATCAATTCTGGCAAGGAATCTCCGAGCTCTGGAGCCACAAGATGCCGAGGAGCTTCTGGTCAAGATCTACATCGGAGTGACCGAGACCTTACGAAGACTAACGACCCAGGGCAAGCTGTTGATCGATGTAGCCAGCTCGATAGGTGATGATCCGTCATTACCAGCAGGGCTGAAATCGCCACCCCTGAAATCCCCGCCGTTTAGTCCGACAAGACACTCAACAATGCCACAACCATCTATGGAAGCTCTGGAGGCTCAAGAAGAGATCCACAAAACGCTAGACTTGACGAATCTGCTCGGGCAAGCTGTTGATGTTGCGCAGGACAAGATAGTGAAGCTTCTGCGGGTACGGTCCGACCAGAGCTCGCATCTCGGTCTCGTCTGGTTCCTACGATACTTTGCCCTTAACCTGCACTTCGCAAATGAGTGCGAGTCGATATCCGGTCGAAGTGGCTCGTCGCTGAAGACGGTGGTCAATGGGCAGATCAAGGAGTTTGTCCAACATCATGGGGACAAGGAGAAGCAACGGCTGGCCCAGGAAATGGAGTCCGATCAGTGGGGCGCCAAAGACTTCGGCGAAAACGACCAGAGGCTGCTGGGTGAGATACTGGAAAGCAGTACAAAGGATGCCCCGAGCTGGTCAGAAGGAACCATGATCTGGCTGCCGTTCTCGGACAGCGATGAGGAAGCAAACGGGGGCAACAACGCGGCGCAAGCTAACGGCTCAACGAAGACTAAGATCCGGAGTGCAGTGATTGATGGAGAGAGCTACTCGCTCCCTAACTCCGCAGTTCTCTGCATGCACGGCATCGCACACTTTCTGCACCTTATCGTTGGCATATCATCGATCACGACGGACGTGTCGGCATCCCTCATATCCTACCTCCAGCTCTTCAATTCGCGCTGCACCCAGCTCATCCTCGGTGCGGGAGCAACCCGGTCGGCAGGCCTCAAGAACATCACTACCAAGCATCTGGCCCTCGCCTCACAAGCCCTTGGCTTCATTGCAGCGCTGATCCCTCACGTGCGCGAGTTCGTCCGGCGACACTGCGGCCCGGGCGCCAATGTGTCATCGGTCATGGGCGAGTTTGACAAGGTGAGACGGCTGTACCAAGAGCACCAGAACAGCATATACGACAAGCTCGTCGAGATCATGAGCGGGCGGGCTCTTGTGGGCGCAAAGAAGATGAAGGCCATTGAATGGGATGGCGAGGATAATTCCGTCCACGACTACATGGAGACCCTGGCCAAGGAGACGACGACGCTGCACCGTAACCTCACCAAGCACCTGCCCGAAAGCACCGTCCGGCTCATTATGCTGCCTGTGTTCCGGAGCTACAAGGACACGTTCGGGACCGCGCTGCGGGCTGCGGAACCCCAGACAGAGGCTGGTCGGGAAAGGTACGTCACGCAAAGGATGTGGACTGCGAGTGTATAGTGTACTGACCGGCGATCGTAGCATGTTGCGCGACATCGACCACTTTGAGACACGCCTGGGCAACCTCGACGGATTTGAGGACGCAGGCGAGTACCTGAGGAGCATAGCAAAGTCCAAGGAAATAGCGAGTCCGGAGCCCCCTCCTGCAACCCCCGCCGCCACGGATGCGCCCGAGGAAAAGGAGGCAAATGAGGCGGAGGAGCAGCCCGCGACTCAGACACAGCCCGAGCCAGCGAAGGAGAGCAACGGTGATACGGAGGCCAAGCCCAGCGAAGAAGTTGCAGCTCAGACCGGCTAGGAGTCTTACCACATAAGCGCCGGATATGGGGATGAGCATTTAGTCTACGGAGTTGGTCGTGAAGCGATCCTGTTACACTGCTGCTGTTAGCGCACCGAAGAATGTGGGTGTTCACGACCATTTCGCCCGGAGTTGGTTTTACGTATGTATGGGATTGGCATGTACACTTCTTTCGTGTATAGCAAATGTCAATATATCGTACGATTAGGGGCGGCTACGCACCTCTGTGCTTGGGCCGGTGCGAAGGACGAGACACTTAGTATCGCAGTGATGCACTCCCCCGTAGGCTGGACGTTTCTTACAAAGAGTCGATACCTTAATTGAAAGTCACGTAGGTACTCCACAGAGCCATTCTCTTCCGTCGGAATCGAAAGCGGCATCAACGTTTCGCAGCGGCCGGTTAAACCTCCTGTCGGAAGCTCGGGAGTCTCGCTCCAGCATCGATCCAGGGTCAATATTCCCGTCCTCACCTGACAGGACTCGAGGCAGCAATTATACTGGTCGGTAGCCCAGTCCTAAACGCGGCATGAGATCGCATAGTAGGCAGCCTACAGTCTGATGTCAGGGTAATTCAGTTGAGAACCTGGGTGTACTTGACAACAGTTCCCCGTTTCCCCGGATATGCTGTGCTTCCTTTGTGTTCGAGAAGGGGCACAATGCATGAACACACAAATGATCTGAGCTCTATTCCAAGTATAGATCAGCCCGAGTTATACAATCGGCGCCACAAAAAGTGTCCGCCGGGATGTCTTTTCTCCATGTCAAAGGCCACCCAAAGGACCCGACATCAAAGATGACCATTGATTCGAGATCGGATGAACGGACAATGCCCATCCACTCTCGTCCCAATCCCGTCAGTACTCTATTCCTCAGTCAAGTAGGTAACCGTCGCATTACCGTCGTGACGGCCAGTCGCCCTTGCGGAGGTTACACGGATCGGACACTACTACCTTAGATAGCCTTCTTTTTTTTTTTTGTTCTTTTTATCGTAGGTATGCATGGGGACGAGGTTAGAGTTTCCCCCCTTCCCGCATTCCTGAAACACATCTTCTGGACCCCGCATGGATGGGTAACGGTGCCACGGGGTCGGGATAGGACAAAATATGTAAAAAGAAAGCTAGCCCGCATGTTTGGTGTTTCTCATCTTGCCTAGCCGACGCGGCTATCCGACGGGTTTGCGCCTCTTAAACTCGTCGCACAAAAAGCCCCGGAGTGGGAGTGGAGTGTCTCTCTTTGTGCGGTATTTTTAATTTGACGTCGCGTGCAAGTGACAGATGATAGTTGGCACAATGGAAGGCTGTATTGCCTACTATTCCATTAGCTCTCATGTAATTGATGATTTGACGGGGACGAAAGGAAACCTTGTCCCATGGCAGGCAGATTTCATCCGATGTCCTTGTCCCTGGATTAGGCTGCTCGCTCTGCCGCTTTCTTATATTGGGTACGATCAAGAGACCCTGGTCTTGGCGAGACAGGGCTATCGCTGTTGTGTTGGGACAACCGGGTGTGGTGGGAGATCTTATAGTTGGTCGGATATATCTGCCGAAGCAACAACAAACAAGGTCACGAATCATATGTTCCTCATCACTTCGTTTTCCCTCATGTTTATGACAAGACAGCAATGACACGTCAAAGTGTTGAGTTTTCAGAGTTCTGAAATTCGAGGTCCTGAAGAGAAACCCAAGAAAGTCTAATCTGAGTCGCCCCTATACAAAGGGGTAAATCTATAAACATGAAGACAAATTCCCAATCTATAAATCGCCATTCAGGCTAGCGAGTGAAAGAAGTCTCCCAAGTGGAAGTAAAAGAGGCTGAGACCGGTTCGGCCCAATCTAGGGCAGCAAACTCGAGTCCGCAGAGAGAAGTCTTGTCGTAGGTATCAAACCAAATGTCCGTAACACCAAGAAGTTGGGTATAACAATAAGGTACTAGGGTCTCGCTCCCGTTCGCTTTCCGTTGTTTTTGGTCATGGTCGTAAGTAAATCATCATAAAACCGTGCGCTCAACGCATCGCGCATGCCGCTCTCTGGTAGAGAAATGTGCAAAGTTTCCAGAGTCGGGCCCGGGCGGGAACTGAGAATCTATCTCGTCCACTTGCCCATGACAAAGTCGCGCTTGAAGACGGGTTCGTCGAGGATGATGTCGGCCTCGGCACGCGAAACCAACGATCCGTCTCCGAGAGTGCAGATAAGATCGGTCTCCTGGGTGGCCTTGGTTTGGACATCGTCCCAGACGTAGTACGCGTTGTTGCAGGGGAAGTTGTCGCAGCCCGAGGTCGGGGTGGGGTCATTGGCAGGGTAGATCTTCTTGACTCCGTTGTGGTCGTTGGGGTTGACGATGGCCGAGACGTCGAAGAAAGTGACGCCGTTCCAGCCGTTGAAGGCCACCTCACCCAGCATGCCGGGGACGTCCGTTGCACCCTCGGATACCGAGTACCAGTTTCCTATCCAGCCCTGGGGAAAGTCGACCTTGACCTCCTGGCCGCCGGGGACCTCAACTGAAGCAATGGCGGCCATGCCGGCATTGGGAGTGAAGATGATCTTCCGGGCAGTCTCATCGAGAGACTTGAAAGTGACAGTGTTGGCCAAGGCAGCACCAGCGCCGAGGAGGAGCAGAGCCAAGGATGAGAAGGAGCGCATCTTGAATCTATTTGTAATTTGATAAAGCTGTTTGGGTTTCGTGAGCTGCTAAGCAGTGTAGTCTGTATGGTTGCTTGATCGCTTGGATAGTCGGAAATCCGAGTATGTTGAAGCTTTGTCGATAAAGGCGAGAGCCACCAGGGTTCTTGTGAGAGAAGGTGCTGAGCTTGAAGCTCTGGTCGAGTGAAAGGACAGTAGGTTGAAGTCTGAAGGAAAGACTAGTGCCAGAGAAAGTCTGAACACTGAAATTTGCGTATAAGAGGGAATGGATAGTCGGGGACAGATCGCGGGGGTGGGAGCTGGGGAGCAGGGGCTCTTTATACTTTTGACAGCGTCCCCGGCATTCAGGCCAAAATGCCGGGTGGGAGTCGCAAAGAGTCCTGCCGAAAGGACCCCCATTGACCCAGACGGCGGACAACAACAGTTCAAAGTGGGAACCACACGTGTAATCGCAGGGTTCATCGCAGCCCAGGCGCAAAGAAAGGTGGGTTTGTCTGCCCTGGTGTGCCTGTCTGTGTTCGAGCCCTGGAGAAAAAAGACCGTCTGCTCCACCCAGGGGCGCTGTCACGAATCACTGGTCCTAATACCATGACTCGAGGTACTAAAGGAGTACCATAGAGTGGCAGGCAGAGACAAAGAGATGTAACAAATGATAGGACTCAGGTACCAACCCTCCTCTGGCTTTGGCAGTCTTGGGTAGCATGCGAAGTAAGTCAAGCAAGGCTGGAGTTGTCGCGTCCCATTCCTGGATGGCGTGGGTCGCCGAGGCACATAACTGCATAGTACGTAGTTGCCCTGCACAGTCTGTTAGCAATCGGTCCGAGCCAAGTGAGTGTGCAGCTACTGTAATGATATTCAGCTGGACTGCCCGCATTAGCAGACGACGTGCATAGATACATCGCATATACACGACAACTATGTTGTTCTCTTTCACTGAAGATGGCGGCAAGTCTACGCAACGGTTGGAAAAAAGGTGGGATGGGAGGGAGGCGCCCCACAGCGGCAGTGGAAACAAGAATTCTGGTTTTTCTAGCCTCCTGCAGGAACGGAGCGGAACACTGTCAGGATTGGCTGCTAAACTTCTAGCGCCATCACAGATCCAGGCACACTTTAAATCCTATTGGTTGCTTGTGAGTTCCGACCCTGGGTACCTGACAGGATTTCCATGTGTTGCATCCTCACAGGCCAGCCGTGCATCGTCGGGTCCGGCCCAGGCAGGCCGAACCAATCCAACAGCCCTAAACAGCCAAAAGTGCCAGTCTCTCGCTAGACACAGCGGGCCGGGTGTGTTGCTGTCAGGGCCCGTCAAAGGGTTCATGGGGTCCACGTAACACGATGACCGATGGAAACAGCAGAAACTGGAACAGGTTCTGAAGCGGGAGAAGCGGCCAAGAGTTGCCGATGTGCTTCCCATGACTTGGGGTTTGCGCAGCAGCTACGTGCGACTGTGCTGTCTCTCTGAATAGCCTTATCGCGTCAACTTTTTGAGCCGGTTCCAGGACCCGTGCTGGTTACCAACCCCAGTTGTCAGAATGCCTTTTGTAAGCCCTGTAAGCAAAAATTGGTGGTCTCGACTCGGCATCTTTCCAGGGCTGCTTGCTGATCTAGACACAAGGTGACCCCGTCCAGCTGTGAAAATTCAACCGTCCTGAAGCGCAGTCAAGCTCCGGTGGCCGACTCGCCGTTCGGTTCCATGGTTGAAGGCTCGACGCACAGGAAAGCAGTGAGAACTCTGAAGGAGGTGTGGAGAGTTTGGATGGAACAGTCGCTCCGATAGGTGCCTCTACGTGTAGACCTTGGTAAGTTGACATCTTATTGCCCTTCAGATTGCCGTCGAGGCTTCGGTTGCCCCGCTTCCCTCTCCCCAATGGTTCATCTCGAGTCCTCAACCAAGAATCTACCTGGAGAGCTTTTCTTTTGTCGATGAGGAAGTGGGCACGGAAAACACTCCCGTACCTGTGATTCTGTTCTTGATATGGATTTCGCTAGTGTACCATAGTAGGTCAGCACGACGCTAGCATGTCGTAGGATGGGAAAAATGGAGTTGTCGAAAAGACGCGAGCCTCGGCGCGGTGATTCTGTGCGCGATATTTGTAAAGTGCTTGCATAACCACTTTACGCGTGAAATAGACCCAGTCTCGCTACGCGAGCACCGTTGTATTCAGCGAATAGACAGCCGTGCCAGCAACGAGCTCGTTGGTTCAGTCTCCGTAAGGTCCTCGAACTCTTTTCGCGCCGTCCCTCACCAAACAGTGACTAATAAGTCCCGGGGATTGCGCCTTTTCTTTCGCGCACAGAAACTCGCCATCTGATGAAGTTGGACATCCAGGCGCCCCAGTGCGGAGTAGCATTTCTGTGTCGACTTCGCTTTGAGCAGGTCGTTCCGTTCAGGGAATCGATGTTGCTTGTGGTGTTGCCAAGTTCTCCAGGTGCAACAGGGCTTGCCTATGGTGCTCGGCACTGTGGGCCATGGAGATGCCCTCGACCAGGCTCTTGGCAGTCGAGACCTCAGTTGGGATCGGAATCTCTCTCCTGTCTATCTGGCCTTAGCTTCCTGGCAGCCTGGCTTTCCAGCGGTCGTGATTTTACCTTGCCATGCCTGCCTGGAATTCGAGGCCCAGATCAGCCAGAACCCTTGATCCGCCCAAGGATCCCGCCGATCTCGGCCAGCCTGGACACAGCTGCGGGGGACCTGGAATTGGTCCGGTCGGACTGATTCAGTTCCCACACCTGCTGGTCACGTGATGCCGTCGGTACGAGAAAAGTACGGAGCGGTCTCCAGTTTGTCACGTGAGTCTTGATCGGGGGCTTCGGACCGAAGAAAATTCTCTTCGGAACAACCCCACCAGCACTGGAGCCGGCGACAAAGGGAACTCCGATGTATCAGCATGAACGAGCCACAGAAGCTGCGCAAACAGAGTTTGTTCCGGCGCTCTCTTCCCGCTCTCTTGCCTTTAAGCAAGGATGACGGCGAAGTTAGGACACTCGGAAGTCAGAACCGAAGGGTAACTTTCCGGTATCAACAGGCTCTCCCCTGGCCATGGATCACTTGTCTTCCTCGTCTTTTGCGTGCAGTTGAGTCGAGATTTTCACCTTTATTCCGCACAGAGTCGGGGGAAAGGCGTAATCACTTCACCACCGCAAACGAAAAGCTTCGACGGGAGGGAACATTCAACCTCACGACTTTTTACCGTCAGTTCGATGGAACACCAGCCTCAACAGGATTTTTCGACAACGTTACTTCCCAGCAGCTGTTGCTTTATTGGCCAGATGCTGGCTGGATGTTGGAACGGCCCTGTTCTTGCATTCACCTGAATGGCCAGAATCTCGTATTCCATCTACTGCATAGTACAGTTAGGCCTTACCGGGCTGGTGACGCCCGTCAAGACCCGGTTAACCGTACCCACCATCTCTTCCATCTGCCCACTGGGCTCAGTCACGTACGAGGCGGCCCAGCCTCCCAGCTGCCTCCAAAATGCCCACCGCATTGAGGCAGGGTCCAACAATACCCTTTGGAAGCCCAGTGGCCTCCTCTCGCACCTGCCAGGCATGGACTTTTCTTGCTTTGGCTTACCCAGCGACCGGGTCGAATCGCTCAAATCTGTTAGGCCGACAAAAGGCCCTGTATACGATGAGTTATTCTTGGAGCAGATGCATTGCTCACTCGGATCTACCGTCGAAACTTCGTTTTCGTTTTCTCACCAGCAATGTCCCAAGAGATTCGATCTCGTCCCTGCTTCTGCACGATTGTTGCTTGTTTTGATGCTCCACTGGCTCCATCAGTGAGCATCCTGTGAAGATGATGCAGGTGGTTGCCAAGTGGCTGCTCACTAGCGGCGCCGTCCCCGTCAACGAAGGTGTGCGGTCGAGTTTGCACCTGCAGATGCAGGTTCTAGCTGGGTGTGGGCCGGGTTTCTATCATGAGAGCTTTCTGTCGGCAAAGCAACATGACGAGAACGGTAAGGTGGTGATGTATGGATGACTGTGAGTGCCGCTCACAGTGTCCAGTTTTGCCCCTGCCCTCCATGCCCTCGTACCTGGCTTCTCACTTCTCTTTTCCAAATACGGGTTAGCTACGCGTGATGGACAAAGAAGGACCTCACTCCCACGGTAACGGACTTTCAGTCACACCTTTCCATAGTACGAGCATGATCTGACGGCTCGAGGCATCCCATCGAAGTTTCCACCACATCCGTCATCCACCGCCTCCATATAAGGCCATGCCCGCCCATCCTGCATGCTTCTGCGCCATCTCTCTCATCATTGTGTAAACTCAAACCGTTGTATTTTGAACTACACTCGCTCAAGTAAGGCGGCCACTGTCGGTCAAAAGTACAACCTCAGCTACTCTCAACACACCATCAATCAAACTTACTATCACCCCTTTCACCAACTGGACACTCGTTCTCAAGGAACCGGACTTCTCGCTTCAAGATGAGACTGTTGGATATCGCATTGCCCTTCGTGGGATTGGTGGCGTCGGCCCAGGCATGGGGTACGGGCACGGTTTATACGACCATTGTTGTCCCTACTTACACCACGATCTGCCCCTCGCCGACCACGTTTGCTTTCCATAACAAAACTTACACCGTCACCAAGCCGACCACTCTCACCATCACCAACTGCCCGTGTACACTCAGCATCTACACTCCTCCGCCTGTGACCACGACGACGACATATGCTGTCCCCCCGCCGCCTGGTGGCTTCCAGAACTCAAGCTTGACCACGGCGACACTGACTTCCACCCCACCACCGAGCACAGAACTCTCCGGAACCACTGCCATCACCGGCACAACGGAGTCGCCCAACCCTACTAACACACCGGTTGGCCCAACCTCAACCCCGACTGGAACCCCTCCGGTCAGCGTCAACGTCGCCGGGCAGGCCGCGACTTCCGTTATTGGTGCTCTGCTCGCCGCCCTGGCCTTCATGGTCTTCGCGCTCTGATCTGGTCTTATACGACTCTCTATTCCCACCTAATCCCTAATGGAGTGCTGCGGCTTGGGTCCGGACTTTAAGTCTTTGGAGTCTTGGACCAGGGAAACTAATGGGGTTTAATGTTCATGACGTTCCTTTGGTCACATTTTTGGAAGCCAGGCAAGGCTAGTTGCATCGGTCTGAGATCATTTGGGCACTCGCGTCTCCGACAAGGGGGGGAGTTAAAGAAGTTTTTGGAGGATGTATTCGTTCCTTTTACATTCACGTTGGAGCTTCGGCGCTATCAACAACCACATATACCCTTCTTTACCTTCCTTCGCTAGATCCAGACACGGTTGGCATTTTCGCGTAGACAGAGGGGGAGATTTTTGGGATGAACATGAGATATGGAACGAGGTGGGCATTACTGTGGCATTAGGATGAAGGGGCCCGTCAGAAGGAACCTGGATGACTTATGGACACAGCGCGTTTGTGTTTATTAGTACGATTATACGAGTCTGTGTATAATATATCAGACAGACAAAGAATAAGAGGCTTAATGAACGACTTTTCCAGGTTGCTCTCGATGTGATATTTTGTACCGGAGTCCATTGCTCCCCGCCTCCAATAAGGCAAGGTATCTTGGGTTCGGTGTGCGACGGTCTGCTTGGACGTTTGCGTCGCTACAAACTGTGTGCTTCCTTGCCCGTTTTTGACACGCATGGTTCGATGATAATGCCAACTCTCCGAATCCTTGGCACCGCTAACCTAAATCACCATTTTTCATGAGGAGATCACTTGGACCGCCAGGTTTTGTTGAGTACCTGATCCATGGACCATGGTGTGATTGTCATGTACAAACGTCGACACATTGTACGCCGGCTGGGAAGAGTCTAGGCGTCCTACCAGTTCCTCGTATTGACGGTCGATTGGCCAGTCACATGCAAGTAACACGCTCAGCTTGGCCGCTGGCAGAGTTGGGCACGTCATAAAAAGATCACACAATTGTCTACGGTACGGACGTGTTCGGCCATGACTCGGATAGGGCGGACGGATCAAGCAAACAGTAAGGACCACCTGGAAACGCCTCAACCAAGGCGGGAGAGAGTTTAACTTTTGCCCTTTGTTTTTGGGGTCATCACAGCTCAAGCCCAGGTCCCTCCCTGCCTGCATGTTGCGGCTTGCCAGTCCAAAGCTTGTGCCTGACTCCCCTCGCAGCTCGAGTTCCCCACCCCACTTCCAGCTTGCTGATCTACACAGGCTACAGTATCCAGCTGCTGATCTACCTCTATCCGTACTTTACTGGCGTCCGCACATCAGCCACGATCGCCGGACGAACAGGTTTTCGAAAGCCGCGAGCAATGTTCCTCGACTTCTCGAGGAGGGGAAATCAAGTGTCGGTAAGCTGGGGACTTTGGACCTCCCCATGTCCACTTGGGTTGGGTGACTTTCTGGATGTAACCTCGTATCGTCGACTCCCAAGGACGAGATCGGTGCGGCCATGGAAGGACGTCATTGGTGGGGTTTCAGCCGGCCTGACCGTTAAGGAAAGGTGCAGCGATGTGCAACCATCTGATATTGGTTTGGTGTGCAGACTTCATTCCCAACGCGGCTGCAGGTTGAGAGAGGATTTGCATTATATGGTAGTATCTATGCTGAGGTGGCCGAGCGCATTGGAGGGAAAACGGCCGGCAGAGCAAAGAGGTCAGGGCTCCGAGCAAAAGGCAAAGCATCATCTGACGGACACAAGGGACTTTTTGGCTTGCTGCAGCGTCGATGGCATCAAATCCATCTATAGCTGACATAAGCAACACAACGATGCGCCGCTCCCTGCCAAGAATGCCGGTCCTGCGCCACCTACGGGCTAAGCTCAGTATTACATGTGTGACCTCGACTGCTTACTGACACTCTAACCGCAAATCCTCCGACGAATCCGAGGTGTACTGAACCCAGCCCGCAAACTTGATTCTGCTACGGTTCATGTCCGTCCTGCATACCGAACCGTGTCTCTGTCAATATCCGCATGCAGAATGAGGGCGCAGTTGGCCATCAATATCATGACTATTGGATCCAAAAGAGCCTCAACCCTGGCTGAGAGCTGCAAAAGTTGACACTATCCGCCCAATCGATGATGGCTTGTCGGAAGATAACGGCCATCACGCCAAGCGTAAACTCTGGGCGCGAGCTGCTCAGGAATGCTCCTGTAAGAATAGATCGCAGCCAACGAAAAGAGTGACTTCATCTGAGCCAATTGTCGATCCGCTTGCAGATACAATGATGCATCAACCGGGATATGAATGCAGACACAATCACTCAGAGTCTCAAGCGTAATCCATTGGCCAGCCACGCGACCACAAGCCACGTCTTAGCTATCGCGGGTCCAGTCTTCAGACACAGTCCGATTCGTATCATAACTCTCTGAGCGGCGGTCGTCGCTCACGTGTGAGTCCTCGGGTGATGTGTCGAGGTGAAATGAACGTGCATTGAGGGGCCTCTATCCCCCCCAGGCACTGGCGCTCTCCATTCGTGAGCGGGCTTCTCGTATGAGAGCCTTCGCTTCCTCCACCTCGACGTTGTCTTGGCAGAGTTCGGTGGCCAGGCGGTTTGCCGTGGTGTAGTCCTCGGTGCGCATGGCGTACTGGGCCAGCCACATCCGGGCCTTGCTCGTGGCGGCCGTCACCCCGGTCCCTTCGCTCGCGCCTCCTCGCTCAGCTCTGTCCCCACCCTCGTCATCCGACGCACCTGCACCGCCAGGCGAGTCGTGGTGAATCGCGATGGAATCACCAAGGTTCGTACCGCTCTCAGCGTTTGCCCCGCCGTCTTCCTGGGCAACGCAAAGCTCCATGTATGCTTTCGCCTCATCCTCTTCGTCAAGACCATCGTACATGTGCGCGATCTGTAGCAGGACATCGGGATCCATGTGCGCCATGCGGTCCATCGTGCCGACACTACCAAAGCTGCTTGACGTCGAGTCGTAATAACTGTCCGCGAGCAAGGCTCGTTTGAGCGCCTTGATACCGTCTCTGTTGCGGCCCATCTTTTGCAAACACGAGCCGACCGCCATCCACATCTTCCCGTCCCAGGGCCGTATTCCCGCCGCCTTCTTGTAATACCAGAGCGCGTAAGCGTGCATCTCCAGCACTTCGTATGTCTGCCCGAGACCATACCAGGCTCTGTAATCCCGCCGGTTGACCTCGACCGCCCGACGATACGACTCGATGGCGGCGTGCGTGTTTTTCAGCTCGACATACTCGTGTCCCATGAGCGTCCACGCTGACAGGCACGACCGGTCGAGGGTGAGTGCTCGCCGGAAGTACTGCACGGCCTTTTCGTGCTGGGAGAGGAGGGAGTAGTAGTTCCCAACGACTACGCAAGACTCGGGTCGAAACTTGTCGAGGCTGCTGCACAGGTGCGCTAAAAAGGCTAGTTTCGGTCGTAACTCGAGCACGTACAAAATGTTGGAGTAGTGGTCCAATGAATCTAGCCGGTGTGGATGCAGCGATAGTAGATATCCGAAGTATTGCTCTGCCCCGATCAGGTCCTTGGAATGGTAGGCCAGCAGGGCCTTACACGTCAACAGAAACGCAGACGTGGGGAATACGTTGAGTAGCTCGTCCAACTGGTGAGCGAGATTCGGACCCTGCTGATAGAGCTCGAGGGACGTGTGGAGATGGAAGATGAAGGACATGATGTGTTGGGGTAGGTGAGGGGATATTTGGTTGAGCTGTTACATGTCAGTTGAAGCATTGGATAACATGAACTTTCGATCCATGATAGACTTACGTGTTCGACTCTAGAGATGAGGTTAGTCATCTCGAGCCAGCACCCCCAGTTCATCGGGAACTGGTGGACACTCCTGATGAAGTAGTCCATGGCAGCAGTTTCGTTCTTCTCCTTTGCCAGTACGATGCCGTACAGGTACTCGAGAAACCCTTGGCTCCCGATAACCTCACCATTTTCTGACGTATGCTGCGCAAACCAAATCTCGAGGAACCGGCTGACGACGAGCAACTGTTTGTTCACCGTCGACCCCAAATCCTGAGGCCCCATCACCATCTCAGTATCTTCGTCCCTCTTCTTCTCGCCGGATATCACTTTGGCATACAGAGCCAGAAAGAGGCTCTTCTGGGACATCTCAGGCAGCGCATCGTCTGAGGAAGACTCGGCTACGGTAGCCTTGCCCTTGCCCTTTGGCGACGGGGCGATATCGTCCGGCTTCCCCGACAGCAGTCCGGATAGGAAGTTGTCCGGCAAGAAGACGGCTGAGCAGCGATCATACTCTTTGCAATCGAACAATGATTTTGCGAGCAGGTATTTGTTCAGTTCTCGTTGCTCGAGCGCTGCCTCGTCCGGGTCATTGTTAGGTGATATGGCGGGGTGGACGAAAGTGGGAGCTGTGCTCGAAGGAGCCGAAGAAGGGTCGGGAAGGGAATCAAGGAGTTCGGCTGCCCTGTTATACCCTGTTAGACCAGCAACACTTTTCACAGATAACAAGAGTCTATAGGGCTGGCAAATACCATTTCGCAGAGTTGTAGAGACATCTCTCTGAGCATTTGACAACGGCGATCTGCAGAGCCTCTTTCAGCTGGAGCAGGTCAGCCGCCGAGAGGACCATGATGTCTCAGTCCACGATGCAAGGGCTACCGCATTGATAATATCAGAAGTGAGAAATGAGAGAAATGAAAGAAACAAAGCGTGGCTGAGGCAAGTTGGCCAGCAGTTTCGTTTCGATGCTGTGAGGTTGAGCTCGACCACCAGATACATTTCGAGAGTCGCGTGTGAAGCTCCAGTCGAATGGAAGCGCGTCACAGCTGTCAAGGTAGTGCGGCTCCACTTTCCGCTTTGTCTTGCAGCCGTGGCCGGGATTGGTCCCTTGATCTTCCAGGCCAACCTTTGATTGGCTCACAATGACAGATAGGACAATCGCAACAACGCCGCCATCCATACCCCGCCGTCAGGGGTAGAAATCGTGGTGGGGGACTGCAAGCCTCAACCCATTGAACCCCTGGAGGGGCATAACTTGTGCACCGCCTTTTCCCCAATCGTGACCTACTCTCACGCTCTTGCACTGACACAGTACCGCGAAGACAAAATGGCGCAGAAAACAACACTGAAGGAGTTCGAGTCTGTCTTTCCCAAGCTGGAGGAGGCTCTCCTCCAGCATGCCAAGAGCTACAAGCTGCCAGAAGAGCAGTTGGCATGGTACAAGGCCGTAAGTCTCTTGCATGGCTCTTCCTGTTCGACTCTCCTTATCCCTGTGGTTGCGGATGCTGATGCCTGCTTTTCTACCACAAACAGTCCCTCGAGACCAACACACTCGGTGGAAAATGTAACCGCGGCATGTCGGTGCCGGACTCGGTGTCCCTGCTGCTCGGCAAGAAGCTGTCGGAAGAGGAATACTTCCACGCCGCGACCCTGGGCTGGATGACCGAGCTCCTCCAGGCCTTCTTCCTCGTCTCGGACGACATCATGGACAGCAGCATCACGCGCCGCGGCAAGCCCTGCTGGTACCGCCAGGAGGGCGTCGGCATGGTGGCCATCAACGACGCCTTCATGCTCGAGAGCGCCATCTACACCCTGCTCAAGAAGTTCTTCAAGTCCCACCCCGCCTACGTCGACCTGCTCGAGCTCTTCCACGAAGTCACCTTCCAGACCGAGATCGGCCAGCTGTGCGACCTGCTCACCGCCCCCGAGGACAAGGTCAACCTCGACAACTTCAGCATGGAGAAGTACCGCTTCATCGTCATCTACAAGACCGCATACTACAGCTTCTACCTCCCCGTCGCCCTGGCGCTGCACCAGCTCAACATCGGCACCCCCAAGAACCTCAAGCAGGCGGAGGATATCTTGATTCCCATGGGCGAGTACTTCCAGATCCAGGACGACTACCTCGACAACTTTGGCCTGCCCGAGCACATCGGCAAGATTGGCACGGATATCATGGACAACAAGTGCTCGTGGCTGGTGAACCAGGCTCTGGCCATCGTCACGCCTGAGCAGAGAAAGGTGCTGGAGGAGAACTACGGCCACAAGGACAAGACGAAGGAGGCGGCCGTCAAGAAGCTCTACGACGAGCTCAACCTGGAGCAGCTGTACAAGGACTATGAGGAGAAGAGGGTGGGTGAGATCCGCGAGCTGATCTCCAACATTGACGAGAGCGAGGGCTTGAAGAAGGAGGTTTTCGAGGCTTTCCTCGCGAAGATCTACAAGCGGAGCAAGTAAACTGCTCGTTTGTTCAACGTCGTGGCTTAGACGCCGAGGGGCCGAATTGCAGCATGTCGCCCCCAGTTAAGCGAGTAATGTGGTTGATAGCACAGCGATGGCTTCATAGATACCTCGATATCGCCTGACATGGTAAAGGGTAGGAATAAGAACTACCGTCATATCCCTCCCGTCCCGGACTGTTCTCGGAGACTTGATTATAAACACATGGAAAAACCTATGTGCCGTGTACGAAAATAGTCGCATGTGGAATATGCCAAAAAGCTCACCAGTCTAACCTGGTATCTCTTCAATCCCCAGCCAAATGGCTCCTTACTCCTAACTCCACCGCCAATACCGCAACAACGACAAGTTCATTCCCAGCCCACGACTCCGAGACTATTGCCTATCTTCCGGCACACCAATCATCAAGGTTTCAACAGGTCCGTCGCAAGCGTGACCTTCCCGACAGAGATCATGGTCATCGGATCGCTCTGCTCCCACCTGTACTCCTGGACCGTCCCGTCGACGACCGCGTAGAGGCGGCGCTCGTGATGCTGGGCGATAGCCGTGAACCCGCCCGCCCGGCCGCCGCCCTTCACGCCGAGACTCTCGACTCCCTTCCACGCCGAGGTCGAATTGTCCCACCACGTGCCCTCGAGGGTGCCGTCGCCTCGCAGGATCGTCAGCTGGGCGCTGAACCAGTAGTTGAACGGCGCCCCGGCGATCTGCGGCGGCGGGTTGTTCGGTAGGTTGATTGCTATCGCTTGCTGGCCTGGAACGGACGTTGTCAGCGTGGCAGTCTTGCTGGATAGGTAAGGCACCTTTCCAGGAGGATGTGGGTAGGTTCACGTACCGCCGGTCCACTGCTTGTCGGCAGTGTATTTTATTTCACCGAGGGTGGTCCCATTCAGAGCTTGGTAGATGACATACAGTCTAAGTTCCGGGTCTTGGCCATACGAGCTGGGGTTGCTGGGGTCGAAGCCGGTGAACGGGAAAAGCACCAGTGGCGATCCCGAGTCCACATCGAGCAGACTCTGCGTCTGCGTCCAGTCTGAACCGTTGAGGAACTCGACATTGTTGTTGCTCAGGTACGTGACGTAGATATCCCCGGAGCATCCCTGGATACAGCGGTGCCAGATGCTGGCCAAGGGCGAGTTCTCGTCCGCGGTTTTGGGGGTCTTTCCGAGGTTGCCGATATGCCATCTTGAAGCGTCCATGTCAGTGCTGCAGACCTCCATTATGTTGTTCGACGGCGTGAGAAAGTACAAGTCCATCTGGAAGGGCCAGGTCGGCGGGCCGGTGGACACGGCGGATAGAGGCGTCCCGGCCTTGGCTTTGACGGGGCTGCCACTGAGTAGAAGAATGTTGGAAATGTTGACGGCGGACCAGGTCTGGTTTTGTGAATCCCACAGGGAGACCATGATCGAATTCGTGCTGTCCTGCGAAAAGACGGCATAGTGGCTGAAGCGGCTCGTGTCCGTCCAATTCACAGCGGCGACTTTTGAGTCGTTGAGCAGCGTGATGGCGGTTGAGTTTGCAGCTGCGCCCGGCGACGGTCCACCACCACCACCGCTGCCGCCGCCACCATCGCTGGAAGTGCCATTAACCGCTGCTCCACGATCGTCACCTTTCCTGTTCGCGAGCACTCCACCCACGGCACCTCCGACAATGACAGCTACGATGCCTAGCGAAACTGCCGCGACCACGATCCAGAACGTCCGCGGCGCGAGGCCACATTTCCTTGTCCTTTCCTTCCGCACTCCAAGGTCGCTCAGTCCCACCGCACATTGCTTATCCGAGTCGTAATACAGCGATGGCGCCTTCTTGTGTGGGCTGTAATGCTCTGACGCTTGATGATATCCATCGTCTGGATGCACAGCTTGCGGGAGATTGTCCCCGTTACTCGGCGCCATCTCCTTTTGCGGCTGGTTGTCATAGATATGTGAGACCTCGAGGGTCGAGTACCCTTCGTTTCCATGCCCTATTCGCGCCATCTGAAGCAACGACTGGGGTTGGCAAGCCCTGTGGTATCAATGCACCCACACAACCATGCCAGCCCGTGGCTGAACTTCCGCACCGGACAGAGACCAGACAAGAGCGTCTCGTGCTAAGCGGAAGGAACAGAAGAACGACAGAGTCGAAAAGAGAAGAAAGAACTTTACAAGCCTTGAAACTAAGATTTGGGTTTTGCTCGTATATAAGAGCATACGGCGCGCTGATCTCGAGAGACAGCCCCCAAGTGACTAGGCGTGAAGCATTCATCTAACCACCCAAAGGGTGCGGTAGAAGAGCGAGGCTCAGAGGGCCCTGCGGCCGCTTTCCCTGCATCAGTAGGAGAAGCACCAGTGTCACGAATGCCGCCCGTTAGTTTGGTTGGCCAAACACTGAGAAGGATGCTGATCCCGGAGATACCAAGTCGTAGTCGAGACATCCTGAAGACCATTCTCATCTTGAGATGTCCTCATAATTTGAACTCGGGGCATTCAACAGACTGCCCTAGAGCAAGTGAAAGACACGGATGAACTTGTACAAAACACGACGGCTTATGAGGTTGTTAACGTCTCGGCGGTGACATAATTGGTAAGAAGGACATCTACTGCCAAGCCAGCTTGCAGCAGAAAGCCACATAATCCGAAGTCTGAACCGGTCGACGGTCGTACATACTTCACAGAGCTGCGTGTTAAGCGCCGTGCCTCGCTGGCCGGCGGCTAGCGCTCAGACCATCCTTAACCTCCTCCACGCGCGGAGTCCAAGGTCTCGGTGGTTGCGAGCTACTCCTTGAGATTTCAGCGAGTCTGACCGCGGCCAAGTCTGCCACCTTGGATGTGACGCGGGTATGAAAAGGAAGTTCCCAATCGTGTATCAGGCTGGCGATGTGAACCGACTAAGGTCAACTCGGGTGTCAGGACGTTGGGGACCACGATGCCGCTGGTCTTATGAAAGAGGTTGCGCTGAGAACCGTCCGGCCAGCCGTAAGCCGGCTAACGCACAGAGGAGCCTTCTTGCAGCTTCTCCCCTTCACGGAGGTGGGAACGATTATGATTATTCAGATTGGCAAAAGCGAGGCTGGGACTCGCGATGTAAATGTGCCAAACATGTTCGGATTGTTTTGGGGATCGCGAGGGGGGCAGGTTCCAGGAGCCTGGAATGCGGGGCCAAGTGCCACTGCATGCGACCGATCCGCTGCCGATTCCGCTAGCTGGCCCGTGTCTCATCCCACGCGTTCGCCTACCACACTCATTAGTCGCCATATTCAACCTCATCCCTTGGTTTCTACGGAGTTTTTCGCTTCTGGCGTGGAAAAAAAAATGAGCGGCAAGTCAGCTCTCATCACCGGCGCCACGGGATTACTTGGACGGCAAATCCTGAGAGTATTCGAACGAAGCAACTTCTCGACCAAAGGCACCGGCCTGTCGCGGGCTGACGGTCATTCGGTCCTCAAACTGGACCTTGGCGACGATGCCGCAATACAGAGAGTTCTAGATGATGTCAAGTAAGCCTTCCGCCTACACATCTTGTGATGTCTGGACGTGATTTCTGACCTTGAGACAGACCACAAGTAGTCGTTCATTGTGCGCTCACATACACTTCCCTCATCGTCGTGGACACCACTAACACGTCGTTTTTGCTGTGGAACAGCTGCGGCAAACAGATTCCCCGACAAGGTCGACAAAGATCCTGAGGGTACCAGGGCTCTCAATGTTCTCGCAACCAGATCTCTAGCAAAGCTGTGTGCCGAGCGTTCCATTCTCTTGATCTACATATCGACCGACTACGTTTTCTCCGGCAAGGAGGGCGACGCTCCGTACGAGGCCGATGCCCCAACCGGCCCCACCAACCTGTACGGTCAGACGAAGCTAGACGGCGAGCATGCCGTTCTCGAGGAGTATGAGGCAGCTGGTAAGGAGGGCCTTGGCCTCGTCCTTCGAGTGCCGGTGCTGTACGGCTCGGCCGAGATGCCGTCTGAGAGTGCTGTGAACGTGCTCATGGACGTCGTATGGAAGGCCCAGGAGGACGGTCCCAAGATTAAGATGGACCACTGGGCCCAGCGTTATCCTACGAACACCGAGGATGTCGGGCGGGTGTGCCATGGTAAGTCATTCTTGTCTTGTCAAGCCGCTCGATATCCCCTCATTTCCGAGAAGGACACTGGCTAAGGTCTATACAGATATTTCTGTGCACTATCTTGGAGCGGACAATCGCAAATCGCTGCCCAAGATACTGCAGTTCTCGAGCGAGGATAGATACACCAAGTACGAGATCTGCCAGGTGTTTGGCGAGATTATGGGTTTGAACATAGACCGAATCGAGCCCAACACTGAAGGAAATGATCCGAATTCCAGCGTCCAGCGGCCGTACGACTGCCACCTGAGCACCAAGGCGTTGAAGTCACTTGGGATTGACGTGTCGACGCAGGACTTTATTGGCTGGTGGCGGAGAGAGGTACGGGCATTCAGGCATTGAGGTTGAGGGTAGATTCATGCATATGCTTAATAGTGGATGGAGCCTGGGTTGCAAGAAAATAGGAGCCTAGTGATAGCAGCTTGGAAGTAAGCCACGAATCCTCCCAGACTCGAACCGAGGGGGAGGCATCTGCTTTGTCAGGTCTTCACGGCAGTTGGGCTTGAACTCAACCGCATAGCACCACCCCCAGGACAAGTGCCTTCGCATATAAGATCTGCAACATGGGGATGGATACAGACTTTCTGACCATTACTGTAGGTAGACACGGCGAGAAGTAAAGAAGAACCTGTGGTCGGTTATTCATTGCGCGTAAACTTATTAACTGTAGAAACGCGACGACCCCAAGAAGTGAAGGTAAAAATCTCATTCCCCAAGTCTATCGTGTTTTGCGAAAGAGAAACATGTCGGGGCCAGGACTCGATGTGGTTGTGGTTTTGGACGAAGAAGGCAAAATTCTGCTGAGGTTGCGTCAGAACTCTTTTTTGCTTCTTCTCTGTAAGGTATGTACGCAGAAAGGCCCAACCTTGGCCTGCCACTGTATCGAACAAACTTACTGTGGTACATGTTTTCCAGTGTGTCTCCAGTGGATCAAGGTGGAGATTTGCTGCAGAAGCTCCGCTGTCAAGGACTCGTTGGCGATCGGGACGGGCCGTTTGTCTAGCTCGAAGTCAGACAATCTTAAACCAAGGCGGCACAGGTGGACGAGGTAGCCAGCAAGGTATTGAAACACTTACCGTAAAATAGTATCGCAAGGCCATCCAAACCACGGACACCACGCCGTCAAGCTGTCCCATGTGGCCCGTGTGTAGAGTTCATATCTATCGTTTAGGACATTCTAGCCGTCCGCTTCCGCTTCGTCCTTCTTCGGGGCCTTCTTCGGGGCCTTCTCCGGTTTCTTCGCAGTCTTCTTCGTTTTCGGCGGAGGGTAAAACACAACAGGTCTGGTAGGAGCGAAACTCGGTCAGGAACTCTGGTCGGGTGTTGAGGAGAAGGTTTACTTACTTTGATTCAGCGGAACCCATCTTCCAAGGTTTCGGAGAGCGGTGCAAGAATCCTTCTTCCCACAAGATGTTTCCACCACGATGTCAACAAGACGAATTCTTGCTGTGCTGATGCAATGTCGTGCTAGAGCTCTTTCTAGAGTTCTACCTAGAGCAGATGCTAAGGATGGGGGAAAGGAGGAAATACGAATTTAGGACTTGTCAAACTTTGTAAGGGCCGCATTACCAGTTTGTCCAAGGCGAAGTTGTGGGACGCTATCATGACCAGGGGGTCGCTCCATGGTGATCCACATCTGCTAGGGTGTACTTCTTCTCTCATCCACCTCGTAACGCCATTTAGCATTCTGGATTCCCGGGTGAGCATGCGCTAGCGGCCGGGGACCGTGTTTGTTGATCCGACATGCTATCTGAGCGTATGAGTCCCGAGGTATATCCTAACAAGACTGTGCCAAGTCCATTGCACAACGGCCACAGACAGCTCGGGCAACAGTGGATCTGGCAACGATATCAATATCGCCGAGTCCTACCGGGCGGATGATGCTCCGTGTCAAGCAAGGGCGACCACAGTGGACGCACCTTTTACGCCCCCGAGTATTGTCCCAGCGATGAACACATACCTGAGCAGTTGAGCTTGATGACTCTGCACCAAGTCAAACATTGACCTTTGGAGCTGAACTTCGACATGATCATTCCAAGCTTGATGATGTCCCCCTTTGCAGATCCTGAAGGGGGCCAACTGCGGCTGCTGACCCGGCCGCAACTCAAGTGACGCCGTCTCATGCACGAATGCCGGATTATCCCATAGCCCGCTACTCTCCCAGGAGTTACAGTACGCCTCAGGCCGCCTGACACACTGATAACCAGGATTTTGTCGTTACACACAAAGGAATTCGAAGCCCCAATTCCAAACAACAGTCGACTGTTCGGCTCCCCAAGCTATCATGCTATGCCACTATCGGATCGGAGTATGCCCTATCGAAGCATGAGTTGGAGGGAATATGGACGATAGGAAACTAAGAGCATTAGGAGAGAGAGCAAGGTTTGATGCTGATATAAGTCTTCGAAGACATTTGCCATGGCACAGTCTGGCACTGGACAGCACAGCACGTTTGTCCCAACGTATGCCATTGTCCCGTGATTCTTCACAGCCACTTGCTGTCCCATGTTTTAGATCTTCAGAGGTCAATATAGCTAGTGCTGAAAGCTCGGACCAGCTGTGGCGGAAAGCTTTTCATGCAGACCGAGGTCTGACACCATCAAGCCTATCTTCCTACTCTCATCCACCTGCCCACATAGTTTCTCACGAGCACTTCTCGTTGGTTTGTCATTGGTGCTTATTGCATAAAGAGCTCCTATGCCTCTCCGTAGACGCGGGCCACTTGGCGGCGTACGTATGCACCTTTCTCTCGGGCTGTCACAACCCGAGCGCTTGCCGGATGAGATAGGTATGACTTGCATTCGGAGATCATGCATTTCGCTCCGCATTGCGCAGTGCATTGGCCCCGGCCGTGGACGCTTTCCGCGCTTGCAGTTTATTTCGCGAACTTGTCGAGGTGCTAAGTGGTATGTATCTGTTGTTCGACTTCCAGACGTGAGTAGGCCTTTGTGATATCAGTTGTAGTTGTTTATTGTCCCCTAGTTGGCCGCTTGTGGAAGGAAAGATCTCTGGGAGAAAAGAGAACTCTTTCAGGCGAGACGGATAGATCGAGGAATCGCCACGGCCGAGCTTTGAAGCTTGTCGAGTTCGCGCGGGTGATGGAAGGTTTGGGGGAATCTCGAGATCATGATGGCCGGCTGCAAGTTTTTTGATAAAGAGCACATCGTCTTGGTGTATTGGCGGTGTATTGGCAAGCGGCCCAATCAATTCTCTCTGCTACGGGGAGAACCGCAGCGTTATGGGACACTACATCGGGAGAAGACGCTGCGTTGATGTGCGTCGTTCGGGAGACCTCATTGAGAAGTTCCGAGTACTTATGTGACCACAGAGTTATTACGAATACAGAGCGTAACAGAGCCTCTAAAATAGATTCCTCCCGGGAGCAGCGGAAATACAGGGCGGCTTTTGTAAGGTACCATATGGGTCCTGGCTCCGCGTTTGAGACTCCCGATTAAGGGGGTCACCCGCCTATCTGGTTTCGTCGTCGCTGCTGAATACAAGTCTTCACAACTCCAACATTTTCCAAAATTGATAGAGAATAAAGGAATGTCGGCGAGAGCATGGCGAGAGCAGTGTGCCATGGTCCAGCTCAACGACGGGAAGTTCCAAGCCCGGACACAGGCTCGAACCCTTGACGACGACAGGAGGCCGCGATTCGCACTTTTGCAAAGCACACACGAGCCCTCGATCGATTCCGCCATATGCTTTCCGACAAAGCCTCGATACCCAGTGCGTCTTCTGCTGGCAAGAGACATCCCAGCGATATCACGAAGTGCGGCATGAGACCTCCATACAAGACGTGCCCGGTGAAAGAGAATAATAACTGGCTTCCTGGCATTAGCCGACGATTCGAGCAACCCATACGAGAAGAACAACAGGGCAGTGCTCCTGTTCTGCTGTTGACCGCTCATTGATGGAGACCCAACATCCTCAACCGTGCTGCCCAATGAAGCCAGTATAGACGGCTAGAGAGGCAAGAAAAGAAGTAGGTTTGTATATGGTGGGCCAGCAGCCCGATGGCCTTGACTGTCGTGTAACGGTGGTCTGGTGTTTGGACCACTGATTGATGCGATTTCGTAGCCTCGTCAGCGATCACGAGGAGACTCCCCACAAACCTTGCATGCCAGGTCGACGTCGAAGCTTCTCTCGGTATGTGTAATCGGGCACTTAGGGCGATGCTGTTGGTAGTCGAGCCTGTTGACCGTTTCTCTCTCTTAACCAATGATCTCGAGCGACCTTCAGGAGATACAGCCAAGTAGTAGCAACCCTCAGGTCGTTCTTTGGGCAATCAACGTCAGCACGCATAGCCTTATCTCGCCAGTGGGTTTCCAACGTATCAATCTGTGCAGTTCTTGTGGCCTAAGTGCGTTGTCTCGACAGTTCTAGGCCATCCAAAGTGTTCAACAGTGCGGCTGTGTGCCTACCTTATGTCTGGACAAATGACTGACCGCTCCCTAAGAGCCAAGTAGTGCAATATTCTGGGCCTTGATTCCGTCATGTCGCCTGAACGATACGGGTCTCTGGCTGCTTGTTCACCGATGATCACAGTCGAGCCGGCGAAAATGCCGAAAGACGCGAGGTCAACGCGACCTCCTGAGCGCGTGGGAATTGGGAGTCACACACCACCCCTTTCGACGTGGACCTGGTGGCCGGCCACTTGAGCCTCACTGTCGACATCTGACTGCGCGATGTCAGGTATACAGACAGAAAAGCGGTCAGATGTGCTAGAATGCACTGAATCCTGACTGCTGAAGTTGTGCTGTTATTGCCAAAGAGTTGCTTGACCTGTCCAAGTCTTGTTAGCATAAATGGTCCATGCCATCGCCGCAAAGAGGTAGAAGAAACGAGAATGGCAGGACAACATCAGCTGGCAAGGATCATCAATCATGGCAACCTTCGCAACCAACCCCAGTGAGGCGGAAAGGGGTCCAGCGAGAAGCAACACGTTCGAGACCTTGGTGGCCGAGACAGAATTCCTTAAAGCCTCGAGCTCGTCGACCCCAGCAGGCAGCAATTCATCCCCTGACGGTGACAATGCAGCTTCTTCGAACAACAGTAAGTATATATACAACCGGAAGGAAGCATGTGGACGCGATCAACAGATTAGTCCACGACCTTTGCTGATTCCCGCGCAGCAACCGAGTTCCCAAAGGAGCCTGACTGGGATAAAATCTCAGAGTTTGAGGACGGTACGTTCCAGGGTGACGGAAGTAAACAAAGCTTATACTAATAAGTGCTTGACAGTGAACCGATTACCGAAGGGTTTCCCCAGATTCGCGACTCAACAAACTCGAGTCCACAACGGCAGTATCCAGAGACGGTTTGAGAGACCCGGTGAGCTACTGCTTTGCTACACCAATTATGAAGTCATCTTCGCCGAGCAGCGAATCTACGAATACTTCTTGAAGCACCCAGATGTATGCAAGCGTCTCACGGCCGGACAAAGGAGAGAGCCGGGAAAAAGATGCGATATGGAGGAGATCGACGTCTTATATGAAGCCCTGGAGAGGGCCTGGCTCCGACATCGTTGGTCTTCCTTCTTGCTTTTCCCCATGGCACTTGTCACGCTTGACGTGATTCTGACCACTTGGTGTTGCAGATACGCTCTTAAAAGCCCAGAAAGAGAAGCAATCCCTCCTCGGCGTGCACCGGGGAGAGATTCGCGGAGTCTACGGCTCCTTTCTAGCCAGCCAGGGCATCACTGATGGAGATGTCTTCCTGCCAGCATACGCGACGGACTGCGACTTCTGTACAACAGCGCGGAATCAGTGCCACCTGCCCATCCGAGACCTGCTATACACCCGTGCAGGCCGGTGGCTGCAGGAAAAGCTGCCGTGTTTCGAATTCAGCGAAGACAGCGGGGGGTTCCTGCTGTCCATGACGGCGCTGACGCGTGTATTGGAGGTATTCCAGGTGTTCTTCAGCTCGGGCCTGTTGCTGATTCCAACGAGCATCCTGCTGTTCGGGGGACTCGACAGACGTGCCATGTTCGGAGTCGTTGTAGGGTTCGTGTTCTTGTTTAGCACCGCCGTGGTTCTTGGCCGTGGTATCGGAGGGATGGGGGGTGATTCTGGCGGCTTCGCGCATGGCAATGGGCTACTCCTCGGCCTGGTCGCGGCATACACAGCCGTGCTGGCTACCTTTTTGCTTCAGTTGGGCGCTTGAGGGTTTCTGTGAGGTTGGAAGAGACTTTGGTACCTGTCCTTGGGTTGTGCTGGTGTAAGGTACGTACTTCGAGGATGTGATGAGGTTTGCGTGCCAATTTCGATGAATGGCCTGGCCTGCAGGAGCTCACCGCTTGTTGACCTCCGCAGTCGGCGTGGACTCGACCACAGTGCATGAGATGAAACAGGACCTTATGCAAGTTTTTATTCTGTCGATTTCATATTTATGTATGGGCGAATGATAAATTCCACCAAAAGGGTTGATAAACAACCTGGAAGTCCTGAAGGAAAGCGTAACCGGCGAGTGTTTCCCCCCTGAACAAAAAGCTGCAGTGCATTTGACCCACTCGCCACGACTTTCCCGTCTTCAACATATCCATGGATAACACCTTCCGTGATCTGAGGAGCGTAAACTTTATTATTCTACCAGTATCTTCGAAGGAAAATCGATGTTCGACATGTTAACCTGCGTCTCCTAAGAGCCAGGGACCGCATCATCGTCGAGGGCCTCTGCCTCGCGTCCATTGTTTGTTTGTTTCTTGCCTGTTCTGCCTCATCCTCTCGGTACCCTCATGACCAGGGTCAAAAGTGCACTTTTCAGGGGTCATAGCCGCGACCTAACCTTCCTCCAGGGGCGAGGCTGATGTCACATGGCCGATGTACTCCTATCGCTGTGCTACCGGCAGCTGGCAATGCTGGCCTAGGGATCGCCTAGGACATGGGAGCACGATGTTTATGCCTGAGATCCCTCGAGCCAAGTGAAGCCAATACACTCTGATCCGCAGGCACACAAAATAATCAACTTCAATCAAAGAAGAACTTGTTGAACAATTGAACTATCCAGCATGAAACAATAAACTCCGAGACACGCGAACTCAGCCAGCCCAAGCAAGAAACACACACACATACACTCCAACATCACCTCGTTGATACCATCATCTCAAGTCTTTCGAAAGGAAAATTTCAAACATTCGACTATTTCGGACATGTAAAGAAAAAGAGAAAGCTGAACACCCCTACGCTCCTGTGGTGCCTCAAGGGGACGACGACCTGCCAACAAACTGAGTCTGTAGCAACGTCGTAAGAAGAATCGTGGCATAGGTGCACGTTCCGATCAGAAAACGCTCAAAGGAAGTATCGGCCGCTACTAAAGAGCCGCAGAAGACGACAGAAAACACGACAACCACCCCGAACGAGCCGGCCTTGTCCAGCTCTTTCAGGTATATGAGCGCTGCGGGCGTCAGCAGCATAAACAGGATATACAGCACCACCAAGATCTGGAGCGCGCGGCTGAAGCCCGCCGACAAGATTTGCCGGTCCGAGAAAATACGACGGACTAACGTCTTGCCATATCGGCTGTTGATCAGACCGCGGATGCCGTTGTGCACCAGCTTGGGTCGGGTGAAGACGAAGTCGTCCCAGTCGGTTGCAGCTTGGGCGCCAGCACCGTTGACGATGCCCTCGACCCCCATCCGATTGTACAGGATTCTGACCTCCTCTTCGTACGCGGGAATAAGTGCTTGTGTGTTTCGGTCGAGGAGCATCATCTCGGCTGTATGATTTTCCTGGTGAGTATAACTCCTCTCCTTCGTTGGATCACATCTCTTGTATTGTAAAGTAAGGAGCGGTATACCTACAATATCGAAACAGTTCTTTGTCAAGCTCTTCCATGATCAGATCAAGATGATCTCGGTCATAAGGCTGGCCGACCTTGTGAGTCTGACCCGCTGTCAGTCCCATGTTGTCAGTTGCTGGGTCGTTATCGTACTCCTCCAGTTGCTGCTGGAGATTAACGAGCCGTCCTTGCTTGTAGAGAAGGAATCGGGAAATCAGGTATCCGAAACGACGGTACATGCCCGCGTTGTGTTGGCCGTCGTGTACCGCTGCGAATCTAGGCCAGCCTTTCGCGTATTTGTAGACTGTCAAAGGTTGGTCAGGCTTTATTTGGAGCTGGAGTAGCGCTTTTGGACCGCTTACGTTCACCCTTGCGTCTTATTTTCTCCTTATCCAGGAACGACTCAGATACCGTGTCTGGTGACAAGTTAGGCTGGAAAAGTCTGGTTGAGATGTGCTCAGGGGTCGTACCAATTCCCGAAAGTCTCTCGTCGATGCCGTCCACCGACGGAGCCACCGAGGGTGCCGCGGAAGGAGGAGGAGCCGTCGGCATCCGGGCGACAGAAGGCTGGCTGGACGAAGGCAGGTCCCCAAGAGGCACGCCGAGGCCCTGTTCGGCTTCGTTTTGGTCTCTTGCGAAGAAGTCCATGGTCCGCGGGTTGCAAAGACAAGTGCGCTGCTCCGTCGAGACATGTTCGTCTTCCTCGCCGGCGGCGTACGCATTTTATGCTCGAAAACGCGGAAGCGATGGACTCAGTTAAGCCATTGTCAAAATCATGGCCCTTCTGGCATCCACAGCATCTGGCAGGTACCATCGTAGCTTGTGCTGAAAAGAGGAAGCCAGACCGCTCTTCTGTACTTCTGCCTGAGCGTCGACTTGCTCGATAGCAAAAAGGGGGCTCAAGTTGAGGGCTGTCGCCTGACAGCGACAAAAGGGGTGTGCCGCCGACATCTCTGATGGGATAACGGTGGCATAAGGTTGCAGGTTTGGCCTACTCGTCAGCGGCTTAGCCACGGACCCGTAGATGAGGAGAAGCTGGCGAGAGGCTCCGTCCGTTGGTCGACCTGTAGATGACGTGCACTAGTCGATGATCTTTGCTCTGCTGGCAGCGTCTGGTCGAAGCGATAGATCTTGCGGACTAGTGAGACCTCTGCCGATGGCATCTTCGGAAGGACTGTTTGGCATCACGACCGCGACGATAGGGGGCTGCGCGTCTGCATTAGACGGTGACGAGGTTGATACTTTTCTGTCTTGATGATAACGACCACGGGCAGGAGGCCAGGTAGCTGCGGCAGGTGGGTGTGGGCACCCTTCTGTCCTTCGAACCGCTCCACTATTGGTTGTAGAGGACTCCATGTGACACTGGAGCCAACACTCTTGTGTCTTTACGGGGAAATCGGATCTCGTCTGTTCCTGCCCAAGCTTGCCATCGATGGCAAGGCTCTGAGAGCCTTGGAAGCTCAAGATCTACGAAGGCCTAACCACGCCGGACCGACTCTCGGAGGACATGATGCAGTCGTTGAGGAGGCTGTGCCTCCTTTCTCTTTGGTGCCCGACATAACTAGACATACATACTATGCTTGTGGAGCGTCCCTTGGATGCTTAGCGGTGAGGGTTCGCTGCGGTACGGAGCATTTGGAGGCAAAAGGGGTAAGATGGGTGTTGGGAAACAAAGCTAGCTGTTGACTCTCTTGAGGGTATCCTCAACCACCTCCTCTTGACTTTATCACGCAACGCCGCAAGCTACAGCGCGAAGTATACGTTGCCACACGAATATTTTCGAACACGGTTCGATGAAGCAAGTCGATGGCCGCGAACATAGGGATGATTGTTATTATCTCGGTCTAGGTTGGCTAGAGGAGAACCTCCCCCCCCCCCGAAGCTTCGTCTGCTCGCGTCGGCAGACGACTAGCCTGGGCGAAGAGGACTATACGCCGCCACCATTTATTTGTAAATACGAATACAGAGACGAGGACAAGTGCGTTGCCTTGCGTCCCTCCTCGTCGAGTGTTGCCGGACTGTTTATCGTACGAGGGACTCGAACGTGTCTCGAGCAGCCGGCTTCGAGGCGGCTGGCCTGCAAAGGAATCTTCTCGTTGCTCGACGAAGTTGAAGCTGAATTAGAGACCTGCTAAGTTAGACTGCTCAAGGAAGTGATTCCAGTGGTGCTTCAAGTGTTGCACTATTGCAGGCGAGTAGAAGTCCGTGGCCGTTGCTGTCGTGGGAGTCCGCAAGCCAGCAAGGGAATCCCTTCAGGGGTTTGGACGACCGTCGAAGTCTGGACTACCTTCGAAGCACAAAACGCTGCGTTCTCTTCTTGATGTGATGTCGGAAGTATGACTTCAGCTCGAGAAGGTGCAACATTGGGCAATAAGACAATGTCGAGTTGATATGGAAGACCAGACTTGTAGGGCGTAGGTGCAATGTAGAGGAGTGATACTGCATAATAGCGCAGTGCTGGAAAGCTGGCAGTGGTCCCTCAATGGCTGATAATGTTTTCCCAGGCATGCTCTCGCCCGGCGGTCCCCGCTCGGCGTCAAATATCTACTCCAACCTCGGGTCTATCGTCTTTTCTTCCTCCTTCCAACACCTCTTCCATCAACTCGACCTTGAGTCAGATGAATGCTCTTTTTTTGCGCCAGACTCAGGACCCGCTGAACACTGCAGTCCGTACCATACCCCCACAGCCAAATCTTGCAGTCTCACAGTCTCATCCATATGGCCGAGGTTTCAATAAGAGCTTTCCCATGATCTCGATTCTCCCGAAACATCGTCCATGACAGGCAAGTATGCCTCTTTTCGCTCGTAGTTACGAGCACATAAGAATCTCATCTCTCCATCATTTCGACATGCCGGCCCCGGACAGAGGCATACCCTAGTGGGAACACACAACCCCATGCCCAAGATCTGCTTCTTCATTGGGTCAGCCTATCCAGTAACAGCTTCCTCATCGAGATAGCGGCTATGCGGCCATCCCGTACACATCTGGAGCTAATCTGTACGGCATGTGAGATGTGATCATATCAATCTCCTTGAAGATCTGATGGGCATACACGGGGCGTTTGGAGAACACGTGTACCGCAGTACAGATTGTACAGGCCAAAGCTATGTGAAAAAAAAGCCGCACGGTTTTTGGTAGTGTTTGGCTGTATGAAATGCGGCCATTTATTCACACCACTTCCAAAAAAAACGAGGCAATGCTTCGGTATTACCGGTGTCGGGTTAGGGTTAGGGTTGCTGACCTGACATCTGAGTCAGCAGGATCAATCTCCACTTTTTCCCCTTTCCATGGCAAGCAGAGGAGTACAAGTGTCCTCATAGCCAATACAAACCTCCAAGCAAATCTCCAGACGGCCACTCGCTGGTTTGGAGGAAGAGAGCGCAGGGAGAACTTCAGTTCTTCGTCCTTTCAAATTATTAGTACAGGCTAGCAGAGGGGGGAAAGCCTCGCGCTTCTAGCCGAAGATCATACCTCTCGTCAAGTTGGGAGGAAGCCTCCGATGTGACAGCCCTGATGTGGACGCTGTCTGTCATCCGTCCGACCAGACGGTTGGGTCGACGGTCGCTGAGCGGGCTGCATGGCAAATGCCGGGATTTTCTCGACGATCAATGGCTGACAAGGAGGTCTTGAATCTTCTGCTTGACAAGGGTCGAATCTCGCCGCACCTCCGTTCTGACTCAGCATTCGAAGAAATAAACCGAAGCGAAAACTGTGTGTTGTTCTTTTGCGTCGGAGGCTAAGCGGGGGCAGGAGAAAGCCTGTGGTTTTACACCGCGGCCGGGCGTGCTGGTTGGTCTACGGTCAGTGGTCAGCGCTCGGTAGCGACTGGAAGATTGGGGCAGTTGACAAGGGTCATGGTCTCGACGGTGCGTCCCGCGGACTCAACACCAGAAAGTCATGATTTCACCAAGCTTCATGATCTGCTGTTGCAGACGGATGTTGTGGTGAGTATTGTCTGCGTTTCACACTTTGTGCAAAATGGAAGCATACATTGGAGACGAGGTGTGCCGAGAAACGTCGTTGCTCACACCGTTCTTTTTGTCGGTGACGCGTGGGAGGTAAGCTCGAGGGCTTGGAGCTTTCAAGATGTCAAAAGAGCACTTCTCATGCTTTAATGACCCTGTTAGGTTTTTGCCCTGCAGAAGGGAACCACAGGTCCTTTCTTTCCAAGGCTTTCTTTTCACGCGTGGAAATATTGTCTCCATTGCCTGCAATGACATTTTCTGCCTTGTTTACCTCGTTTGCCTCCAAGATACGCTGTGCTTTCGTCGACGGCTTTCGTTTTCCCCCCGAATTTATGGGCTGTATGTCGTCTAAGATGGCAGAGGTTGAAAGGTGAGGTGATTGGTCTGCTGAGGGCCATAGCACTGAAAGTTCACTAACGTTTAAGGCAAAAACAGCCAGGGCAAGCCGGTTTTCCCATCGAAGTCGAAAACTACCAACAAATCCCTAGTTATGGTTCTTTCTGAAGGGAAAGACAAAGATAAACCAAAGGGAAATCCTGAACAGGGAAAATCCAACAAACGCAAGAAGAGGACAGCCAACCCGAGGAAGCAACAAGTTACCCGTACCAGCAGTGGCCAGGAGTCCCAGCGGGGGAAATAGTTGGAGGGGTTGTCTACCAGAATATCGACATGGACTGCTTTCGAAGAGTGGAAAAGGGGGATTAAAAAAAAGGAAGGATAGCATGTCAATGAAACTGTCATTCTTTTCCTCCAGAGACTCTTCGGTAGATGATCTGAGCTTCTGAACCCGTAAGGATCTACGTTGGCGTTCTCCGTTGGCGACGTCTCGCGCTGAACTGTCATCTATCATGCTTGGAAGCTGTCCTCTACGTGTTTATGCTTCCACGCCCCAGACTGACAGTATCCCATCCTTGAACAATATCACCAATTCAACTGCGACGGCAGTATCAGCAGCCGGTTGTTGCTATTCCAAGAGATCTTGTCATGGGCACCGCATCCACAAGACGGCAGGACCATTGCCGTCAGGAGCCCTACGCGTTCAGGACTCTATGCACGACCAAAGGTGCAGAGTCAGGACTCATCGCAGAGGCAAACAGGCTCCAGACCAGCAATCGAATGCCAAAAGGGAGGTTCTCTCGCTTGGTTCATCGTACCGCGTCGAGATCTTGTCTGCTGTGTTTCGAGCTTGCCCTCTTTCCGTCTTTCGTTTGCGAGCGACGTTGGCAGGGCGTATCCAGTCCGAGGCGACTGGGAGTGTGTTTTGGTCATCAAAAGAGAAAGCCTAGCCCTCGGGTAACAGTGGGTGCGACGCCGAAGGAGGAGAGGACGACTGAAGGAGCTCAGGGGAGCAGTCGGGTATTCGAGTTATGTTCGACAAATGCATCGCGAGGTCGTGGCTGTCGATAAGGACCATTGAAGCTCCAAATCAGGCAAACAAAGTCGAGACATTGCAGGTATTTCTGTGCCCTTGCAAGGCTAGATCGAGGGAATGTGTTATGGATGGTGGCGGAATATAACAAATCCGGCGAGGCTCTCCTAGTGAGCAACAGCAACAACCCCTGTCGCCGAGCAGGATCGATGTCCAACCACCTACCAGACTTTCTCTACCTTAGCCTTTTTGACGCATAAGATACTTTGCGTATTGCGAAGAGAATGATATCATGACGGAGCGTACGAAATTATCGAGATATTTGCCGTCGAAGTTCGACGCAGGCCGATGGTTTACCACTGCGGATCGAGGTTGAAACTCTAGGGAGCCCAAAGTTTGCTGCGCATCCAGGTAGACAGGCAGTGCCCCGGTCCAAATCTAGGTCCAGCTCACACCGCCTGCCCAAAATAGTTTTGCTTTCCATCACCACATTCACAAACAACAATGTAAACAAAGGCTGTCGAAGCCCCTTTTCATCTGTTTTCTTCAAATTACCATCCATGGCTCTCACTGTCACAGCTAGCTTGTCCACATGGCCGGCTGCCAGTGATCATGCCCCCAACGACCATTGGAGAGCTTTCTTGCGCCAAAAGCTCATGCCATTCAGAGTGGAATCACCGCAGACCTCCACGTTCCCCCTGGATCTGGATGCTTGGCAAGTCTACACTTACTGCTTTCCTGTATGACTTCCCTATTTCGAGAGGATGGAATCTTATTGACTCAGATAGCCAATAGATCAAGCGCCAAATGCAAGCACATTGGAGATGACTTTTCTCGGTTTATTTTGAGATGCGATAACTCCCGTCACGTGCAGAGCAAACAACATACCGTGCTTCCGTGCTTCGCCATGACAACACTCGACGAGAGACTCAAACTGACAGCTTGGTCGCAATGCATAATATATCGAATGGCATAACGAGCGTGGGATTCAGGGTGCTTATCGTGCCACGGCCGCAGCGCTTCCACCAACAGGACACGGTCTCGGAAATGACAAGCTAATAAGGCATGAACGTGGGGTATACATGCAGTCGGATGCAGCACGGCAAGCGAGGAAAAGCTATCCCGATACATACACGGTCTCCGAATGTCGACATCGGACATCACTACCTAGGCCGTGTGATATGGTGCGATGTGGATGCAAGTCACGTTGGCTCTTGGATATCGATCCGTGGTCGTTCCGATGTAACGTTCCCTCCGTCTATTTGTTGGACTGGATGCGTTACGAGTTGTCTCATCATCGGAGCGAGAACTTCTGATCTGTTTGGAGTGCAAGATGGACGAGGGCGGACTGGAAAATAGAGGAAAGTGCACAAGTTTTCAGCCTCGCAGCCGTCTGACGTTATGGCGAGTCAGTGGAACATATCCGAGGTCTGGGGAAAGAGAGTTCCACTCTTGCTGCAGCGGTGAACATGCCTTACCCAGTCAGCACCTAACACTGGAGATCCAGAAACATCAGCCATGTCAGGGGCCCCTTGTCCTGAGTACTGCACTGGTTGAACGGACATGTCAATGCCACCTATCACCCTCACGTACTGGGCAACGGAGTACATTTGGCACGAGGGTGGAGGAACAAACCATGCCACTTCTTTGCTGTCTTAACGTAGTCATACCCTGGGGGGTGTCACCGAGCTGATAGCGCTGAGGCGCCCAGGACCGTCAACCACTTGAGTGACAGGGAGAAGAAGTTGGTGTGCATGTGTGACGGCATGCAGCCTGAACATGATCTACATATACAACATGTACCAGATACCTGCGCCTTTTACTTCTCCAAAGATTGCTCGCCCTGTTTTCTAGTGGACAGGGCGGCTGCTTTTTGACCTCTCAGGGCGCTATTGTTCAGCTCCTTCTGTGCTACCATAAGTACCTACCTACCTTACACCAGGTAGGATTTTGCCTCTTCAAGGACGCTACATTTAACAGTGTCAACCATCTTGTCCTTTCCAAAGACACCGGCACGACGAGTATCGAGGTTATCTGGTATTTTTCCAACAAAACAACACCAAGCAATGTTCATACCGTTCCTGCCGATTGTTTCCCGTTGAACCTCGTCCTATTCTGGTGCCCGAGTGCGCCGTGCAGCTAGGCTCGAGCCTAGGGCCCTCGTCGTCCGCCATCGAAGTCGAAATATAGCAGTCGACAGGTCGAACTCCGAACATGAAGCAGGGAAGAGGGAGCATTCGTGCTTCAAGCACATATACTAGTCTGGACCGCGCTCGACGGAGCAAAGAGTTGGCTTTGAGATAACGTTGCCGACGCGGCTCTCTTCTGGCACAAAGTGTTGGGGCAAGTTACAACACGTTGTTTAGCGTAGCTCGTCAGCTTCATGTTATATGCCAGCTCTTCCGGTTAGGGGATAACAGTAAGGAGGACAGCTTGCACATTTACACACACGGAAAGCAAGCAAGCCATCAAGGGAAGACCCTTTCAGTACTGTATTCTCTCTGCCTCCAAGGGAGACATCGTCCTTTATCCGGTTAAGCCACCGACACGCGTAGAGGGAAACTACCTTCTTACACGTCTCTGAGTTGAGGTTACGCATTCCGAGAGATTTGACGCGGCCTCGACTGCGCCCTTTGCCCCTTTCCGGGACTCACCAGCGTTAAATACAACAATAACGCGACCTCGACACTGCCACTCCTTCCTCTAGACAGGAAGTATGGACTTCTAGATGCGATCAACTTCCCAGGTACCCTCTCTCTGCCCCTGGACAGGAAATTTGAGCTTATTGATGCAACTAGCTTACAAGCTACTGTGTCTCTACTACCCCTGTACCAGAAACACCGCAATCTCCTCGGTGTTTGCATATTCCGGGTCGTCAAAGGCACAGTCGACGCGGGATATACTTTGATGGCTGGCCACAGGCAAGGAGCCTCGTAGGAAGTAAAAATCATCGACCTCGAGCCCGCACCGTAGATGGAACCCCTCTTTCTAGCCGTAGAGCCTGGCCTTTTCTCCTCCCGAATGCATCACTTTCCGCCATACGCCAGCCTGTAACCGCACGCGTGGAAGCCGGGGGTGGTAGCCTGATAACTGAAAGCGTCCGAACGCACTTCGCCTCGAGACGGACCTGCCCCTGAGCTGCAACTTAGGATGCCGTGGTGAGCAACAGGATAACTCGGCGAGCTGTTCATGTACCAGTAGAGTGTCTAGATACATCTAGGCGTGTACACGAGCCTGTGTGACGCTGTGCAAAGGCGAGGGACATATCGCACCCGGTATGCAGCCAGGCTTCGCAGCGAGGTCTATTCTAGCTGGAGGCTGCGCAAGACGTGTCCATCGGTTATTGGCCTCTCAGAGAAATCCAGTAGAAGAGAACTGCGCATCGGGTATCAATGTCGTCGTTGGCTCCATACTGGCCCACCTTATCCACTCCCGAAGGTTGCCAACCGAGGTCGCCCCTCGACAACGACAACGCAGAGCCACCATGAAGGGAAACATCCATCCGTCAAGACACTCCCTTCTAGCTAGTACTCACCTTACTACTCGTACAATCCCGACACGGCTCGAAATTCTGACGAATACCCATGGGTTTGTTCTTTAGTGCAAGGTATTCGACATGGTAGCCTGGAAGAGCATGTATGTACTACTAGTGGGCCATATCGAGGAGGGATGGCAGCGTTTCACTTCACGTAAAAATAGAAGAAACAGAGATAAATCAACGATTGTCTATTCCATGGTTCTGCAGTTGCTAATAGGGGTGCGAGACGGTCATCTGCGGGCTGTGTGCTACTGGGTTACCAGTCGCTAACATTGTGACGTCCCTCAATCCTCAGTCAACCGAATGAGGTCTCAAATCAACGAGGTCACCCGACTACGACTCATCCATAGGCTCACCAGCCTCCGCGTCATCCAGATGAATGACCGGAGCAGGCTCCGACTCATCCATAGGCTCGCCCGACACCGACTTTGATGGGTTATCCGCCACCTTCTGCCGCTTCTGGACAGGAGCATCACCACCATTCTGGCCACCAGATCCCGACGGGGTTCCCGGGCGCTTCAGCTCCGGAGCGGCGACGCGGTCGCTACCGCTACCCTCGCTATCATCGTCATCCAGAGTAACCCGCGACGGGTATCCCTCACCGTTGCAACCTCCCTGTTCCTCCATCTCCCTCATGAACTTTTGGAACAACTCGTTACCCCCGTTGATGCGGTGGATACCCGCGTACTCGCGGTCGTGGACCTTGTGGACGTACGCGCCCAGCTCCGTCTGGGAGCGGACGTGCCTCATGTCCTCGTTGCGGAGGCACAGCGACACCTGCCACGGCGCGTACTCTCCCATCGGGCCGCAGGTCAGACGCGGCAGGAGGATCATGCTGCCCTCGCGCTGCGGGCCTGTGCGGAAGAAGTCCGGAGTCGTCGCCTTCACTCCCGGGATGTGGAACTCCATGTCGCCAGGTTCCGGCTTGGGGGGACCCTGGGTCTTCATCTTGCCCTTCGCGTCCTTGCGGGGATCCCGGAACTTCATCTTGCCCTCCGAATCGTATCCGTGCTCCATCCAGTCTTTCCACGACGAGAAATCGACGCCCATGTTTGCGCTGTCGGCGGCGTTGACGTACGCGTTGGTCTCGCGGATCTTGGTCGCGGCATCGCCAACGATGGCGATGCGGTGCTTGACGTAGTTGTCGTCGACCTTTTTGATCGCTTCCCGGATCGCCAGAGCTGCGTTCGCGATGCTGTGTACGGAGATGTCGTTGCGCAAGCCGGTGATTTCGTGCCACTTGCCCGTCCACAACCGGTCATGAGGCCTGTGGGAGAAAGAAAGGTCAGCATGGGGGTTTTCTTCGTGTTAGAATACACAATCCACCGATTGTTGGTCGCACTTACTTTCCGCGCCCGCGAAGATTATCGAGTTCCCGCTCGCCGATGATCCTTGTGAGGGTGCTCTCAGCCACGGCAGCGACCACGAGGTTGCCCATGTACTCAGGCAGAGGCCGGCTGACTCTGCGGCGAGCATCAACTGCAGTGGTGAACCTGACCCATTCCGCCGGCGTTTTAGCTTCCCTCCGGACTTGAGCTCTCTGCCCGAGGACATCCTCTCGGATCTTATCTTCCATCGAGAGATTCGAGAAGGAAAATCCCCGCCAGGTTTTATCTTCGTCCAGGATCAGTCGAGAAGCACGAGCACGCAGGATAGCGACCCAGATCAGACCGCAGAGGCAATCGGTGGACGAGAGCCAACCCAGATAACCTCCCTCCTTGACGACGGCATGCATGACCTCGCTCTTGAGCATCGTGATCATGGAGTGTTTGAACTCGAATACGACGGTGGTGCAGGGGCTTGGGCCATCCCGACGAGGGGGAGGGGCCAGACGATACTCCTTGCAGAAATCGACAGGATCATAGTCAAACCCAAACCTCTCCGGTGTGGACTGCAAGAAGCGCAGCTCAGAAAGGCGGTCGTCGTGGGTCCCTGAATAACGAGAACCACTGTGTTAGCACGACTTCAAGCTGTGCCGTGGGTGCAAAGAGACCCAGGAAACGAGGACTCTCTCTTACCATCGAGAACACTGTTGTTCCAAAGCTTCATGCCAGGACGGCAAGCCGCGGCGAAGACCTGGAGATATAGCTTGATCGAAGCTCCGTCCATGACGGCATGGTGGAACGCAAAAGAGAGGACCATTCCTCCTCCACTCTGGCAGAAGCTCACGTATGTGTACATCGCCGGGTCGACGGCGTATTCGCGCTTGCTGGGATCCCGGGCAAACCAGCCGGGCGGCGCTCCCCACCGCAGCAGCTGCCCATACGTGCACATGCGTCGACTGATGTTCGACACTTTCAACCACTTGTTGGCATCCGCTGCCATGACCGGGTAGTGGTACTTGACTTCAAGGACGTCCTTCCCCATGGCCTTGAGAGGGAAGATGACGCCGGCCAGGAACGGCCACCGCTTGAGGACTATCGTCTGGGCGTCTCGAATATGCTGGATGGCTTCATTCATCTTGTCCTGGTCGCCGTCGAAGGGGAAGCCGAGATGGATCCGCACGTAGCCCCGGTCGATTGTGTGATCGATGGGGTTGAGCTTCAAGGTGTGGAATGACTGACTGAGTGGTTGAGGGGGCGGTTTTTGGTACTTTGACCGGGAGGCATGGACACGGGGTGGCTGAGTGCCTGGCTCAGTGGAGTGTGCTCCTTGTTCCACGGACTTGTTGGTCTGGACGTGGAGAGCGTGCTTCCTGACAGTGAGTTTCTTGAGGCGCTCCAACATCTTGTCTTCTCTGGTGGCGTTCTGGGCCGGCTTGGCTGGACCAGGAACCGCCATGCTGACAGGGCCCCTCTTGCGAGGAACCCAGTTATCGCCAAGAGGGCTAGGGCCATGGATGAGAGCAGGCATGGCAGAGCCAGAGTCAGATGGACCAGGACTGGATGGACCAGAGCTCGATGGACCAGAGGCCAATGGATCAGTGCCGGCAGGGCCAGAGCCGGTCAGGCCAGAGCCAAGTGGACCAGAGCGTGGATCAGAGCCGGGTGGCCCAGAGCCGGTAGGGCCAGAATTGGTAGAGCCAACACTGGTAGGGTCAGACATCATGTGCTTTGTTGACGTATGATGACTGATGTGAAGTTGTGCGAGGTTGGAAGGAAGAGGGGAGTGGAAAGTTCGGAGGGAAAGGCAGTTTGAAAGGATGTGCAGGAAAGGACGTGACTGACGCGCGGTGACTGCGAGGTGATGGGGGAACCGGCTCCCGGGGTGGTCGGCGCCGGCAACAACGACGGAGACCCGCGTCGAACCAGCCAGTAGCAATGGCCGAATCCCGGACCTTGAGGGCAGGTACACACTCCCAAACCGAGGGGCGTTCCTCGTGCTGTCCTTTCCAGGAACAATCCCAAACGAGGGGCGCTGTTCGTGATGTCCTTCCTAGGTATACCCAAGAAACAACGTGGGATATCAGAACTCGCCTTATATTCTAGCTGGTATATCTGCACTGCGTCGACAATGAGCATGCGTAGCTTGTGACTCGAAGGGATCAAATGGACACTTACTGAACAACCTTGGATGCAGCTCACTCTATCAAAGAGAAACAAGAGTATAACCACCTGGAGATATCCTTGCTTTTGCTGTCCTAGTACCTGTCCACCACGTCCCAGCACTCTTTATACCTTGTCTTCACGATATACCTACACAAGGTTCACGACTGCATTGCTTCTTAGAGCAGTCTAACCACCATAAAACCCAGCTATCATCTATCACCAACTGTCTATGCCTCGTCATCGTCCTCCTGCCTCTCTAAGTTCGAGTGAAGCTTATGCTGCTTCATTAGCGAAGTAAAGGCCAGCCCGACTACCATCAGCCCCAGCGCTGTGAGCCAAACACCCCTAAACGCCTCCATAAACGACGCCAGGACGCCATCGTACCAGTCCTCGGGGAGGTGCTTCAGCTCGTCCAGATCGTCCCTGATCCTCGCAATCTCCGCCGCCGCGCCCGGTAGGTCGCCGAACCGCTCCCACAGCTTCGTCTTGAGGATGTTCTGGTACACCGTCGACGCGATCGTGATGCCCAGCGTCGCGCCGACGCTGCGGAACGCGTATGTGGCCGACGTGATGACGGCCTGGTGCGCATGGTCCACCGCCGCGATGCACGCCAGCAGCGTGACGGTCAGCATCCCGCCGTACCCGCCGCCGTTGAGCATCATGCCCAGGAACGGCAGCCACGGCGACGACTTGTCGTCCAGCATTGTCAGCAGCACCACGCCGCCCAGCTGCATGGCCACGACCGCGATGCCGAGCCCGACGTACCGCCCCGTCTTCTTCATGATGTAGCCCGACCCGACGGACGAGAAGCAGACACCCAGCGGGGAGGCGAGGATGCGCAGCGCGGCCTGCGTAGCGCTGTAGCCGAGCACCTGCATGTACAGCGGCACGTAGAAGATGCCCATCATGACGACCATGGTGCAGACGAGATTGGTGATGCAGGCGGCGAAGACGGTGCGGTCGGCGAGCAGCCGGACCGGGATGATGGGCTGCGGAGCCTTGGCTTCCCACCAGATCAGCGCGACGAGGAGGGCGACGGAGGTCGGGATGGTGACGAGCACGAGGGGATGTGTCCAGGGAACCAGGTTGCCGCCCGCATTGAGGCCGAGCAGGAGAGTGACGAGGAACGCGATGATGAGGAAAGCGCCCGTGAAGTCGATCCGGGACACGAGGGACTTGTTGGACACCTTGGGCGGCACCTTGACGAGGAAGAAGACGAGGATGGCGGACACGACCACGACGGGCACCTGGACTAAGAAAGCGAGCCTCCAGCCATACGACGAGGTGTCGTTGATGAAGCCACCAAAGACTCCACCAAGCATGGCACCAGATCTGTACA
Source organism: Coniochaeta sp. PK30-01 (assembly GCA_023628855.1). Classification (NCBI taxonomy): domain Eukaryota; kingdom Fungi; phylum Ascomycota; class Sordariomycetes; order Coniochaetales; family Coniochaetaceae; genus Coniochaeta; species Coniochaeta sp. PK30-01. The sequence continues at coordinate 500,029 of JAMAJW010000009.1, read as the reverse complement.
CGACGTCAGCACACTGAATGATCTCCGAGCCTTCATGAAGCATCTCTTACTCACCCATAGGCAATATTTCCCAGCCCCTGGACGATGCCCCTCTTCCTCAGGGGCACAAGATCACTCGCCAAGAACGTCGAGATACTCATCAGCCCGCCGCCGCCGATGCCAGCAACGACTCGTCCAAAGATCATCGTCCACTCGCCCTGCGAAAACCCGCATATCGCGTTCCCGATCGCAAACATGACGTTGCTGAACACCAGCCCGTTCCCGCGGCCAAAGATATCTGTCAGCCGCCCGCTCAGCGGCTGGCACGCCGCGTTGGCGATGAGGTACGCCGTCGCCAGCCACGAGATCAGGGACAAGGAGTGAAACTCGCTGCTGATCGGCCCCGCCAGCGTGGCGATGATGCTCGCATCGACGGCGCCGAAGAAGACGCCCACGTACGCCGTGCCGAGAATCAGCCACAGACGCGTCGTCGACTCCGGCGCCGCGATAATGACGGCTTCGCCATCCTCGGAGGACGCGGAGGAGCTTGCAAGGTGTTTGTTCGGGTCCCCGCCGCTCAGCAGCGGCGTTGTCTCATTGTGAGGGTGAGACGCACCGTTCCCGTTCCGCTCCGTGTCGGGAATATTGGCTTGTGAGACCATCCTGGCGACGGACTGAGGCGTAGCTATCCGACTCGAGTTCACGGTGCAAGCGACACTGGCGGAAAGTAGCAGCTGGAGCCGAGCAATTATCGAGAAGATACAGAAGAAGCTCGGCTATGGAATAAGAATAGGAACAGGTCCGATCAGGGAGCCGGCTTCCTTATCGACGAATTTACCGCAGCCGCATATATGCCCGGCGATGTGACAGTCCGCTATCTAGCGCCGGCCGAAGCACGCGATCTATGACTGTTAGGCTGTCTTTTCGGCTCTCAACGACCCGGCAGCGATAATTGACAATTGACGCAGGATCTCGCCCCGCTTGGGGGCGTGGCGACGAAATGAGCTCGGGCTGCTCGGGCGGTAGTTCACGGCTTTAGGAAGATGGAGGGGCAACGACGCCTACTTCACCAGTTCCCGAACCTCTACTGCCCCGACTGCCCCAACTGCCCCTATCCACGACACATGATATCGTCCTGTAAACTATGCGTGCCTCTGTGATATATGCGAACCTGCGGCAAAAAAAAAAAAAAAAAAAAAAAAAAAAAAAGCATCCGGGACAAAGTATCGGGCCTGGAAGAGGCGACACCGGCAAAAGGATGGGGCTCAACCGGGATTTGAACCCGGGACCTCCTGCAATTGTGCGTTTTGTTGTACCCAAAGCAGGAATCATACGACTAGACCATTGAGCCGGATTGGATGTTAGATCAGGCCGCTGATCCTGATTATGTCTTGGCACGGGGTGCTGGCGAGGACCCACTCAGTTTGACACACTCGGCGACAAGTCCGGGCTTTTGTCGGACACCCGAACGGCTGAAAGAAGTTCGACGACCGATAGCTGGAGGCTTCCATAGACTCGACCGACCGTGACGGACGACGTTCTTTAAATCCAGTAAGGTAGTGCTAAAAGCGTCCAAGGACGTCGAGATTGCCGTCGTTGATTTGCGTGTTGAAGGGAGCCAGGCCGGGTAGGAGCTGCTGAGACGGGGCGCCCTTGGTTGACAACCTCGGGAACACATGATCCATACTTCACGGCCGTCCAGCACCACACTTGGGGACGCGGATGCCGGCTCGAGAGATTTCCCACCTCTCCTGACAAATGCTAGAGAATATTCAGAGCTTGACGCGGCCCACTTGGCCTTGCCATGCATTGACTCATCCAGGCTAGGTACCAGACAGCAACAAGAACCTTTGGATCTCGCTATAAGCGATGGGCGAAGAAAGCCCGAAGATAGGAAGATGGGGAGCCCGAATTCTGAAGCAGAGTGAAAAAGAACAGAGCACCTATTACTTGATTGACTGTTTGCAACTGTGCATGTCGACTAGATTAGGGGATAGGTCGAAAAAAGATACCCAGTCTCTACGACAGCCGCAGTGACTGTTGCAACGGTTGACGACGGGGTCGAACTGAGGACGCAGTCAGTGGTGGCCACTGGCTCTCAACCACGGGCGGTGTGGTACTCGACGAGAAACCGAGTTGGATGAGGATGAAGCAAATGTCACCGGAGAGAGAGGAAGTTGAAGATCCGAGGATGCTGGAGATCAGAAGAAGTTGAGGATGAGAGGAGGAATTCGAGGGACAGGAATCGCAGAGAATTCTACAGGACCCGACATCATCCCCTCATCAGACGGGAGTCAGGATCATGGGTAGAGGCAGTGAAGGCAGGAGCGAACGGTAGGGGCATGAGGTGCTGCAGGACAGGTGGTTGAGTCGTCGACGAGGTAAGGCAGGCACACCCCCGAGCAATCCCTGGCCCCAAGCACATCGGGTAAAGATCCATGTGCCCAACCATCTTGCCAAGCTTCGCCATTTGCCCAGCTGTGGATAGTAGCTCTGTTAAGCACGGGACGACTTCGAGTGCTGGTGTGAAGGCAACCTACACACTGGGTTTGAAGGACCGAGCTTGATCAGGTAGTGATGTTGGCTCGTGGCAACACAAAATGCCCTCCCTAGCAGCATGTTCATTGAACACGTTTCTGGGGACAGGATGTCTATTTAACTCTCTTTCTTAATGAGTTCTGCCTACGGAAATTGTAGATACCTTAGTTGGCTCGACGCCTCTGAACCAGCTCCATGTTCACGACCGCGAAGTTCTTCGGTTGGTTGACCAGACTTTGGTTCAAGCTCCTGGCCAGTCTCATATGAGAACTCGTCGACACAGTACTAATTCCAGGGAAACCTGGTTGCAGAAGAAACTTGGGGTACCTGAAATAGAAGTTATATAGACAGATACACTTGGAGAAGATACCCGCGTTTTGATAGAAGGATCTAAGTAGCAGGGGAGTTTGCGGAGAAGATGTTGTAGACGTCTACATATCGAGATACTCTAGTCCGAATTCACTGAATTCTCTCCATGCCTAAACCACCTAGGTACCCTACCTGAGAATGGTGAGCCGGATACGATCAACTTCTACAGTCCTCCAAGATCACAATTCTATTCCACTTCGACTTCATTGCGAGTCAAAACTACTGGTAAAGGACCTAGACTACAACTTAAAAACTCTATGGACAAGTTACGATTGTATTCGTTGCTGAGAATGGGTTCCATGAATACTTTCAAGAGGCGATCGGACGCCTTACGCATGATGGGAATGTTTCCATTACTGATTCCTCGTAGACCGGAACATTTCAAATACGGAAGCAGTCCTAGCAAACGAGCCTTCTTAAGTCATAACTTCCTGCGCATCCAACGACCTCCGGACCATACTCAGACGTCGCCGGTCACATGTGGTATCCGCCTCACTGCCGCACCGTACTACTACTGTACAATCACGTATTACCGCTTGCGGTCCCTGGGAAAGACGTGTTAGCAACGACGCCTGCAAATGCAACGCAGCACGAGCAAAAGCTGGTCCACTCACGTGCTCAGCCGCCTCGACAGAGTCTGTAGCTTCTTGTCGTTCTCCGCCTCCCGCGCCGCCCGCTTGAGAGCCTGCTCGCGCTCCTCGGCCGTCTGCCTCGCGACCTCGTCGTGGCTGGGCGGAAGCCGCTCGTTCTGTAAGTCGACCTTACGCGCATCCTCGAAACTGCTGATCGCGTTCTTGATGCCCTCGGCACCGAGCATGAGCGTGCCAGCGGGCAGACGCCCGCCGGACACGGTCTTGAGCTCGGTGACCCTCTCCGACTCCTCGCGCAAGACCTGGAAGACGCGCGACAGGCGTCCGATCGCCAGGATCTTGTTCTTGATCGCGCGCCTCTTAAACTCGATCGAGTCGGGGTCGTTAAGCGCCGCCGAAGACAGCGGCGGAGAGGCCGGTCCGGAGGACGGGCTCGTAGCGTCGTCCTTAAGTTCCTCCTCGGAGCACGTGCTCAGGATGGCGATCAGCATGTCCGTGATCTTCTCTCCCACGAAGGGAAGCGACCAGGTAAAGACGTCCATGAAGTTGGGGAGCCAGTACGGATGTGGTGTGCAGTTGAACTGGCGGATGTTCATGACGTTGTTCTCGTACTTCAGCACGGCGGCCTTGTTGTTGTACACGTCCAGGTAGTTCGGAGCCGAGAAGATGGTCATGACACTAGGGAACCCGGTGGTGCGAGTCTTGCGGTACATCCGGTAGCCCGCATCCTGCGCTTCGTGGGCGCGAATGATGGAGAGAAGATTATTCTTCTCCAGGAAGGAGCACGCGGCGTGGTACGAGAAGAAGTACGAGCACCCTCGGACGTGGTTGTGGATGAAATAATCACTCGACTTCTCCTGGCCAAAATCCTCCAGCGGATCGGCCCAGAGAATGTCGCACATCAAGCCTTGGGTTGGGGGTTCGCGGAAGCGGTCAATCTAGAAGCAAAAACATCAGCGACAAGGAACCGCATCGGAGGGCGCAACGACCAGAGACGTACACTTCTGAGATCGTCGAGCGTATGGAGCTCGGGGCTCAGGCCGCCGTGGATACACAGGAACTGCTTGTTCATGACGGCCGCAAGGGGCAGGCTGCAGAAGGACTCCATGCAGGCTTCGTATATGACCTCGGAGTACTTGTGCTTGCACTCGAGCTTGAAGGTGAAGTAGTCGGTCAGATGGCGACACTCGTGGTTTCCGCGCAGCAGCCACAAGGTCTTGGGGTAGTGGATCTTCAGAGACCACAGATATAGCACGCATTCGATACTGAAGTAGCCTCTGTCGACGTAATCGCCGAGGAACAGGTAGCGGGTATCGGCAGGGTCGCCGCCAACCTCGAAGAGCTTCATGAGGTCGTAGTACTGGCCGTGAACGTCGCCGCAAACAGTGATGGGGGCGTCCATCTCCAGGAGGTTGGGTTCGGAGCGTAGTATCTCGGTGCCCTTCTTGATGATCCATAGGGCCTGCTCCTCTGTGAGGCGACCTTCGCGATAGAAGTGCTGCTTGAGAAAGGCAATGTTGGGTTTCTGGTGCGTCTCGTCCTCGAAGAACTGCTCGTCTGTAGGCTTGAACATGGCGGGAGCCTGGACATCTGTTACGCCGAGCACAATTAAAGTCAGCCCGCATTTCCGGGGCGAGAGAGCACACGGGCATTGACGGCGATAAGACGTATTTCATACCTTTGCAGACTCGCTCGTTCGTGTTTACTTGCGTGCCGTCCTCCATGACGTGGATGGTAAAGTCGATCTCGGGCAGAGGCCGCTTCTCACGAATGGCGCGGATGGCATTGTCGACCTGCTGGTTACGATGGTCGTCGAGCGAGCCCGGCTGGTCGGTATCCATGTTCCGTTGGTACTGAGGGACGCGGAGGTTGGGCGCCAAGAAGTGAACAACAAGATGAAGGAAGACGTATGCGTTGCGTTGGCGATTTGGTCAGTGGTAATTCGTAGGTTAGCGTGGACAAGGTGAGGCTTTGAGCTGAAGAATAATCAAGGAGATGAACCGGTGTTTTTAAACGTCGAGGCCCAAGGCTCGCAATTTGAATAGTTTCAACGGCGCGGAGGCAAATGAAGCAGGTTCTGGCGGAAAGCGGGCAGCAAGCGCGGAGGCACGAGGGTAGGGCTGAAGGTAAGGCAGTTTTGGGAGATAGAGGACGGGAGAAGCTTGGGAGGCAGCTGGGAGGCGAACCTTATTGTCGAGACATACCGTAGTAGGGAAACACAGTAAGGGAAAAGGGTCACATTCACAAAGTGGGGGAGAGAGGGCCAGCTCCAGTGAGCGGTGTGTACGAGAGAAACGGGGGTACTTGGGTTGACATGTCAGCTGTGCAGGGGCTGCTGTGCGGGCTAAGTACTGGTGAGGTACCCCTGTTTTAGCTCCCGTGAAACGTGTATGTCGAACATGGGTCCGGCCCGAGAGCTGAGCTTGCGGCTGGTTTTAAGAAAACCTGGGAGGATCCATCATGTACTGTACCTCACAGAACGTATTGTCAACGGTACTTCTACCTTAGCAGATATTCCCGTCCTCGACTCCTTGGCTTTATCTGCACGAGAGAACACAGCGAGACCTAGGTAGTTCATAAAGTGGTGTATATCATAGTAGGAAGCTCAAGAATGTCATCATCTGTATCACAGCTTCAAGGGGGTTCCTCCCTCGTCACATCGCATAGAACAAGTCCACGCCCTCTCTAGTCTCTCGTTGGATGCTCATTGAAGCCATGGTCCAAGTATCGTGAAAGACCTAACGTGCAACCGGCAGACTATAGCTCCTTCATCACCTCCCCAACAGCCTTCTTAGCCATCCTCTTCCGCTGCTCCTCGGGCAGTCCGGCGCTCATGTCCCGCACAGCTATCAGCTTCCTCATCATGCCCTCCAGCTTCTGCACATCATCTTCCGTCTCCTCCTCCTCCTCATCCTCCTCTCCTCTGCCGCTGCTCCATATCGCCTGTCTCAGCCCCGCAAAGTCCTCCCTATCAAACCCAAACCCCAGGCTCTCGGGGTCGAGGTCGGGCGGATCGTCGAGTTCTGTGCTCCTGGCAGCAGCTTTCGACTGCGTAGCTGGCCTACTGCTGCCGTCTCCTTGGCCGGTCTCCGAGCCGCCCTCCTCCTCCTCCTCCTCCTCTTCTTCATCACCGAACCCCTCCGCCTGCGCCCAGTCGTTGGCTTCTAGCGCCTCCAACACACGAGGTATGCCGGTTTTCTCTGAGACAACAACAGCCGTTAGCATCACCCCCGCAAAACACCAGGAAGAAAAAAAAAGAACATAAACCCACCGCCAAACTCATTCTTCCCACCGGCCGCCGCGCCATCCCTCCCAGAAGGCACATGCACAAACTCCAGCCCCCACTCGGCGCACGCGTCCTCCCACTCGTCGAGCACCTCCGACCCGTCGCCACCGACGCCGAGGTCCACGTCCCCGACCCCGACCGCGAGCCCGACGCCGTCCCACTCCCACCCCCCGCGCCCCGCGCGCACCACCCCGCCGACGTGCCGTATGAGCTCCCTCGTCTCCCCACCATCACCTCCTCCGCTGGCAGCAGCGGCAACAACCGCTGGTCTCGGTGACGGCAGCGCGAACACCACGACCAGCCCGCCCAGCACGTCGAGCACCTCCCTCGCCTCGGCCGAGAGGAACGTGTCCGCCCACTCGGCCGGCTCGGCGACCAGGTCCAGCCAGAGGGGGACCTCGGCCCTGTAGTACGCCGTCGAGATGTCCAGGCTGTGCGTCGTGCCCGCGAGCGTTGGTGCGGATGACTCGTCGTCACCGGCTCCTATGGCCTGTGCTGCCGGGTCTATGCCGGTCAGGTCTGGGAAAGGGGTTGTGTGTTAGCTGTGTGTTGCTGGGTGGAGTGAGATGACGGCAGTGTAGCGGGATGATGTTATGTATTGTACATTGGATGGTTGGTGTATGAAATGTATGTGTCGTTGTGAGGTGCATATTAGGGACGTATCACAGGATTATATATCCAAGTTCATCGCCGTTTCTCAGATGACGGGATAAAAGAAGGTAGTGTTTAATTACCTCGAACGACCCTGCTCAGGTGGTCACTTGAGTTGGCCAGAGAGACCGCTAGGATGCGGCGAGGGTTTGCGACATTCATGATGGAAACAATGACCATTTCCACTTGGGTTGTCAAGGCTTGAGTGAGAGACGCAGTTTATCATGAACGATGGATGTAAGCTGGGCTGTTCAGGGCAGTCCAGTGTTCATGAGCTCAGGTTTTGGCGGGGGCGGTTGTGCCGGTTTCAGGGGTGACTAATCACTGGATGTCCAGTAGGTACCTATACCACAGTGAAGAAACAGGAGCCATCGCTTTCGTGAGGCGACGAGCACTTATAGTTTACTCCGAGAATGACACGTTATTTGAACAGCTGGATTTATGAAGTATCTCTATCCTTACTTGTACCGACACAAAAATACTACCCCCTAATGCAAAAGGTCTCTCGCCGTGGACCTCCCGCTGTGTACCTCCCGCTGATGAGACCAACCTGGTAAGCACCCCTTCATGTGCAAACCGACCATTGATTGACCGCTATGAGCCGCAACGGGTATATACTAGGGTCAAAACATAATGCACGATATACGTATATCGCAGACTTTCTTCAATCTGAGCACAACAAACAGGCCAACCTCCACCGTCGATTCAGCGCGGATCCGTCCCCGGAAATCACAGGGGCGCCATCTCATCCGCCGACCAACAGATCCCACGGCCAGCCTCCCTGCAGCCAAGTTCCGATCGCAGCTACCGACTAAGCATGCGTGCCATTACTCGCGTTCCGCGCCTCGGCCTTTGCCGCCGCGGTCCGTTCATCGTCGTCCTCGTCGTCGACGTCCACCAGCCGCTTCGCCTGCCACGCCTTCTTCGCGAGCTTGGCCAGCACCTCGTAGTCGCCGCTCATGTCGCACATGCTCCTGAACACGCTGTCCTTCTTGCGCATGAGCTCCCACGGGTGAGCGTACTCCACGACCTCGCCCTTGTCGAGCACAAGCACCTTGTCGTAGTCGACAATCGTCTGCAGCCGGTGGGCTATCGTGATGATGGTGCTGGTGAGCTCGCGGATCGTCTCCTGGATCTTCGTGTCTGTCGCGTAGTCGATCGAAGCCGTGGCTTCGTCCATGACGAGGAGCGTCGGCTTCTTGAGCATGGCGCGCGCCAGACACAAGAGCTGCCGCTGGCCCTGGGACAGGTTGTTACCGGATTCGGTAACGGGCGACGAGAGGTCCAAGAAGACGTTCTTGTTTGTCGCCGTCGTAGGCCGGCTAGCTTGTTCATTGTCGGGAAACCTTATTGTTGGTGTCGGCGGGAGTAGTAGGCTGGCAGAAGCGCTCGTCGACTCGTCCGGCCCAATCAGGTGGACGCGGCGGAGGGCGTCAAAAATCTGGTCGTCGGTGTAGAGGTCGAACGGATCCAGGTTCGTTCGAATTGTTCCCATGAACAAAGTCGGTTCTTGGGGCACAATAGTGATGGCCTCACGCAGATCACGCAGACCTATCAGGGCGATATCAACATCGTCAATCAAGATCTTGCCCGAATCAGCCTCGAGGGCTCGGAAGATGGCCAGGGCCAGAGAACTCTTGCCGGCACCAGTACGTCCAACAATGCCGACCTTCTCCCGAGCTCCGATCTTGAAGGTCAGGTTGCGCAAGACCGGGTCCAGCTCCTTGCGGTAGCTGGTGGAATAGTTGATGAACTCGACAGTGCCTTGGCTTGGCCAGTTGGGCGGAGGGCGGCACTTTTCCACAATGGCAGGCGCCTCCTGCTCGACATCGAGATACTCCTTGATGCGCTCCACGGCGTTCATGTTCTGCTCGTTGGACGCGTAGAGGCGCACGAGCCACAAGATGTTCTCGGCGAAGCCGATCGCATAGCTCATCGAGATACCGGCGAGGCCAGCATCGATGTGACCAAGGCTGAGGATAACGAAGACGCCAGCAAAGAATGCGACCAAGTCGCCTAGGAAATCGGTTCTGAATGCGAGCCATCTGTTAGCAGCCCATAAATAAAGGAACGGCCGCAGTTGATTATTGATCTTGGTCAGATTGTCTCTGATGAATCGTCTCTCGTCGCTATACGCGCGGATGGTGGTGACGCCGTTCAGCGTCTCTCCGAACTGCTGGAAGAGCGGGCTTCGCTGGACCGATTCGAGACGCTTCAGATCCCGCGAGCTACGCAGGTAGAAGGAGCCTAGGAAGACATAGGCAAGGGTAATGAACACTCCGGCAATCAGGAACCCGGGGGTGATGGCAGCAATCAGGACGACCGTGACCACAATACCCAGAGCGCAGCTCATAACGCCAATCGCAACTGGCGCGACTTCTTGGTCCACAGCTTCAAGATCCTTGCTGAAGCGGTTCATCATCTGTCCGAGAGGAGTAACGTCGAAGAACTTGAACCTGGCGCCAGTAACTGAAGTCATCAGACGATGGTGGAGTTTCCACGAGGCTGTAAGAGAGCCGAAGAAAATCCAGAGATCTCTGATGAGGGCGGAGATGGCACCCGCAAAGGCGATGATAGCTAGTCCGACGAGATAATAGCCATCATTGACCTTAGTAGAGTCGGAGAGCACCGCCAATGTGGAGTTCGGTTTGGCGTAGGCAGAAATCGAGGCAAAGTAGGTTGGCGACAGAGACTGGCTCGCATAAGACTGCGAGTTCATGTTGAAAGTGACGCCGGGGCCCTCTTCCGTGTAATACTGGTTCGCCCACTCCCGGATCCAGACGCTTGACGCGACACCGCTGAGCTGCTGCAGGGTGAAGACGACGGCGGCAAGGATCCAGAAACCCCACTGACCCATGGACAGGAGGTAGATCTTCATGACGACCCATTTGACAGCACCAACAGCCTTCTCTTCCTCCATGGCGTCCTTGACGACTCCCTTCTTGGCCCCGCCGACCTTGGCGTCGTTGCCATTAGCACCGGAGTCACTGTTCACCATTGTGTCCTCGTCTCCGACGCTGGATGGCACGCGTGACGGTACCTGGGAGGTGGCATGCACGGACCCGGGCCGGGATGGGCGAATGTCCTCTCCAAATTTGCCGGCCGCGATCAGGTCCTTGGGTGTGCCCTGGGAAACAACACGCCCGTTGGCCATCATGACCACGAAATCCGACGACGGGACGCAGAGCGGAATGTTATGGGTAACCATGATACAGGTGCGGTTCATCATCAGAGGTCCCATTATGCAGTTGTTGAAGATCCACTGAGCCGTGTGCGAATCGACCGCACTGAGACAATCGTCGAGGAGAAGGTGCTTGGAGTTGGAGTAGACGGCTCGAGCCAACGATATACGCTGCTTCTGCCCGCCGGACAACGTGATACCCTTCTCTCCGACAAGAGTCTCGTCTCCGTTGTCCAATATCTCAAGATCGCGTTCGAGGGCGCAGATCACGATAACATCCCGGTAGCGTTTCTCGTCAAAGGGAGCGGAGAACAGGATGTTCTCCTTGATGCTTCCGTTGACCAGCCACGCCTGTTGTGCGACATAGGCGCAGGTCTCGGCAAGACCGGTTTCGGGATCGACATGGATATCTTCGCGGCTGCGACCACCCGGGAGGAAGACGCGGCCCTTCATTATGGTCATTTCTCCGAGCAGTGCCATCAGTAGAGACGTCTTGCCAGAACCGGTCGGGCCTGTGATAACGTTGAGCTCGCCAATCTTGAAGTCGATATTCAGGTCGAGCAGACGGAATGCCATGGAGCCGTCGTCCGACACGACATTCTTGCCTCCCCAGATGAAGGTGGCGTCGTCCCTGAATCCAATCACCCGGCGGCCATTCTCGTCTACGTTGTCCAGGCCAAGCTGCTCGAATTTCTCGGTCTCTTCCTCCATCAGGAACTCTTCGATACGGTCGATGGAAACCTTGGATTCCTGGACGTGCGCTATCATATCGCCCAGCTGATCCAAGGGATATCTGAGAAGCATGAAGAGCGACATGGCGGTAAAGGCGACAGAAGGATACAGCGGCTTCTTCTCAATCAATGTGTAGACCATGAAGGAGAAGAACGTGATGAGAATGGGGACGGTGTTCCAGACAGCCACTGCGGCAGCCCATATGATGAAGCGCTTCCTGAGAGCCGCGAGCTCGATCCGTCGCTTCTCGTTCACAATCGTGTTGAACCGGTACTCCCACGCAAAGAATTTGATGATCCTGATGTTCTGCAGGATCTCGTTGGTCGTATGAATCCTCTTGTCCGTTGCTGCCATGATCGTCTTCTGGGTGGAGTTGAAGGCCTTTCCGAAGGCAATGTTGAGGGGAAGCAGCAGAGCCATGATGATAAAGCCGGGGATCGCACTCTTGCCCATGATCCGATACAGCAGGAAAACGGAGACCAAGAGCTGTGTCGGAGCAGCGGCAATGAGGAAATGAAGATATGATGTGACTTCAGACACCTTGAAACTGTCCACGGACATGAGATTGATGATAGTACCCAGATTCGCCTGCTCGTCCGGATCGGCGCTCTTGGCTTTCGACCCAGCACCTGCCTCGCTGGCAGTATTGGTGCTCTTGTCGGCCTTCGTGAGACCGATAACCCGTTTCACCCGCGTAAGGAAAGTCTCCTTTGTGGCGTAGGGGTCCACCTTATCAACACCTAGAGCAGAGTCCTTCCCGCTGGCAGCCTTGCGACGGAGGGCTTTGGCATAGATTTCGCCAACCAAAATGGCCCTGATGTTGATGCAGATTTTCCGACCGATCCAGAGGGCTTGAGCATCAGCGACAGAACGCGCGATATCCGAGATGGGAAGGAGGATGACATAGAGCCAGAGGACGTTCCGTGGAGCCACCGAGGGGTCCTCGACGTATTCCAGAATCAACTTTAACAACAAGGTCGGTCCAAAGGTGAGGGCGCCGCCAATCACGGCCCAGACCGACTGGACAAGGAGCAGTCCCTTGAAGTATTTCAGTAGGTGGAGAGCAAGGAAGCTGGTCTTCTTGAAATGCCGATAGTTGTCTAACACAGCCGCAGCCTTGTCTTTCGGTAGCAGGTTCCAAACCCGGCTCATGTCCATCGGCTGCTTGTAGCCTTCCCAAACGATCTCGTCCACCCAGGCGAAGGTGTAATGAGAGAAGAGAGAGGCTAGGTTCTCCTTGGAGGGTTGGATACCCTCCTCCCATTCGAGAACAACTGTCTTGTTTCCCCTCCGCGTGGAGATGGCAATGGCAAAGAGGAGAGTCGTCAACGCAAACTCGATGATCACTAGGACCTGGGTCGTGCGGGAGCTGGGATGTATGAAGACAGAACGGAAGACGATGAGGTCGAATAGCCACTGGAGACTGTAGATGGCGGCGGTGTGGTTCCATAGTCGACGGATACGCCAGTGGGTCTTGTCGAGGAAGAGTCGCAGGGAGACGAGGGCGAGCGCGTAGAGCCACACAGTCAAGCCGGCGATAGCAGCAATGTTGCCACCTTTGCCGAAGGAATGAGTCGCAAGCGCTGTAGCATTGATAATAACAAGGCCGGCAACGGCAATTTCTTCCACCACAACGGACAGTGTCTGGCCGGCCGGGCTATCGGCCTGGACGACGGAGCCCTTCGTTGTTGTCCTTATCAAGGCCAACCGGCCACCACTGATGGATAGCGCATCATCGTCTTCGTCGCTGTCATTGACGGCGGGCTCTTCGCCTGGGGGGATACCGGTGTGTTGGAGGGCCGAGTTCACGGGACGGTCAGCTATCGGTAGTGGCGCATATTGCCTTCTTTTTATCTTGACGGCGCGGAAGATGTTCTGGGCGCACAGCAGGAGGAAGGAAGAACATATGACTATTAATGGGAAAAGGACCCTCAAGTAGCTGGAATAGACGCATTAGTATGCGACACACACTGTACACAATGACTTGGAGCGGAAACTCACTCTTGCTGGAAGCAGCGGGTAAAGTCGTCTGTCCGCCAAATCGGCCACGAACATGACGCAAAGCCCATGTTCGAGATGCCCCGCGTCGCCGGAACCGAACGGAATTCAGGATCGGAAGACTTCAACCTTGTCGGTTCGTGATACTACGGAGACACACGCAAGGGGGTGAGAGAAAGAAGCCTCGGTGAACCTTGGAAGTTGAAGCAGAGACACTCAGTGCAGTGCTGCGCGGACAAGGTGAGTTGATGGAGTGGAAAGGAGCCCCGGGAAAGAGAACCTGGAAGGTGGAGGCGCGCAGAGAAATAATGATTTTGATGGTGGAGTTTGACGGCGAGCTTGCAGTTCCCTGCCAGGCTCTCCCCAGTACTATGGAGTAAATTCTGCACACAGTAGCGTGCTTAGCAGCATGTGCCTAGCAGACCTGTATTCCTTGGAGGTTTTTGAGATTGTGGGTGGGGTAAAGAGATCTCGTCCTGGGTCTCTGGGAACTTCAAAGGTACTGTGCGCGTATCAATCAGTTCAGATCAGCGCAGTCTCTTGTGCGTCTGGCATGCCAATCGCGGTGTATTGGGTTCAAAGATGAAAGTCAATTGAGACTGGACTTTCTTCAGCCAATTTAGACGCGACCACCTGAGCTAATGCATGTCCTGCAGCTTGAAGCAATGTACAATCATTGTCAAGAGCCACCGCGTATTGGATGTCACTGCCATGTCAGTGACATCTGGGTGTGTCCTCCCGCCTCGGCTTACCACAGTATCCACGTCCAGCGCCTCTTTTTGGGGAAAACATCATTGCACGCGAACACAGCGCCATTTCAATGATGATGTCAGAGTCGAGGTCAGAGTCACGCCGTCGATGAGCCTCTCCTTGTCTCTGCTGTGATACATTTCAGAACGAAGGTAAGATAGAGGACACTGTACCCCTACGCATCTTCGGCTCCATGAACCATACCTACGGTAACAACATCTTGTGACTCTTCGGGGCAAATAAGAGCTTGCATGCCTGCACGACTTCTCCATTTTGTAGTGGAGTTAAGGAAAAGATACAGTATCGAACTTTTGGCGACCTTCCCGATTCATCTCGGAAATCAAATACTGTTAGCCAAAGGTAACAACCCCAAATAATCCGCTTGTCAGCATCGCTCAATGGCCGACCGGGCAATGAGTCACATATGCACACACTCTTGTCGATGGCGATACTGCTGTGTATCTTCATCACTTATCATGTAAGTGACCTGGTGTTGACGGTTGAGATGTTTTGCTCAAGTTTCACTACGACGCGCCACGACGCCATGCTGCCGGAGGAATGATCAGCCATGTCTTACTCTCCCTCCCTGTATGGGATTGCGTGCCTGTAAAGGGTCTTGTCATACCAACGATGCAAGTATCTCGACTACTGCGCACATATCAATCTCAGTTGCAGCAACTTGCAGGAGGCCAGGGAGGCATGATTGGGCTGTAGCTTTTCAATGTCTGAAGTTCAACAAGATAGTATGATACTAAGTCAGATATCCAGGAGAAGCGTGATAAATAGGTATGTACCAGAATATGCACGAGATGCCTTTATATCCCATGATAGGACGAGCTCACCACAACCAACGTAGCGTGACTGATTGGACGCCAGTCTTCACCTTTTGAATACCTCCGTGGGCCGGACACATACACACAGATCAGCCAGTGCCGCTTGCTGGCCATGTCCGGAGTATCTTAAACAGTCTGCCCTTTCAATGAACCAAGTCTCAGTTACACATGCGATAGCCTTCCTGACGCTAAAATGGACAGCTGGAAGTGAGACCTGGACTCCCGGAATGCATTTTCCATCCCATCGCTTGCTTTTAGATAAGCCCTCCCTTTATGAGTTTTAAGCTGTTGATACAAATGGCAGCCACTGGTCCCCTCCCCCGGAATATTCGCAACACCTGCCAATTCCACCTTGATCCTTGAACATGGCGAACAACACCGAATACGAAAAGCTTGGTCTGCTGTTTCTCTCTTAGCCCATTATCATGCCCTTCATGCCTGCAAGGTCGCCTTCCTTCGCAGCGATCTCGAAGTAGCCGTAGATGATACTATAGATACAGAGTTAGCATCCCATGATCAATAAAAATTACGACCTGCGGCTATCATGGGGAGTTCAAACTTACGTGACAGCGAGAAGAATTCCGGTACCGGAGCCCAGAGCTCCCATCAAATCGCTGGCGACGGAGAGAGCTCCGATGCAGGCACCACCGAACGCGGCAGCGGTCGGGATGATGCGCTTGAGCTCCTTGTACATGCTCTGGTCACGGTGGCCAGCCATCACCAAGCCCTGATCCTTCAGTTGCTTGGCGACATCGCGAGGGCTGGAGCCCGAAACCTCGATCCACGTCTTGGAGAAGATGGCACAGGCGGTAAGCATGTAAGCAATGTAGACGACGGTGTGGATCGGGTCGACGAGAGTGTCCTTGAAGTTGAGGGGAGGAGACATGTAGTAGACGAGACCAGACGTGGCCGAGAGCTGCGAAGAACCATCCTTGCCCTCCCAGACACCGAAGAGACGGACGAGGAGGTTCTCGGAGAAGCGCGAGTAGAGCATCTGGCTGATCAGGAAGATGTTGGAGGACAGGGCAGACTGGAGCATGATGGGCATGTTCGAGGTGTAGAAGAGGCGGATGGGGTACGAGCCGCGAGCACCACGCTGGCGCGAAGACTTGACAGGGATCTCGACGCGGAAGCCCTGGAGGTAGATGACGGCGGCGAAGACGATGAGGGTGGCCAGGAGGTTCATGATGTTGGGCAGGTTCTGCCTGTAGAAAGCCTCCTGCAGCGCGCGCTGCTTGTTGGGCCACGTCATCAGGAGGTGGAAGAGCGCGATGACGGCACCTTCGTACTCGGGGCCACGGCCAGTGTTGATGCTGGTGGGCGAGAAAGCCTTCCACATGATGGACTCGCAGATGTTGGTGGCAATGAAGAGCGAAATACCACTGCCAAGACCATAACCCTTCTGGAGGAGCTCGTCAAGGAGAATGACGATCATGCCAGCCACGACCAGCTGCAGGATGAGCAGGAACACGATTCCAGCACCCAGGTCCGAAGGGGGACCATAGAGACCGGTGAAGACGTAGACGGTAGCGGTGCCGGCAGAGAGGATGAAGGCGAAGAGCTTCTGGGCGGTCTGGTAGAGCTCACGGTCGGACTTGAGGTCGAGGTTGACGTCAATCATGTGGGTGCCAGCGAGGAGCTGGAAAACCATGCCAGAGGAGATGATGGGTGTAATACCCAGCTCCATCAGCGTTCCTCTGTTACTCGCCATCACCATACGGAGCCAGTATAGAGGGTCTGCGGTGTCGGAGGAGACGATGCCGTAGAGGGG
Organism: Coniochaeta sp. PK30-01; assembly: GCA_023628855.1. Taxonomy (NCBI): domain Eukaryota; kingdom Fungi; phylum Ascomycota; class Sordariomycetes; order Coniochaetales; family Coniochaetaceae; genus Coniochaeta; species Coniochaeta sp. PK30-01. The sequence goes on along the minus strand of JAMAJW010000009.1, from coordinate 483,351 downwards.
CATTTGACTCATCACCAAGAAGATGAGAAGGGTGAGACCCGTCCACATCAACTTCTGGTTGAAGGGGATCTTGGTCTCCGGCTGCTGAACCTCGGGGAGGAACGGCACGAACGGCTTGACCAAGTCAAGAAATCGTACTACATGATTGGGTCGCAAAGGTCAGCTTGCTGTTGCTTTGCAATTGTGTATAGAATCGACTCTAGAGAGCTGTTGCAGTGAGGTGCGAGGCAGCTGGGAGGAAATGACTTGAGCATGAAGCTCGAGATGCTCTCGCCAGATTGGAGCTTTGTAGCTTGGGGGGTGCTGGCGCAACTCACAGGAACTCATGATGGGCTAATTAAGAAGCACTCAAAGAAGATGAGGCATTCAAGAAGAGAAGGAAAGGAGGTTGTTGCGAGCGGCAATTGCTCGTTGGTGTCGATAGACCTTTAAGGGAAAGGAGAGGAAGTTGGGAGTTGGACAACTGGAGATGGAGCCAGATCTCATCAAATGCCTAATTCTGGAAATGTGTCCCTCAAGTCGGCCCCTTGGCCAGCTCACGTGATACCTCGCTGCCAAAACCTCGCTGGCGGCTGGCCCTGGCTGAAAATTGGGGGTCGGGTCTGTGCTCTGGGGGGAAGCTCCAGCCCCTGCAGCCTCAATCTGGAAGGCATGAAGCTCTGAAGTGACCCACTTTGAACTTTTGCCATCGACGTCGACGTCGATATCTTACCCATGTGTTGTACATGGTAGATATTGAGTTTTGACGGGAAAGCAGCGACAAAGACGGGCAGTATAATATATCTAGGTACCTGGGTATCATATTCGCTTTCTGTACAAACTGCCTGCCGGCGCCAGAACACAAAACGGTACCTGAGGGTAGCCAGGCACCGATGCAATGAGAATGATGGCACAGTCATGAGACTATCTCGTTTCGTCAGATCTCCGTTCCTCATCCATCGCCGGTGTGTGAATTCGCTCGCAGCAATGGCGACGAGGAGCCCCCCAGCCGAGCCGCTGGTCGTGATTCTGGGCTCGACAGGGACGGGCAAGTCGGACGTACGAGGTGACTTCGAAGCCTTATCTTGTGAAACAGAGAAACTAATTCGACTTCTGAGATAAATTAGCTTGCCGTAGATCTCGCTGCCAAATTCAACGGTGAGATTATCAACTCAGATGCCATGCAGATGTATAAGGGTCTCCCTATCATCACCAACAAGATCTCAGAAGAGGAGCGCAGGGGCATTCCACACCATCTTCTCGGCAACATCGGCCTGGAAGAGGATACATGGGTAGTCGGTGTCTTCAAACGGGAAGCTACGAGGCTGATACGAGAGATCCGGAGCCGGGGCAGGCTGCCCATCGTCGTTGGGGGGACGCATTACTACATCAACGGTCTTCTCTTTGAGAATACCTTGGTTGGGGATCATGCTAGGTCAAGCGGCAATATCCCCAAGCAAGCAGAAGACGGCAAGTCTGCGTTTGCTGTACTGAACGCCAGCACAGAGGAGGTTCTCAAAAGGCTACGCGAGGTAGACCCCGTCATGGCTGACAGGTGGCACCCGAACGACAGGAGGAAGATCCAGCGCTCGCTCGAGATATATCTCACTACTGGCAGACGAGCGTCCGATATTTACGAGGAACAGAGGAGGCAGACGGACGAAGCGAAAACGAGTCTCACGGAACCTGAACCGCAATCACTCTCCCAAGCCATTATGTTCTGGGTGTACTCCAAGCCACCAGTCTTGAACGAGCGTCTGAACAAGCGCGTGGATAAGATGCTAGATGGCGGTCTGATGGCCGAGGTTTCCGAAATGCACGGATACCTCCAAGATAGGGCATCAGCTGGGCACGTTGTCGACCGCTCGAAAGGAATCTGGCAGTCCATCGGGTTCAAGGAGTTCGAGCCGTACCTCACAGCTGCTTCCGAAAGTGGCAGCAGCAATGTGGACGAGACCCAAATGTTGGAGCATCTCAAACAGGTGGCGCTAGAGCGCATGAAAACGGCTACGAGGCAGTACGCAAAAGGCCAGATCCGCTGGATCACCTACAAGACCCTGCCGTTGCTAAGACAGGCGCAAGCCCTCGACCGGTTCTTCCTCCTCGACAGCACGGATGTCGACCGTTGGCGGGAAGATGTTTCGGAGCAGGGAGTCGAAATCACGAGAAGGTTCCTGGCTGGCGAGACGCTTCCCGCGCCGACGGATCTCAGCGAGACAGCAAGGGATGTCCTCGCCTCGAAACTAGAAGATAGCACCAAAGAGGAGACGCGGTCTCAAAGAACCTGTGAGCTCTGCAGAACAACGACCGTGACCGAGGAGGCATGGCAGAAGCACATCAAGGGTAGACCGCACCAGAGGGCCGTCCGCCACGCCAAGCGCACCGCTTTGGTCCCTCAGCCTAAACCTACAGCAGTGGCGGTGGTCGATCGTGATCCGCCAGGTTCTCCCGAGTATCTAGGTTTAGATTTTAGAGCAGATGAAGACCGATGAATGTTGTCAACCTGGAAAGCTTCCAGAACTTGCAGGCAGGCAGCCTCGAACGGGTCCATTCCTGAATGCAAAGTGCTATCTGATATACATCTATTGTAATTTATTGTACAAACCATAGCCCGCTGTTCAATGCAAATTCTCCCATTTCGGAGAAATCCCTTATCATATGACCTCGCCGCAAGCCGGCCTCGAGATGGGATCGGGAGACATGCGCGTCCGGAAGGCATCCGTTCCGGCCCAGCCACGGAGCCGAGTGTGTCCGGGTGAGCAAGGATGGTAATGGGGCCAAACTTTTTCGACTCTGCACTCCCGAAAATGCACAAGTTCTGATTGGATGGTGGTGATCCCCTTTGCACGTCGGTGGTGGGTTCCCTGCACGACACTAGTGTACAAATGGAACCTTGGAAGGTACCGATACAGTACCTACAGGCACCCTTGCGACAAGTTGTGCGGCACGGAGTCCACTCCGAGCGGCAGAGACAGGAAGAATCCGGAAGTCCGCCAAACTCTGCTGGTGAAGATAGCCACGAGACCTAAGGAAAGGAGCAAAGTTTCCACAGTAGAACTCTGATTGTCAGATTAATTCCGTGAAACACATCGTGCTAATGTTAAGATAAGGTAATCATGGTATTTATTTGCATGAGCCAGGTGCATCCATCGTACTCGTTCAAGTTTTGAAGTTGTCGTACTCGTTCCAAGACGACATGGTATCGTACTCGCTCACCGTGGCATTCGTCGTACTCGCGCGAGATCTGGAGAGGCTATCTCTACCTTACTCTCTGAGCACGCATTCGTACCTTTGATGGCATTTTAAAGGTTAGTGATGCGGACCCAGAGTGACCAGTAGGCGTCGGTCGATCGGCCGTTCATCCGTTCTCGACCGCCGTATCGGCGGACGAAGATTCAAGTCTCCGAGCGCTGCGCTAAGCAAACGTCCGACTGCCATTTCGTCCAGTCCACACACAGTAAGAAGCTGGCCCTCTGCGCGACATCAGCCATCGGCGCAACAGCTCGTCAGCCAAGCCGCCGTTTACTGTGTAGGGTTCACCTCATGTCAGCCACGGGGCTGCCTTACATAGAACATAGTAGGCAACTTGCCCAGATCATCAGACGGCTCACGGCCGGCCTGGAGGAATGAGAGCAGGTCTCTCGGAGACATTTCGTTTGCAAGATCGGAAGATGCGAGCTCCGTATGCATGTCCTGATTGGGTTCTTTGTCCTTTGTTGAACCGCAGTACATGGCAGAGACCTAGTACCTTAGCCTGCTCCACCCGACTTGCGTCCGTCCTTACCGAGTGTTTTATACATGAGAGTAAGGTTATTCTAACAAGGGAAGTTAGGCAACGATGGCAGTGGAAGCACGCTGTTCCGGGTACAGTACTGTCGAGACCACCTTACCTGAGCGATCGAGCAAATCGAGGGAAGGAAGGTCAGGCAATGTATACGCGTATCCCCGCCAAGACCGCTAGCAGGAGTAACGTGGAAGTATAGCGACTAAGCCGCGCGCGTTGCGTGGACTGTGAGCGTTAGGTATAGCGGGGTCCGCGGGGGCCTCAGCCTCTCTTTCTCTTTAGTCTTTCCTTGTGAATCTTTGATCCTGGCTGCCTGGCATCTGACACTGACACAGCACCTCCAGCTTTTCCGTTTTGTTTTCTCTCCCAATGGACCCGGCTAGAAGGTTTGACTGACATTTGATACTCCGGCCGACAAAAGAAGAATCAGGCGGAACCATATATTCTTTTGCGGGAGTCCCACCTCGAAACCCTTGGTGCATATCCCAACTCTTTTGTCGCAGGTGCTTCGCATCATCTGTTCTCTCTTACCATCGTTTTTATTAAGCTTTGCGCCCATATCCGCTACGCTGGTCAGTTTCGGGATTGACTTTCTCATCCTCCTACACGTGGTGGCGAGCGCCGTTTCGAGACCCGTATACTATTGTAGTATACATTGACCTGATATCCCGCCGAGGATCGAGCCCCGAGACTCCCTGGAAGTGGCAAGGCGCTCCTTTGAGAGTGGCCGTCTGCACATGAATACCGACTAGGTGCCATGTCGTCGTCTCAAGCATCTCCAGCCCAGTCTTCTGCTCCTTCGGCCTCCAACAAGCCCCAACGCATTCTGGCATGTACTCTCTGCCAGCACAGGAAAATAAAGTGCGACCGGCAGTTCCCGTGCTCTAACTGTACAAAAGTAAATTCACGCCCAGACCTTTTCTCTACAGTTACCTACTACAGTCATGATGATCATCACGATTAACGCGCAGACCAGGCCAATCAAAAATGCCAGCCCAGCACGCCTGCGCCGGCCAGGAAAAGACGGAGGCCAAATGCGGACCTTATAGAACGGCTGGCTCGGTGCGAAGAGCTTATTAGGCAGCGCGAGCTTGCCGAGAGGAAGGAGGATGCGGTCGAGAAGACGGAAAGTCCCACGTCTATGCCCTCGCTGCCGACTAGGAGTAGCACCGCTCGCGTCGGCAGTCTTGAGGATCAAATCGACTGGGCAACCCCAGATGGCTCCGTCCGGCATGGCTCGGGCAGCCGTGCTTCTAGCTCAAGCGCCCATACCCGAAAGCTGTACCACGAGCTCAGCCACCATGGTAGGTTGGTCAAGGAGGACGGAGGCACCAGGTTTATGGATAGCATAATTCTGGGGACTATATATGACGAGGTGCGCCATGACCTCTTCTTCAACACTCGTTACTGTCGAGATCGTGTGTACTGACGCCGGAAACCACAGCTCCGAGCCATGCGCGAAATTGTCAACGCGGATGAGAATGACGAGAACACACCAGACACGGCGACGCCCGACGACAACTCGGAGCTGGTGCTGGGCGCGGACACTCCGTCGAGTATCAGCCCGGAAGACCTCTGGCCGGACGCCGGGCACGTGTTTCGACTGTGGCAGATCTACCTGGATCGCGTGAACCCGCTGACCAAGATCATCCACGTCCCGACTTTGCAGCCGTATGTCGCCGAGGCTACGACGGGCTGCTCGAATCTCCCAAAGAACATAGAGGCGCTCTTGTTCTCCATCTGGCTGATGGCGGCAGTAGCCATGTCTCCGGACGAGTGCCAGGCGCTCTTGGGGTATTCAAGGGACATGGCCCTGCAGCGCTTCTCCGGTGGCGTCCGCATGGCTCTGATTCGCCTAAACTTTTTGAAATCTCACGATATGACAGCTCTTCAGGCACTGGTCATCTACCTGGTGGGTACAAATGCCTCTGCAAAAAACTCTCCTCTGATTCCTGCAATGGACCATTGTTGTGCTCACACATTTGGCAGATCTCACTGCAGGGCCGATACAATCGTCATGCCGCTTGGATATTGAACGGCGTCGTTATTCGAATAGCGCAGAAGATGGGACTGCACCGGGATGGTGAGATGCTCGGTCTAGGACCGTTCGAGTGCGAGATGAGGCGCCGGCTCTGGTGGCAGATCATCATGCTGGACGCGAAATACGCCATGATGACGGGGCTCAACCACTCGTTGCTGCCGCGCATCTGGGATACCAAAGAGCCCAAGAATCTGAACGATGTCGACATGTTTCCTTCGGCGACGGAGCCGTTTCAGGATCGCGACGGACCGACGGAGATGATTTTTGTCATGATCACCAACAAGGTGGCCAGGTTCCTGGTCGAGACGCCGGGTCTCGAGATAATGCTCATGCTGGCGGAGTGGTCGGGCGCACCGTCGACCGCCAACCCTCAGCTCATCGAGTTCCGGACGGTGATTGCGCGGCTCGGGCAGGAAATGCTGGATATGCTGAACAAGTACTGCGATCCCACGGCCGGCCCGGTGCACGAGATGGCGGTCGAGGTCAAGGCGCAGATCATCAAGAAGCTCAGCGCGCTCGCCACTTCGGCCAAGGAGCAGCCCGAGTGGGGATCCGAGATCATGGACCAGAACGACAACGCGTTCAAACTCGCCATCTGCGCCATGGAGCACGAACAGGAGAACTGCTATGCGTCCCAAGACAAGGGGTTCTTGTGGCACGCGCTGCTCCACTTCCAGCTGGATGTCTTCATCTACCTTGCCGGGCAGCTCTGCAATCGGCTCGAGGGTGCTCTTGTGGACAGAGCTTGGAGGCAGGTGGAAGTCATCTACCACTTCCATCCGGAGCTCTACGACACGTCGAACAACAAGACCTACTTCATGCTCGCGCGATTCATCCTGCGGGCGTGGAGCAAGAGAGAGGAGATCATATGCAGGAAAACAGGGCACATGCCTACGACGCCGCCATGTATCGAGAAGCTACGGAGCATCATGCCACCCGAGGATATCAAATCCGAGCCGTCAAGCGTACGGATGGGAAACATGAGCCGGCCTCAGCTAGAGGGCCCTGATCCGTCGTTTGATCAGTTCCTGGGAGGGTTCCTCGACGTCTCGTCGTCCGACTGGGATATGTTTGCCGGCCTTCCCGTCAATAACATGAACGAGATGCCGCCCTCGTATTACGGGATGAATCCCTCAGGATGGTAGAGAGGGACCGCGGCAAGAGCCTTATAGACTCGCGTCTCTCCTCTCTCAAGCCCAACCAACACCCGTCTCCCCCAACACGGGGGAGGGCACATCGCGCCAAGTGGGTGGGTTGGCACTTGTATTCTATAGACATCATCACTCCAGAACGACATACACTACGGCACGACCAGGAAGTAACTGTTAGAACAGGAGACACCGCACTGGTTGCGAGGGCAAGCCGCTGGTGTTGGATATATTTATGGCATAGAACAGGTTTCGGTCATGGCTGGATGGATGTACAACATGTGTGTCTGATACTGGTATATGGGGGGTTCGACACGGGGCGCTGGTCGTGTTGTCTGTTGGCTTCTACGAGTTGCTCACTCACTCCACTCCAGCAAAAGACGAGAAATGAAGAAGTTGCTGAACTTCCAGGCCAGATGAGCCTTTGCACTACCGCAATCACCTATGTCTGGTGCCGCCCTGCATCAGATTTGGTCTCGCCTACTCCTGGTCTCTACTAGGGGCATCGGTCTTACTGCCTTGAATTCTCATAACTCCGGGATTAAGTGAAGAGGACGCCAAATCGAAACTGCTCGAACATGCGGCATGGTCACCCGGCGGTTATCCGGTGCGTGCTCGAGGGAAGATATCGGACCCAGCCCTTTTGACATTGTTTCGATTGCATCTCGATCAGTCACCGTCCGGTCCACGGCTACAATTACGGCGCTATTCGGGGCACACGCCACATGGACATGGTGTCGTCATCAAAAGGAGGATGGGTGTGTTCAGCCGCATGAAGAGTCAACGGTACATGTACTGTACATGAATTGTACACATATGCGCACATTCGCAATTGACGCAGTAGTATCACACGAGCAAATTGCCATGCTACGGCACAGTACTAACACGCGTGGCCGATTGACTCATCACTCTCTGACGGCCGGTGCTGAGACACACACAGACACACCACCGGGCGCGAAATGGCACCCTGTTTCTTCCCACAGTTCATCCTTCGCAGCAGATTACGACTTGCCAATGCCCTAATGGAGATTAGCGAGAATGGATCCTATAGGACCTTGGGCAAGTTGTCTCGGACTAGGAGTCATGACTGTCCGAGTCTGACATTCGTCCGTTACTTGTCCGTTACCTGGGAGGGCCTGGAGGGCCCGCGGACGGTCGGACGGTCGCAGGCAGAGAGGCTTTGACAGGATCGATTCGGCTGCTTCGATCAATCGCATTCGGTTCCGAGATGGACAAGGGGCTCCCCGACCGCCCCAAATTGCGTGTATAAGTCAGCATTCTTAGGTGCTCGGAGCCTTCAAGATGCGCCAAGGATCGGCGGTCGGCGGTCCTGTCCTCCGGCCTAGCTGCTCTCTGCGCTCCCTGATTCGATCGGGGTCGCCAAGCACTCCGGTGCGATGGATGGCCGTCGAAATTCCACGGCCAAGGGCGGCCACCCACCAACACCAAGCTTCGACCCCAACCCATGCGGTAACAAGCTTAACTCCTGTCCGAGCCAGTTAAAATCCCGGCTCATCTGCGGTCCATGTGCTAACTTGCTTCGTTTAGGGAACGAGGGTTTTTGTAACGGTACCTTGGCGGTGGGAGAAGGGGGGGCCGCCCGATGTGACATCCAATACGTAAGGTTCCTTCAAGGAATACTTTGTATAAGTCAATAAATAAAATAAAATAAAAAACAAGATACCGCCCGCCGACGATGAGAGACCTCCCTCCTTTTCTCAAGTGTTCATCTAATCCTTTTGCAGATTCTTTTTCATCTAATATCCTGCTTATAAGTGGCTTCGATACCTTATATATCTATCTCGTCTCTCGCTCGTCACATTTGTCTTATCATCCGAGGTACCTTGATCAACAGGAAACTTATACCTACCTATTAAGCTTCTCATTCCGCCAAGAGACCCATGGTTGATCGACTTACACGGTGACCAACCGTCTTTTCTTACCATTCTTATTACTACGCCTACACTGGTCGATCTCGAGTCTAGATATTCGGTGGGCTGCCCAGCTTCGTGCTTGAGACTTGGCACAAGTCTTCCCAGAACAAATATGTTGTTCAAGCGAAAAGAAAAGAAGGCCGAGCTCGCCAGCGCGGCCGGCAACGCAGACATGCAACCAGCCCCGGCCGACGGCACAGTGACCCGAGACGCTGCCACAGCGCCAGAGAACGAGAAGGAGAGGGCGATGCGAGAAAACGACGACGACGACGAGCAACCCGAAGAAGACCTGGCGCAGGTCCGCACGACGGCGACGGAGGACATCGTGTACCCCTCGGGCTTCAAGCTCGCGTTCCTGCTGGCGTCCATCTTCGTCAGCATGTTCCTCGTGTCGCTGGACCGGCTCATCATCTCGACGGCCATCCCGCAGATCACGGACGACTTCCACTCCGTCACGGACATCGGGTGGTACGGCAGCGCGTACCTGCTGAGCAACTCGGCCTTCCAGCTCATGTACGGGAAGGTGTACACCTTCTTCAGCATCAAGGCCGTGTTCCTGACGGCCATCGCGCTGTTCGAGATCGGCTCCGCCATCTGCGGCGCGGCGCCCAACTCGGTGGCCTTCATCGTGGGGAGGGCCGTGGCCGGGCTGGGCTCCGCGGGCATCATGTCCGGCGCCATCGTGATTCTGATCTACTCGGTGCCCCTGCACAAGCGGCCGCTGTACCAGGGCATGTTCGGCGCCATCTTCGGGTTATCGTCCGTCGTGGGCCCGCTGCTGGGGGGTGCGTTCACGTCGCGCGTGACCTGGCGGTGGTGCTTTTATATTAACCTGCCGTTTGGGGGGGTGGCCATCGCGCTGCTGTTTTTCTTGTTGGACATACCCGAGCGCGAGGAGACGAAGCGGTCGCTGCGCAGCAAGCTGGCGCAGCTGGACGCCATCGGCACGACCGTGTTCCTGCCCGGAGTGGTGTGTCTGCTGCTCGCGCTGCAGTGGGGAGGGAGCAAGTATCCGGTAAGTTCTTTTCGTCTCGTCTTATCTTTCCCTCGAGTTCCTAAAGATAAAGCGGTATCTAACCAATGAGGATGAACACAGTGGCACGAAGGCCGCATCATCGCCCTGCTCGTCCTAGCCGGCGTGCTCCTCATCACCTTCGTCGTGGTCCAGATCTACAAGCCCGACACGGCCACCGTGCCGCCGCGCATCTTCAAGCAGCGCAGCATCATGGCCGGCGCGTGGGCAACGCTCTGCATCGGCGCGCAGATGATGCTATTCGTATACTTCCTTCCCGTGTGGTTTCAGGCGATCAAGGGCGTCAACGCGGTGGACAGCGGCATCCGGCTGCTGCCGATGCTGCTGCCCATGGTGTTCGCGTCCATCGTCACCGGCGTGCTGGTGTCGCGCATCGGGTACTACGCGCCGCCGATGATCGTGGGCAACTGCGTGCTCGCCGTGGGGTGCGGCCTGCTGACGACGCTGCAGGTGGACAGCGGCGAGGGCAAGTGGGTGGGCTACCAGGTGGTGTACGGCATCGGCTTGGGCTGCACGTTCCAGGCGCCCAACCTGGCGGCGCAGACGGTGCTGGCGCACCGCGACGTGCCCGTGGGCACGAGCCTGATGTTCTTCAGCCAGCTGCTCGGGGGAGCCATCTTCACGAGCGTGGGGCAGAACGTGCTCAACTCGGAGCTGATCAAGAGGCTGTCGCCGCTGCCCGGGTTCGACCCGTCGCTGCTGCAGACGACGGGCGCCACGACGCTGATCGCAAGCCTGCCGCCCGACCTGAGGGGGCCGGTGCTGTACGGGTACAACGAGAGTCTGAGGAAGGTGTTCCAGGTCGGGCTGATCATGGCGACGCTGGTCATCTTCGGGTCGCTGGGTCTGGAGTGGCGGAGCGTGAAGAAGAACAAGCCCAAGAAGCCCGATGCTGCTGCGGCGGCGGCGGCGGCGGCGGCGGAGGAGGGGAAGGCCACCAAGGAGGTGGAGGACGGGAACAAGACGGACGTGGAGGAGGACAGGACGCTGGCGTCGGAGAAGAACGAGCAGGTCAGCACTGTCGGGGACGAGAAGAGCGGGCAGGGCGAGCATCCAGTCAGGGGAGAGAAGGAGGACAAGGAGTGAAGATGTGAAGATGTGGCCGGGACTGAGATCTCGGGGGCTGTACAACTCTGTGATACCCTACTTACATTACTCTGCTCTGTTTCCTCTGTACAAGATCATATCATCTCTTCACTAGGTAGTATACATAGCATACGTAGCGCTACATACATGGCCTGGCATGGCAAGGGGCTGACCTGACATGGCGCACAACGGCTTCTTACCCGGCAGCTGACTTCTGACTACTGACTTCTCGCATCTGACATCTGCCTTCTGACATCTGCCTTCTGACATCTGCCTTCTGACATCTGCCTTCTTCAGTACCTCTCGGTCAAGCAGTGACGGCTCCCTTGAACCTCGGCGATGACGCCTCTGAAGCCATTCCCAACGTCGACCTTGGATCATCGCCGAGAACAAGAAGACTGGATGGTCAGATGGTAAACACCAGGTAACGCATCATGCCTGCTTAAAATACACCGATTCTCTTCGAGTGATATAAGGCATGGTGGATGAAATATCAAGTCGGTCGCCATGCACCAGACAATCAGCGTGTTTATGCTGCTATATTAAAAGGGAGTAGCTGTTTATTATAGAAGGTCAGCGCTGTGGCTACGGGCTTTTCAGCACATGCTCCACTGTGTGACGCCCCCCCACTTCAGCCTCAACCGCGCTATCTCTCCACTGCAGCTGTACACTGGGGGGGCAACATTCGGCCATTATGTCTGAAACAAAAGTTGCACTTTTCCATCTATTTTCTCGAGCTTCAAACCACCAACCAGGCCATCATCCACGACCATTCTGACCCCCTCAACCACTCCATACACACCCTCTTTCTACCTAAACATCACACGCACAACAAAACAGAAAGCCCACCTCTCACAAAAAGCGACGATGCCGCCCCCAAAACGCATGACCGCCAACCCGGTCAAGCCAGCGCGCTACCGCGCCGGGAAGCCCACGGGCGTCGAGTCCGACTCGGACTCCTCCTCGGGCGCGGAGGACAGCGGCGCCGAGAAGCGAGAACAGACCACCACCACCGCCAAGAAGCCCGCCCCTCGAAAACCGATCGCGCCGCCGCCCAAGGCGCCCAGCGCGGGGAGGATCGTCAGTCTCGGGCTGGCTAAGGCTAACATAAAGACGGACTACAAGGGCGAGGAAGAGGAGCGGCGGCGGGCGGCGGCGCGGGCAAGGGCGGAGGCGGAGCGGAGGGCGAGGGAGGAGGGGTTCGTCACTGAGGAGGAGGGGGAGAGTGGGAGCGAGGAAGAGAGTGGGAGTGAGGAGGAGGAGGAAGAAAGTGAAGAAAGCAGCTCCGAGGAGGAGGCGCCGAGAAGGTTGATGGTGCGGCCTAAGTTCGTGCCTAGATCTGCCCGGGAGGGGGGTGCTGGACAAGAAAAGGGACAAGGGGCGGAGAGGGCAGATGAAGAGGCTGCTGCCGCCGCCGCCGAGGACGCGCGGAGGAAGGCCGCCGCGGACGCGCTGGTGGAGGAGCAGATCGCCAAGCGGCTCGCGGCGCGGGCGGCGGGCAAGAAGCACTGGGAGGACTCGGAGGAGGAAGGGGAGGAGGCGGTGGACGACACGGACGACGTCGACCCGGAGGCCGAGCTCGCGGCCTGGAAGCTGCGGGAGCTGCGGCGGATCCGGCGCGAGAGGGAGGCCATCGAGCAGCGCGAGCGGGAGCGCGAGGAGATCGAGCGGCGCCGCAACCTGACGGAGGAGGAGCGCGCCGCCGAGGACGAGGCGCACATCGCGCGCCAGAGGGAGGAGAAGGAGGGGCGCGGTAAGATGGCGTACCTGCAGAAGTACTTCCACAAGGGGGCGTTCTACCAGGACGAGAGCGCGGAGCAGGGGCTGGATCGCAGGGACATCATGGGCGCAAGGTTCGCGGACGACGTCAAGAACCGCGAGCTACTGCCCGCGGCGCTGCAGATGAGGGACATGACGAAGCTGGGCAAGAAGGGGGCGACCAAGTACAGGGATCTACGGAGCGAGGACACGGGACGGTGGGGGGAGCTGGACGACGGGAAGAGGAAGGCGGGGTTCGGTGGGTTCGACAGGAACTTGGACGAGAGGTTCCAGCCCGATCAACAAGACCGCAGGGGGAGGGGGGCCGACGACGGAGAGGGGCCCAAGGGCTCGAATGCCGTCCCGCTCGGAGACCGGAAGGCGGCTGTCCCCGGTGCTCCCGAGGGTCCTAAGGGGGACAGAGAGCGGCGGGACAGGGACAGAGACAGGGACGGCAGCTATCGTCCGCGAGACGACCGCCGCGAGAGGCGGGCATCGAGATCCAGGTCGAGGTCGCCGCGCCGGGACCGCCGCCGGGACGACAGCCGCGAGAGGCACCGCGACAGGGACGACCACCGGGAGCGGCGCAAGCGGGAGTCGTCGCGGGACCACGACCGCTACGAGAGCGACAAGCGGCGGAGAGTGGATGCCAGGTAGCCTCGATGCATCATGAATCGTAACGAGCCGTTCTCGCGCGGTTGCTTGCACATACCTAGGTACCTATAGGGTACTGCTATAATACCAAACAAACCCTGATACCCCCATCCAGTTCCGGCCATGCAATGTCATACATCATCCACATCCCAAATCCTGCATTACGCTTCCTAAATCCTCGTGATCTCCACCCTCGCCCGCTCGTAGATCTTGTGTCCCATCAGCCCTCCCTCGCCCAGCTCGGCCTCGTCTACCTTGGGCGCCGCGAGCGTCATGCGAGCATACGTGCCGGCCCCCCTGCGCTTGGACAGGAAGCCCGGGTTGATGACCAGGACACTTTCCACGACCTATAAAGAACTTTAGTAAACCACTCTCTACCCGAAAGTCAGTGTGATAGGACAGAACACATACCCTCGCAAAAGGCGGCAACGAGCTAGGCAGCACCAGCACGTCGGGCCGGCTGTGCACCATCTCCCCCAGCTCGAGATATCCCACATCAAGACTCGCCCCTGGCGGGCTCCCGTCGTCCCCGGCGCCCACCCTCGGCAGCTTCCGCCTGTCCGCCGGGGGGAACAGCGGGAAGTAGTGCCTCTGCTCGACGACGTACCTGGCCAAGCGGCTCAGCATGGCCGGGTCTTGGGGGCGGCCGCCCACGAGCTCCTCGCCGCGCAGCTCGAACAGCACGTCCTGCGACGACACGCCGACGTTCATCTCGTTGATGCTCAGCGTCATGGGGTTGCCGACCAGGCGGACGCACCGCGGCAGGCCGAGGTCCCGCCGCGGGAAGGCGTCCTGCGGCCACGAGACGTGGCGGTCCACGGCGTCGCGGACCGAGGGGACGAGCAGCACCGTGACGTGCGGGTTGGCGGCGGCGAGGGCGGACAGGGCGGGGGAGCTGGTGTGCCGGAAGAGCGTGGACAGGGTGGCTGTGTCTGGGTCACCGGCAGCTTCTTCGGGGAGGTCGAAGTCGCCCGCCGCGACGAGCGGGTGGGAGATGTCGACGAAGGGCCCCGCGAGCACGAGGGCGTCGGCGAGGGTGTCGGCCGCGCGGGCGCAGAGGGCGTGCAGCGGCTCGAAGTCGAGGTTGTCGTCGGCCGTGTAGGGGCCCGCGGCGAACATGACGTTGAGGGGGAGCGGCTCGGCGTCGTCGTCGTCGTCGTCGTCGTCGTCCGTGTCCATGGCGTCGGGCCCGCAGCCGCGCAGCCGCTGCCTATGCCCCTCAATGTCGGCGGGCTCGGAGGCGGCACTCGGGAGGAGGGGCAGCTCGAGGATCTCTTTGACGGCGAACTCCTTGCCCGAGGCGTTGCTGCCGCGGACGGCCACGATCTGGCCGGGGAAGAAGCTGTAGCGCCCCCGCAGCTGGTCGAGATTGAGGGGTATCCTGCGCCCGTTGCCGGTGCGGCGCGAGGTCTCGAGGAGGAGGGAGGCGACATTGAGCTTGCCCTCGGCCGAGTCCGAGGCTATGCGTCCCACGGCGACGATCTCGGTGGTGCTCTGGTCGGCGGCGTTGCCGAAGGCGGACTCGTCGAGCTTGTGGTGCTCCTCGACCAGCTTGCGCATGGAGTCTATCCGGTCGTCGAGGACCTCCGAGGCTTCTAGTACTCGCATGGCCAGCGTCTTGTACGCGAGCTTCTTCTGCTCCGACTGCGCCGTGAGCTTGACGCGCGGCTCGGCGAAGGGCGCGATGGGGGGCTCGGCGGCGGGCAGGTGGTCGTTGAGCACCTCGATCACCTCGCCGGGCTTCTGGCGGTCGTTGAAGGACGACGGCGGGAGGACGCCTAGGTCGTTCATGCGGTCTTCGAGGCGCACGGGCGAGGACTTGTTGTCTGGCGAGCTGCCCAGGTGCTGTGCGCCCCCCCTGACGCGCGACACGGACGGGGTCTCGAGCTGTCTCTTCCTCGTGGAAGAGAGCTTGTTGTGCCTGGCAGCGGCACCACCGGCGGGGGTGCCGGGCACGAGGCCGTCGAGGATGCCGAAGACGTCGCCGTTCTTGGTGACGGTGCGCGGGGTGGCGCCGATGCGGTGCTTGTCGGCCTTGGCGTGGGCGTGGGTGCGGTTGGTGCGCTCGAGGGCGTCCTGGAGGTCCTGCTTGAAGGCCCGCAGGGTGGCGAGGGAGACCTTGTTGCCGTCCATGTCCATCTTGATCGAGTAGGACTCCCACTTGAACCACAGGTCCTCGGGGGTCAAGTCGTGGAGGCGCATGATGGACTGCAGCTGGGCCACGACGTCGGGCTGCAGCGGCTTGTCTCCGCTGCCGAACCGGTCGTTCAGCTCTGTGACTGCAGAGTCTGCCATGTTGGTCGTCTTGGATGACGGACTTGGAGCGGTATGGTAGTAGTAGTTGTAGTAGTCGTGGTGGTGGTGGTGGTGGTGGTGAAGGTGGTCAAGGTGGAAATCAATATTTGATATACTAAAGACGCGACTCGAGACGCGACAGCGCGTATAGTGGTGGATTTGGTACGTACCTAGTGGGGGTTACAGGCTATTAGTGTCCTACCATGGGCCACTGACAGGGCGGTAAGTGCGCTAACTCTTCCGAGCCAAGTCGCTAGTTAGTGGCTGTGTAACCACAAATTTGGGCTTATCGCTCTTCATCTTCAGGGGGGGGGCGTTCATTTTGAGCTCTGGACGGCCATGATGATTCATTTTCTCGGTCGTCATCTCATCATCTTCTCTCTAGAACATAGACATCGCGAGGTTGCCGCCATTGAGACTGCTTGATCTGGTAGACGGCTTTACCGTAATTGAGCCTTGACCGTCCACTTTCATTGCGTGAAAGGCATCATCTACCGTCCGAGGTCTGATATATCACTTGCCTTACCTTACCTTACCTTACCTCGCCTCAAGGTACCTTAACTGGCCCCGAACATGGCAGCAACCGCGGCTCAACCAGAGACCACCACACAGAATGGGCAGAACGGACTGCCAGAGAAGGCACCCGGCCCCCTGAAGACGCCGTACGCCGTGCCCACCTCAGCCGCCCGCCCCAAGCACCACCCGCCCCTGTCCGCCGACCAGCAGCAGAAGTACGACTGGCTACTCGAGCAGGCCAAGTCGTGGACAGAGATCCCCTCCACCAAGGGCAAGGCCGGCCCCCTCACGGAGAGCGAGCGCTTCTGGCTCACGCGCGAGTGCCTCCTGCGCTACCTCCGCGCCACCAAGTGGCACCCGAAGGACGCCGAGCGACGCCTGCTCGACACCCTGACCTGGCGCCGCGAGTACGGCGTCGAGGACGTGCTGACCTGGGACCACATCTCGCCCGAGAACGAGACGGGCAAGCAGTTCCTTGTCGGCTACGACAAGGAGGGGAGGCCGTGCCACTACCTCAACCCCGGTAGGCAGAACACGGACGTGTCGCCGCGCCAGAACCAGCACTTCATCTTCATGCTCGAGCGCGTCATCGAGCTCATGCCCGCGGGCGTCGAGACCATCGCCCTGCTCATCAACTTCAAGCAGAGCAAGACGCGCAAGCACACCGCCCCGGGCATCGGCCAGGGCAGGGAGGTGCTGCACATGCTGCAGACGCACTACCCGGAGAGGCTGGGCAAGGCGCTGATCATCAACGGTAACCTTATTTACCCCTCCCGTGCTTCGGTCTGAGGAGGAATAATTACTAACGGTGTTGGCAGTCCCCTGGGTCGTCTGGGGCTTCTTCAAGCTCATCACGCCCTTCATCGACCCGCTGACGCGCGAGAAGCTCAAGTTCAACGAGGACATGCGCCTGTACGTGCCCGAGGAGGAGCTGTGGACCGAGTTCGGCGGCAAGCTGGACTTCGACTACGACCACGCCGCGTACTGGCCGGCGCTGCGGTGGCTGTGCGAGGAGAGGCGCGCGTCGCGGAGGCAGAGGTGGGTGGCCGGGGGGTCTCTCATCGGCGAGCACGAAGACTACCTCGCCGGCGGCAAGGAGACGGGCGTTGCCGGCGGTGCCGGAGGTGCCGGAGGTGCCGGAGGTGAAGCAGACGGGGAGAAGAAGGAAGAGGTCGCCGCACCCGCTGCTACCGACGCCCCTCTGGCTGCTGGGACCGAGGACGTGGCTGATACGCTGGCCAAGATAGAGCTCGAGGGAAACCCCGAGGGCAGTTTAGAGGCGCTGAGGCAGTAAAGCAGGAGAGCGCGCCAGTAAAGACAGAGAGCACATAGACTTGGGTTAGAGCATGGTTTCGGTTCGGACGGCGTACATGTGCGTTCATACATTACCACTTTGATACAAGCAAGCCTTTAGTTAGATATACCACAATGCATTCAACTTGGCATTGGAATCGAGGGATATCCTCCTTCTATCGGATGGACGCATATCGTTCAGCGTTTACTGTTGTGCTGATCATAGTATCTTCATCCCTGGCGATGCAGTCGAAGCTGGGACTGCATCACCTGTGCAGCCACAGCCCTGATCTCTATCCGTGTCTCAAGCGAGCTCTTCATGTATGGGTATATCCCCGTACTGCCTCTTGCCCTCTTTCGACGGTAATTGAATAACACGTGCGCAGCTGCAGTCCGCATCACCCGTTTCAACCCATATGAACTGTACCTATATTGCTACTCGTCAGGGGCCATCACTCAGTCCGCACACGCTTCGTCTCGCCATCCTCGCCCTCCGCCCCGTGACCGTTCACCCCGCCCTCGCCCTCGACCTCCTCCCTCCCGCGCACCCGACCCGCGCCCTCCCCCAGCTCTCCACCGGCACCCCCATCTCCCTCCTCATCACCCCCGATCCAGTTCCCCTCCGCGTCAAAGTACTCGTGCACGGTCTCCGCCGTGATCCAGCCGGAACTGCCGGGCATGGGCGGCGGCAGGTCCGTGGCCGAGGCGTACACGCCCGGCAGCCCGGGGATCTCGTCGCCCTGCTGCTCGACGTCGCCCTCGAACACGATCTTGTCGTACTCGTCCCCGCCATCCGAGTCTTCGTCCTCCGCCGCCGGGTCGGGGTTCAGGTTCGAGCACTCCGAGATGGCCTCGAACATGTTCTTTGCTTCTTCCGGCTGCGGCGAGTTCTTGTTGTCAGACGACGCAGGTGCGGGGCCGGGGACGAGCGTCAGCTCGACCGTGTCGTAGGACTCGTCGTCCGCGCCGCCGTCGGAGAGCTCGAGCTGCAGGTAGACGGAGGGGAACTCCTCGCCCGCGACGGCGGTGTTCTGCACTTTCTTGATGGCGTGGAGGGTGATGGTGGGGTAGGGTAGGGACAGGCCGCATTGGGCTTTTGGGGAGTAGATGGTGAAGTTTCTGGTTTTGCGCTTGGTTAGCAATCGCGTTGCGTATCAAAGAGGGGAGACGGAGGGAACAGAGGTGAGAGACGGAGGGGGGAACAGAGGTGAGAGACGGAGGGGGGAACAGAGGTGAGAGACGGAGGGGGGAACAGAGGTGAGAGACGGAGGGGAGGGGTAGGATAGGCATACTCCGAGTTCACAAACAGGTCCACCACTTGCTCGCACTTCTCGTCCGGGTTGTCGACCGACGGCTCCGGGAAGGAGAGCGGCGACGGGTCGGAGAAGAAGGCCAGGCTGTCGCACTGCGACCGGTAGACGCGCGCGAGGACGCCCGTGGCGTGGTAGTGGAGGACGGGCTTGCCGCCGTGGAACGTCTCGGGGGTCTGCGACTGGTATTCGGAGAGGGGCACGTAGTCCGAGACGGAGGGCGGCGAGCGGAGGATGGTGGGCGGCATGGTGAATGTGTTTCTTCTTTTTATTATATCTCGGAAATTGGATATGGTGTTGTTCGAGGATTCAAGTGTGGTGTAAGTAAAACAGAGGGGAGCTTTGCAATAACTTTCCTAACTTTCATCGCCGTCGACATTTTTGGCGGGGTTCAGGCACTGCAGCTGGGGAAGGGGGGGGAGCTCTTATCTTATCGCCTGCGAGCTTCACATCAGCTCCAGGTCTGTCTTCTCCCATCTCCAGCCATAACAAAGTACTCAACCATCCTCGCTATTTCTGTGCTATGCGAACAGTGCCGAACATAGCCACCATGCACGAAAACCGTAAGCACGCGATAGACCTCCAAAAGCAGTACCAGCTACCAGCCAACTGACAAAGCCCCCTCCCCCCACAGGCTCCCACCCGCTCCTCGAGCAAGTCCCCCTGACAGTGTCGCCCTTCGTCTCCCTCCCCACGGCCACCACCCTGCCCTACACCTACAAGTCCATGCCGTCCACCCTGCCGCCCTCGGCCGCGGGCATAACCGCCACCTCGAACTCTCCTACGCAAGCAGAACCGCGGCCGAAGTACGTCGTCTCGTCCAGCGGCCACGCCGCCCCCCCGGACGACATCATCGCGTCGTGCCGCGCGCTGCAGGCGCACGTCGCCAAGCTGCAGGCCGACGCCGAGGCCGAGATCCGCGAGTTCGACGAGCGCATCCGGGCGCGCGACCTGGCGGAGAAGAGGAGGCTGGCTCCCGGGTGGCTGGACAGCGACGTGCGCGTGCTGGAGCCGGAGAGGAAGACCGCGACGCCCGAGGTCGGCGGGGGCAGAGGGGAGGACCGGAGCGGGGAGGAAGTCGATATGCTGGACGGGCCGGCGGTGGACGTGGGCTTCTTTGCCGGTGGCGTGGGGCAGGGAGGACACGGCCGGGGCGGCGCGAGCGAGATGGCGGTGCCGGACGAGGGGGAGCAGCTCGATAGGGCTTTTGGGAGTTTGGGGCTTGGGAGGGGTTGACCGTCTCTGCGTTGCTTTGATGCTGGCGTTGAAGCTCTACGATGATATGTTGATATGTCATACGGGATCTGTGTAGCTATAGATTCGAGCCGGGCGTGCTGAGTGCTGCAATGACTTGGAATACTAATATCGCTACCTTGACGTACGCCTGTAGCTCGACAGGCCTGGGAAAAAAGGTGACCACGAAACTGCGGCCCGGACGCACATCGGCGCTGCTCCGGTACCTGGACTCGTCTACTTGTGCAGTGGACACACTTCGGAAGTGTAGCATTGCAGCCTAGCAGTTTCTCTGGGTGCCATCTGGGATACCATATCTGCACTTTCGAAACAGATCTTACACAAGTCGTCATACAATTCTGGCGATATGTCCCAGGCATAGGATACCCGAGTTTCGGCAGTGTGGGTCTTCGTGCTGCAGCAGCCGGTGCCCGCAGCGCACACCGCTGATTCCTCGTCTGCTTTTCCGGCTCGTCCGTCAACAATTACGTCAGGCCTTGTGGTTTAGAGGTATAATTCTCGCTTGTAAGTTTAAACTCAATAACCACGAGGTTGCAAGTTCGATCCCACTAACAACACCAACAGCGGGAAATCATCTTCCCGGTCTTCATCTGAAGATCAGAAAATGTGAGAGGTCCCGGGTTCGAATCCCGGCAAGGCCCTATTTTTTATATAATTTTTTTTTTTTTTCCTCATTCTTGCCATTTTACTGTGTTCTGCATTTAGATTCCGGTCTGTCCTTTCCATGTGTATGGTGGACACCGGTAAGCACTTGGCGCAGGACGCTCCTGCTCTGATATATGGCCCATTCTTCGCGGATTCTCACAGTAGGTGCAGCAACGCCCGCCTCGTTGCAAACGCTTCTTTCCCAGTATGGGACTGAGTACTGGGTCATGAGACTTGAGCAGAAGCAGCAGGAATGCGACGAGCTGGTGACGTTGGCCTCAGTACCTTTCGGAGTGGCCCGTTGGACATGATAGCAGCAATGGCGAATAGAAGGAGAACTCGAATGGACAAAGTACTTTACCCTAAGGTAGCAACGATTACCACAGGAAATGGCCAGCCATAGTACCAGGTATTGTCCAAGGTATTCAATTTTGCTTCAGGTGAAGAGCCTCCAGGTGAAAGAAAGCAAGCAACAGACGGTGGTGACCTGGGACAATAAGCAAACCTTCCATAGACCTTCCACCACAATAGCAGCACTCTCACTCACCTGCTGCACAACGGGCACCTACCTGACTACCTGACTCCTACTTGCTTTAGACCCAGGCCAGAGGGGTTCTCCTTCCATAACTTCAAATCGCTTCCCACTTCTGCGCGTTTTCACTCATGCTCTCTCATCTCCATCTTTTCAAGTCTCATCTTCTCCAGTGCTCCCGGGAAACCCAAGCTTTACTACAGTACACCTAGAACCCATCGTTCGCATTATACTGCGGGTACTCTAAACGGAGTAACTGCGCTTGAATTCGGCATCTCCACCCAGTTGGCAAGCAAGGCTAGCCAATCAAGTTAATCAACTACCTGGTAAGCTTTCTTCCTAACCCAAAAGGCCGAGGTGCCCCCCCCAGTCACAAGAAAGTGGCCTGTGCGGGGCCATCCCCGAACCCCCATCCCCCAGCCTTATCGCTTGTAACTTTGTACCTTTGCACCTTTCCATCACAACCTTGAGGGTCATCCGTCTTCGCGTTCTCGAGCCAGCACCCAGCACCCCCGAGTCTGGCTAGGCGCAGAACCGCTGGAGGTACGGCAGGACACACGTGTACAATCCGATTCCTTGCAGTTCTGTTTTGATCCCAGTGAGTCGCTTGTGTTCACTCTTCTCTAACAGCATGCGCAGAGTGCCCCAACTTGACCTCCTCGATACCATCGGCATGCCAAAGAGGAGAAGAAAGCTGACCGTACCGCGACGAAAGAAGAAAGAGACTGCTGTAGAGGGCGAAATCTGGGAAGTGAGGGCAATCCTCGACGAGAGGGCCAACGAAAGCGGCGTGTTAGAGTACCTTGTAGACTGGGCGCCAGACAAGACGACGGGCAAGGAGTACGATCCCGAGTGGGTAAGAGACACGGTTACAAGCTGCCCTACCATATGCAATATCCCAATGCTAACAGTCTCTCGTGTGTCAGCGGCCAGAAAGCGACGTGGGCGACCAGGCTATAGCCGACTGGGAGGCCCTAAAGAACAGTGGCACACAGCCGGCGATCGACGATAGCGACGAGCTGCCTCCCGTCGTGTCTGACCTCCATTCCGCAATCCAGGCAACCAGTAACAAACGGCAACGCGAGGAATTGAGTTCCTCCCCAGGTGGCATTATCCACGACGCAAAGCGAAGGCGTACCGCCACTGTCATCGAAGTCGCCTTACCGGCGAAACCGGATTTTGACACCAGCGAGTTCATCCCCGTTCCCGCCCATAGCCAGACAACGATCCCGGATTCCCAGGAGGCACCAGACTCGTTTCCCTCCGCTGCTGCCACAGTCGGCGACCAGGAACTAGTTCCCAGACTACGCTCTCGCAGCCCATCCCACTCGGACCGCGGTCAACCCTCGCAGCCATCTGCAGGAGACGACTCTCTGCAAGGCCAGGGACCGAGCCAGCCACCACCTTCTCCGGAGTATATACAGCAAGACCCGCATCAGACCCCTTCTGAGCCTTCTGCTTCGTGCCCGAATACCACCGAGGAGCACGCAGAATCCGGCGGTTTGTCCTTTGGAGAGCGCCAAGTCGTCACCGCTACCAACAGCCAGCGCAGCCTCACTCTTCTTCCCCCTAACGCATCGGCACCTCAAACTCAGTCTGAAACCGCAGGACGTCCGGTCTCCTCACCCGGTTTCTTAACCCAACCTGAATTCGGCTTCGAAAGCCAACCGCTCGAGTCAAGCACACCCGCAACAGCTGGCACCAAAGCTGTCATTTCCGACTCACACGGCAAATCTGCCGACTCTTCCAACCAAGAAACGGGTCGCTTAAACAGTCAGAGGTCGCCCTCCGCCTTATCCCACTCGGCGCAGGTCGTACGACCCCTGAGCAGCGCTCCAGAGGAGCTACGCACCCAGAGCCAGCTCGAGACGCTGCCCAGTCAGAGTGTCCGTGTCATCCCGGCATCATCTCCGCATCAGGCACCACGAGACGGCTCCAAGATTTCGAGTTCTGCTACCGCCGAGAGAAGGAGCGTACCGAGGGACGCCGTTATATCCGACACTCCAGCGCGTCGTGCCCACTCTGCACCGGACGTCTCTTCACCAGAAACACGGAACCACCCCGAGTCTCAATCCGCAGTCGAGACTGACCCCGCAACAGACGCAGAACCTGCACCCGCCATTGAACAGGCAGCTATACACAGGCAGGTCAATTCAGAACCTGCTGGCGGCAACAGCCCGACCCGGTCTGTTTCACCTGCCCCTCCCCTGGCGAGTCCAGACCAGAGGCCTGCAAGTACCACGCCGCCTACCGAGAAACCCGCACTCCGTATGGACAGCTTACCGGATATCGCCGACGGCGATCTCACGGGGTTCCTGCGCCAACTCCATGCTCGCACCATTGGCTCAACGCAAGATACCCAGACGTCACCCTCAAACATAGATCAGCCAGATCGACTTGAGCATGATACGGGTAGTGCCACACTGAGAGCAGCCACAAACCCCGAGCCGGTCGATGCCACAGCCATATCCGACGATGCGACGCATCCGTCGTTGTCCGATGATACTCATTTCGCCAACCCGCTGGGCCTTGACGGGGCATCAGTCGGCGGTGTAACGCGAATGCACGAAGAGGAACACCATCTGCCAGCAACGATAGCTCCGTCTCAGCTAGACATGTTCGCCACAGAGCCGAGTTTCCACAGTACACTACCCCCTGCAGCCCAGCCGCTGTTCCACAAGGATGAGGTCGAACCAGAGACCGTCCTGCCCGGGATAGAGTCCCGTCAGCCGTCTGTCGAACCCGAACATGAGTCGTCCCCGTCATCAATCGCAAAATCTGACGAGGGCCATCCACTCGAACACCTCGTCACTCTGCCAATGTTGGCCAGCACGCGGAGCCTCTACATAGACACGCTACGCTCGAACAAGTCAGCCATCGCCAAATATGGTGCCTTCTTTACCACCGATTCAGCTGGTGTCCCGGATGGACGACTGATTTCCGAGGTCGATGATATCTTCCGTCGTCTCCACGACCATTGCGACCTGCCACAGTTTTCTGGCACCATCCCGCCACTCTCTACGGAGGCCATGATGAAGCATGCCACCGGTACCAACAGCAAGTTCTCTTTTGTTTTCGAGCTTCTCAAGGAACTCCGAGAAACGGACACACGTGTTCTCATTCTTTCGCGACCTGGAGTTACCGCCGACCACCTGGAGGCTATCTACGAAGCTGCCGGGTTCCATCATGTCGACCTCGATCGCTATAATGCTGCTGAAGATGACACTGGAGATCTTACTGTTATCCATGGCACTACCGATATGGGGGAGACTTTGGACGATCAGATTCCTGCAGTCGATGTGGCCGTGCTGTTCGACCGTGCTGCGCGGCAAGTATGGCAAGATCTTGGATATCGTGCCCCTGGCGTCGTTACTCTCTCGCTTGTTGTGGCCAACTCGATCGAGCATATCGACCTACAGCTGCCGGATAGGTTGGATGACCTAGAGAGGCGCAATGCGATAGGCTTCGCGCTGGCGGCGTCGCAGAGCGTGATATCCGACCCCGCGCGAATGCCGGAGCCAAACGAACTTGCCGTCATCTTCGCAGACCACATCAGAGACCCTACTCACGACCTGGACTGGGAGCCGCGTGCCCTTCCGTCACAGTTCTTCGACTACTTCTTGAACTCGCAAGCTATAGAGTCACAACGGACGGCGGCCACGTCCCTGCCCGTCGGCCGCAAACGTCTCTTGGTAAGTTTGGGCTGTATTTCATCAAATCACTGAATCTAACACGTGTCGTAGGATGATGATGAGCGTCTCTCGACGCCGACGAAGCGGGCACGCACGGTCGGTACAACAACCGCGCAGACGGCATATCCGATGAGTGACTTGTTGAGAGAGACACTCTCGAGCTACACTCCCAGACCCGGAGGTTCCTCGCAAACCGTCGAGGTGACCATCGACCAGCTGGAGTGGATGGCCGCCAAGATCTCACGGCTCGAGGACGACTTGCAGAGCCGGAACGAAATCGCAGAGCGGCTACGAGAGGTGATCAAGCGGAACGAGGCCGAACTCAAGTCATACCGGAAGACGGTCAACGCCCTGCAACCGAAGATGATGCAAGCCGTCAGCGACCGTGGGATCTTCGAGATCGAGGCGAAGGCCGCATCGGAGCGAGCCGTCAAGGCAGAGGAAGCGCTCGAAAAGTTCAAGGCCGAGGCGCGGGCCCTCTCGGAGAAGTTGGCAGCCCAGACGCCGGCCGACCTCCAGGAGGCGCAGACGAAGCGCGAGTCTCTCGAGAAGAAGCTCAAGAACACGACCAACGACCTGGACTACCTCCGCAGCCGGTACCAGGCCGCGTCGAGTTCAGCCGCCGAGCTGGCCGCCGAGAACAACGAACTCAAGGCGCGGATCAAGCACCTCGAGCAGAAGAGCAGCGAAGCCACAATTCGGCTCCACGAGATCAACAAGCAGAACGCGGTCGAGGAGCAGCAGCACCGCGTGGACGATCTGCAGGCTATCATCAGCCAGCGTGAGCAGCAGCTCGACCGGGCCGAGAAGGAGCTGCGCGCGCTGAAGAACGGCCGCCGCGAGACGCGCTCCAGCAGCGTCCCCAGGAGCCCACGACTAAGTGTCATGAGCCCAAGGACGCGGGGAGGCGGTAACACGAGCCGGGGTACTAGTCCTGCCCCGTTCGACGGTGGCAGCTCCACGCCGTCCTCGGCCGCCGGGCACCCGGTGCCGGGTATGACGTTTTACCAGCCGCCGGGGTCTCATCCGCGGTTTTCTCATCTGCGCGAGTAAGAGGGGGCGGGGTTGGCTTCTTTGCGGCGGTGAGGGGGGTGCGGGAGTGTGCATGCATTTATAGGGGCTTTGGGAAGGGGAGGATGACATGTTATTATGATGGCAAGAGGTTGGAGGCTGCATCGTTCGTGAGACGGATCATATAACGGCCGACAATAGCACTGGCATGAAAGGAAAGGAGGAGATTACTGCTATCTGGGTCAACCCTTCAGGGCAGCGATGGACATGCTTTATCATATCTAGCCTAGATTCGGAAGCATCTTCTAGGCATATGAGATATATTAGCGAGCTTCTCGTACCGACTACTGCTCTTATGTTGGGGTGACAAGTAGACAGCAATAGCGAAATCTGATACCATCAACGCTTCTGAGTGAGGAGAGGTTCGTGAACAGATGCAGAGCAAAGACGACGAACGGTAAAGGGGAGCACGCCATCATAGCAACAAGTCATCCTCTCTTCCAATGCCCATATATATATATATATATATATATATATGCACACTCCCAGGGGGGTTACAAGCACACGAACAACCAAAGTAGTGATGCCGGGATCTCAGCAGATGTAACGCTCGACGGCCGGGACTCACGGTCGACGGAAGCACGCCAGGGGGGAAAAAGAGAAATCGAATTATGCTTTCCACCTGGTTCCTCGTACAACTACACACACACCAGCCAGCCACCGCAACTAAACCTAAGCAGCGCCAGCCCTACCCCCCTGCGCCCGCAGCACCTCACCCTCCGGATCTAAAAAAGAAAAAAGGAAGGATGATTTCCCTCGATCTGAACCAAGCAAGCCCCCCTCTCCGTTTCTCTTTTGAAGTCTACCGAAAAACATGTACATGTCCAACGGGGTCTTGGACCAACCCAGCTTTGCCGTGCTATACGTTTCACCTAGGCTTACTCCCTTGTGGGAGAGGACCAGGTACGATCAAGTGTTTGCCAATAGACTTGTTGGGGTGGAAAGGGTGTGGGAGGGGAGTTTAGTTGACGATCTTGTCGGCGGACTCGGGGTAGAGGTCCTCCTTAAGGGTGATGCCGAGCTCCTCACGGAGAGGCTTGAGCTCGTCGAGGTACTGCTGGTACTGGCCCTTGTTCTCGACCTTTGCCTTGATACCTGTTGTTTTGAAGCTGGTCAGTATTGATCCGATAAACGTTGGTATAAGTCTTCTTACCCTCGAACACGCGAACGGCGGTGGGAAAGTCGTTGACCCTCCGCGCGGCTTTTAGTGCGGCGGCGATGACGGTCGGTGAGGGGACGAGATCGTAAGCGAAGGCGTTGTTGAGGTTGCGCTGTTCCAATTGAATGTCTGGTTAGTATCAATTCATAGCTGTTTCATAGCTGGGAGCTGTTTGGGAGCTATCCTTACCTGAAGCTCAAAGACATCCTGGACACCGTCAAACTCTTTCTCGTACCTGTGCAAGAAAGACACGATGATCAGCAATTGGACCTCAGGACAAGCTTGCCGAGCTACATTGAGCTATGTTCCCGATCCTCCGGCGGTGCATTGGTCGATATTCGGGGTGCCAGCGCAGTCATCATTCA
Source organism: Coniochaeta sp. PK30-01 (assembly GCA_023628855.1). NCBI lineage: Eukaryota > Fungi > Ascomycota > Sordariomycetes > Coniochaetales > Coniochaetaceae > Coniochaeta > Coniochaeta sp. PK30-01. Next base: position 455,802 of record JAMAJW010000009.1, on the reverse strand, counting down.
TGACAAGCAGCAGTCCAAGCTCAGAAATACCGCGACTTCCAGCCTGACCCCCCCTTCCCAATTTCTCTCTCTGCTGTTTTTTTTTTTTGCTCTCACCTTGCCGTGAACTCCTCAAAGGTCTCCTCCGCGTGCTCGCCGGACCGCAGACGGGCGCTGGTGCTGAAGTTGCCGGCGGCGAGCAAGCTGGGGACGACGAGGCCGGCGCGGGCGGCGAGCGGCGTCTGGCGGACGATGACTGTGTTGGCCCGGAAGAAGGTGGACGTCGAGCCGCGGGCGGCGACGCGGAGGAGGGAAGAGGCCGACATTGCTTTGGGTCTGGTGGTGGTAGAGAGGAGAGAAAACAATGTATTCCAATTGAATGTATTGTTTTTTTGGTCGTTGTTGAACAAGAGGTTGCTTGTTTTCGGGCAAAGCGGGTCGGAACGAGAGGATATTTCCCAGGTATCGAATGATCTCTCGGCTACGGCTCTGGTGTTTTCACGCAACCTCCTCCCTGGTTCAGAGCTGGCTTGGCGCCTCAGGCAGGAATCAGAGCTGTCAGGCACGGACCAGAGGAGCTAGCCGATCCACAGTGCTGTGGCTTGGGGTTGTGGCGCCCACCATTCAGCGGCAGCGTAAAGTCAGCACATTGTAACATGGTCTACGTAGTACTGGATTTACTGACAGTAAGACTTATAACATACGAACTCATCACAGATGGTTGCTTCAGTCTCTCTGCATCTCTTGTGTCTAACTTTGTATATCTCTCAAATCTGTTCATGGCGATGCTCGATGTGAGCTACGGTGTAAGTCACACGGTGTAAGTCACGAGAACGGTCACGTGACTTTTCAGGTGCCACACGAAACTCGAGTCTCGTGCCGAGGACGCCGAGCGACAACGTCACAAAGCAAGGATAAGTCGCGTACTGCTGACTAAGGCTAGCCTCAGTTGGTAGCTTACACAGCTGCCTGATTGGACAATGGCCGACGCGGAGCCTGCAAATGACGAACAAATAAGGGATTTCACATGCAGATAGAATGCGAAATGAGATGGGGAAATCTCTGCACTAGGCCCCTTTCGGACTACGCCCATTATACCTCCTATTGATATTTTTGTTCCCTTTCTCAACGGGCTCCCGTCGTGTCTTGGAACTCCTCCGTCCTTGTCTGTCCTCTTTTATCTGGTCGTCGTGCTTGCCGATCTACTTTGGGCTGCGTCTTTCCAGCACTCCTCCATCTTCTGTCTACTTCTTGTCACTCCTTCCAGCTCCGCGCTTTCCATTTCTTTCTCCGAGGCGGGCCTGCCTGGTTTCGCCTAATCTCCCTCCGTCTGTTTATCCTTACCCCGTTGGTTCCGAAACACCCTGAAAAGCTTCCTCGAGCAAAAGGTATGTCTCGGCGCGCAGCATGAATTCCCAGCTCCAAAAGACTCTCCGAGTGAACAAACCAAGACACTGAGATACTAACGCCACACGCCGTCTGCAGACACAATGTCGACCCAAGCGGTCTCGTTCTACGAGAAGCTGCCCCTGCCGACCATCGATCGCCCGTTCGGCATCCACCTATGGCCGATCTTCAGCAAGGCCTTCGAGGCCGTCGTCGGATACCCCGCAGAGGACTTCCGCTTCGTGCCCGGCGAGACGCCCATGTCGACGCTTAAGCAGACGGGCATCTTCATCGTCGTCTACTACGCCATCATCTTTGGCGGCCGCGAGCTGATGCGCCATCGCCAGCCCTTCAAGCTGCAGGCGCTGTTCTTGATCCACAACTTCTACTTGACCCTAATCAGCGGTCTTCTTCTGGCTCTCTTCATTGAGCAGCTCTTGCCCATTATTGCCCGCGGCGGCGTCTTCCATGCCATCTGCGACGTCCAGGGTGGCTGGACTCAGCCCCTGGTCGTCCTCTACTACGTATGCTTTGCGCCTTGTTGCAGCCATCAGTAACATCAGCTGACCAGATTCAATCCAGTTGAACTACCTCACCAAGTATCTGGAGCTACTGGACACGTGCTTCCTCTTCCTCAAGAAGAAGCCTCTGAGTATGTCTTCTGAGCCGAGCTGAGAGGTGTTGTGTATGCCAAGCTAACGTGATGCAGCCTTCCTCCACTGCTACCACCACGGCGCTACCGCCCTTCTCTGCTACACCCAGCTCATCGGCTCGACCGCCGTCTCGTGGGTGCCCATCACTCTGAACCTGACGGTGCACGTGGTCATGTACTGGTACTACTTCCAGAGCGCACGTGGCATCCGCATCTGGTGGAAGGAGTGGATCACCCGTCTCCAGATCCTGCAGTTCATCATCGACCTCGGCTTCGTCTACTTCGCCTCGTGGACCTACTTCACCTCGACCTACTGGGACTGGCTCCCGAACATGGGCAAGTGCGCCGGCGAGGAGTTCGCCGCCATCTCGGGCATCTGCATCCTCAGCTCGTACCTGCTGCTCTTCCTCTCCTTCTACGCAGCCACGTACAGCCGGAAGGACAGCAAGAAGGGCTCGACCACCCGCAAGACCCTCCGCCGCATGAGCCAGGCCCCCCTGCCCGACCCGGCCGACATTGCCCACCACAAGGCGGCTAACGGCGACGCGAGGTCGACGTCGGTCAAGTCCAACGGCACCACGGTCCGTTCGCGGAAGGCTTAGATTGGCGGACGTCAAGCCTTGGTGCTGAGATGGAACGTTGCTCTCTGTGTTCGGCTTGGGACCCCCGACATCGTCAACAGGCCCTGGTAGAACTTGGCGGGGAGCAATACGACCTCAAACGTCCCCGCAAGTCCACGGGCTCTGACTACGCCTTCGCGCCTCTTCCGACCATGGAGGGAATGAGGCGAGCCACTGCTCGTTATCATACCTGTTTCGCGACAACTATCACACCAGTTACTCAGCAACAACTTTGCCGGGCGTTTCCCGGATGCTTCTCATGGCTAGTCAGACGCAACGAAACTTGGGCACTCTGCGCAGTCTCTCTAGTCAGTCGCTCTTCTCAAGTGTCGTTATGTACCCGATGAGGCGTTGGTGGTTTATCATGGAAGGGGAGTGGGGCAGAGCCGTGAGCGGCTTTCCGTATATCATGAGGAACAAATATTTGGGTTGGGCTTAACCGGTTGGGCATTTTCTGGAAGGCATATGTTCCCGGTGTCACACGCACACTCATCTTATAAAAGGAGAGAGGTTAAACTGTTCGAACCTGACCACCCGTAGGTTAGGTTTCTAGACCAAGTGGGCTGTGTATCGATGACGGGGATTTTTACTTTTGGTTATTCTACCTTGTTCTTTTTTTTTTTTCTTTCTTTTTCTTTTCGTTGTGTTTATACGCGTTGTCCTCCTCTACTGCGTTGCCTTTGCATCATACGTCGGCCTAGAACGCACATATACTGTAGTAATGCTGAATTCGTTACAAAGTCTGGAAACTCGTCCCGGCGCGAGAGTTACGGTGCCGTTGACAGTGATCACGCCTCTCTCTCACTGCGGTATAACGGAACCAGCCCGATGGGGTTGCGTTATGACTCCGAGGAATAGACCATCGGGGTCTGTAAACCTGGGGGCTTCGGCGTCAACTTGTGCCGCACAGATGGAGCTAGGCCGAAGAACAGCTGCCCTCGAGGCGTGACCCTTATCTCGTCACCAACCTATTTCGTGCACGAGACGGCACGAGACATTCCGACGTTCACCCCTTACAGCATGGTTGTTCTGGCCTCTTGCACGACAGAGTACAACGACAACCCTCGTGTGATGATTAGAGCACACATGTTGCCTAAGGAGACGGGAGCCTAGAAACCGACCGCACCAAGAGCATCACCGTCACTGCACACAGTCACAGAAACCGCGGTGGCGGAGGATCAGTCGGACGGGGTAGACGCTCGTGGCAGTCATCTCACTGCAGATGTTCCCTCCGCCGGTCTTGATCGTCACCTCAGACTCTCGGTGCCATGGCGACCCTACTACATACAGCACTTGGCTTCCGAGGGGGAAGTCGTGGGCAGCGGTCGGAGAGACGGCAGATGTAAAGTCGACGACATCCGGGATCATCTCCGACTACAAATGGACTGCACAGCATGACGAAGACGACAGTCAGCTCTTACCAAAGGGGACATATTCCCGGACAGGGGCGACCTGCTGTCGACGTCTTGTCCAGTATTATACAGGGGAACCGTGGCCTCGGTGGCGCGCTCACGGCTAGATATTGCTCTTGCAGCTCGCCTCGGCTGTCCGCAGCCCCGTTGGGAATAGCTTCAGATGCCGAAGAGGGGATATAACCGTGTGGCCGATCCGTGAATAGAAGCAAAGCCAGCCAGATCCCTATAGTACCAAGAGTGCGCCACGGCCGATCCACCAGTCCGGTCGCGCCGTTATATGGCAGCATGACACTGGATAGTGCCTGTCTTACCGGCTCCGGGACTCGCCTGCCTGCCTGCCTGCCTGGCCGGCCGTGTACCCCCACCGGTTGGTTGGTTGGTTGGTTGGTTGGCCAACGACATCCTCCTGCCCCCGCGAGACAATAGCAAAAGCAAAAATTGTTTCGGCTTTTCTTGATCCAAGTATTATGGACGTCCGGGTTGTCCCGTTCTCGGGGGGTTTTTTTTCTTCTGGACACTGGAATGCTGTTCGGCAGAAGCTTCCCGGGGAGAAGAGAGAGGCTGGAATGGCGTTTGGCAGGTTCGGTCTTAGCTTCTAGACCTAATGTCTAAGTTCACCACCAGAAGGTTCTCGGCCGCATCCGCTCGCATAGCTGGGAACGGCAGTAAATATCCCAGCGTGGGAAATTTGTTAATGGTTGAAGATTTTTGGAGGAAAAAAAATCTAATAGCCATGCTAAGATTTGCAAGCAGGTCTGTGTTAGAATTCCTCTCTTAAACGAGCCATCCTACTGCAAGCAGGTCTTGGAGGTGTTTGATATGGACCGTGATATCGTCACCAGGAGGAGTAACAAGCCACGCCACTCGATGGTGTCGAATCTCTGGTGGCTGAAGCAGCCTCGTTGTGTCGGACACGCCTGGGTACTGTCCACAGTACGTATAGCTAAGGTTGTCAGATATACAGTGTGCAGGAAAGTGTGGCACAGACGAGGATACCTGCCCTGCCTGCATTTCGTCGGGTGGGACATAAAAGCTGGAGTATATCGCCGACCCGTCTATGCGTTCGGACCACTTCTCCGGGTGAGCCAAGCACTCTCGCATAACGGTTCGCGACAGGGAAGTTAAAGTGGTCGCATGGAGGAATACCAGCAGCTAGCTTTCCAGCTTCCTGACTCGGGTCCGATGGTGGTGAGAGTGGTTTGTTGCATTTGGCAGCTTGTCCGGTCCTCGGTGAGGCAGAAATAGAGACGGACGCCGGACGTGAGGTAACCACCTAACCACCACGGAGAAGGAGTGGATCCTGCGATACACAGGTTAGGTAGGCATTGTCCATGCACCTATTGTGTTACTGACTCGAGGCTTAACCTTAATTCGAGCTCCTCGGATACCTGGGTAACGACAGCGAAATCCGATGTGTCCCACAGCTTACTTACTGTGATAACTTCGTTCTGCACCGTCGACCGACCAGTTCGGCCGGCAGAGAGCCACGCCAGCCATCCAACCTCTCGGCAAACGGGTGCCTATCGTCTCCTATGGACGGCGGTCGAAGAGCTCACCGCGTGTGTGGAAAGAGGTGAATGAGAGGGCACTTGAGCCGAACTACACTCTAGACTACCTATGCAGTCGCCTAATTGGCCCGCTACTTGCCATTGCCCTTCTCTCGCTGGCAATTGCCCCTTGAACTTGGCCCCGGCGACCGACTTCGCCTCCTGACGCCGCATCGCTGACGGTTTCTACAACGGCAGAGGTGGTTGACGCCGGATCCGGCGCTGGCGAATTTGCAACGGCGGCCAGATCGTCAGGGTGGGGGAAGGGCGAGAAATAGGGGACTGTACTGTAGTGTAGTAGTTGTGGTGGATTTGGAGGGTTCGTAGCATGCCCGGCATCAAAAATGTAAGGAGAGTGACCGGTCCTGACCCGTCATTGGTCGGTCTGTGAGTCAACGAAGAAATAGTCGGTGCGCTTGAATTGGCGACTTTAGATGGCGAGAATATACTGTACTCTACGTACTATGGTGCGCCACTAGCACGATTTCGCAACCTGGCAAGACCCGTGAGTTCGTCGGGATCTTCAAAGCTTGAAGGAAATAGACTGAGTCGGTGATTCCTTCCAGACACCGGCATAACGTAGCATGTTTGTTATCAAAAGCGCTGACTCGTGCGAAACAACGGTTCTCCGCGCTTTCTCCAGGTCGTGTCCGGCGCGGGCTGACCCATTCGCGACTCGTCCGGGGTGGACCCTACTCTGTCGGGCTTTGCTCACCTCATCCACGTAAGGGAGGATACCGCAGTGCGCGAGTCCGAAAGGCTAGAGGGATGGACAGCAGATAGTCACATGCAGGAGGCAAGTTCCGCGTAGCGCTGTACATTTGCCAAGCAGCAAACTGTGAGAATAGTTTCCCGGCGTGTCCTAAACTAACTCTGAACCATGTTCCATTTTGGGATCTGTCAGGAACGAGGTCGAGGTGAGGGGTAAGAGACACCTGTCGTAGCGGGCGTTTCAACGAGGGACAGCGCGCCCAGCTTCGCACCGGCCGCTATGCGGACCAGGGCATGGGGGCACGACGAAACATTTTGTCAAACAGATCTGAGGACGCCCATGTCTGGTCACGGACTTGGGGTCCTGCGTCTATGTGAACTCGATATGTGAATTTGTGAACTGTCGAGAGCGTTGCACTCGTTTGTCGGATATTCAGTCTTTTTACCAGTGTCGTTGGTAATATGGCAGAATGGCATCAATCAAAACGAATGCAGCACACGGAGAAGCAAGGTGCAGAAGCGAGAGGCGATTTGAAGAAGATCAGCATTGCATTTCCATGTCATCTAGACTCATTGAAATGCAGCTGGATAAAGCAGTAACAAACAGTATTGGTATCATGTTCCCTCGAGAGATCAAGGCGGGGCCGTATATGTTGGTCATAACGACTCGAGCCTTCCAAACTGTCCAGCCCGGTATTCCTTCCCACCCCCCTATGCGCCTAGCAGAATGAGTGATGCCGAACGCCGGTTCATTATGTCGTAGACAGTCCCAGAAAGCCGCCGTAAATCGTCACAAGTATAACTCCTCCCGTGGTATGTATGAAATCAATAACTCCGAAATGCATGTAAAAGCGTAGATGTGCCCCCTTTTCCTCTGATGCCCTAGACATGCGTGCTAATGTCAAATGACCCGCCCGGTCAACTTGACGCTCCGACGCCTCGCTGCCAGTCCGCTGAGAATTCCTCTCCTGGTAGAAGTGGCAGCCGCAGTGATAGGCGATTGCTCAGGGTAACTTTCCGAGACCGGTGAAGGTTGTGGTGGTGCTATCATGGAATTCTTCTTGGCAGCCTTGATGATGTCTTGGTAGGTAACACGAGGCGACGGTAGAGATGACATCCTCAGGCCACTCAGTGGCTCTGTTTGGGTCCTTGCGGGCGGTGCAGGTGCAGGTGCAGGTGCAGATTCCATGTCGTCCTCTTCTGGTTGCTCCGGCGAAGTATCCATCGGGATGTTCACATTTAGGAGCGGTCGACTCCGCTTGCGTACCAGACTCAGCGTCCTGGACATCCCATTCTTGAGCATTGCTGTGGGTGTGCGTGGTGTCTTGACCGCCACGTTCTCCTCCCCTTCCTGCTGCTTATATGCACCGTCCAGCGAGTACGTGCTGCCATTGGCGTAGGGGTCGATTTGGAGGAAGGGCGGCTTCTTCCTCGACAGCAGAGAAGACACGAGGCTGCTCTTGCGGGGTGATTGGTGGTGTATTGACGATGACGCGGACTCCGTGACGGAGCGATGTAGACTCGGCGAGACCGAAGACACGGTGCTTGCTCGTCTCCTTGCCTCGACCGAGTTCGGGGATACCGATCTCCGCGATGTCGGCAGGTCTATTAACGAGGGCTTTCCCATGAACACGACAGACACGACCCTCGCGGTGTCCTCATGGCTGATCCGCCGGGGTGACTGCGGGTCTTCGCTCTCCGAGTCCCAGTCGTAGTCAGAGAAGTCAAACTCGTCGGCCGATGACGACGCATCCTCTTCCGAGGATAGGTAGATGTCATGGGGAGTGGCCTGTGATAGCTCGGTAGACCGAACTGATCCTTGGAACTTGGAATCGATACTAAACATGCGAGAAGCTCTGAGCGTACTCTTCTCGGGGAGAACTGGTGTGTCCATGTTGGGCAGGTTCTTGTGCGGTGCGTGGGGGGTTACTGTCTGGTCCTTTTCGGGGTAGAAGTTGTCGAGGAGAGGCTCGTCGTAGGCCTCGCCCGACCGTGTCGGTGTATATGTATGCTCTGGCTCCAGGCCTCTTGTAGACTGACCCGCAGCCCCCCTTTGCTGAGGGAGCTGGTCGAAGTGAGACATTATGGTATAGCCGCCCGTTGGAATGCTCCGCATCCAGGGAATGTCGGGCGTCCAAGACAAATGTCTTGATGTCCAACAATAGACCCGTAGGCTTCTCGGCAGTGGTCAGAGACTTCGCTGCTTAGCTGGTTCCGGTCAGAGGAAGTTTTCGAAAGTAAGGTACGCAGAGGGAAGAGAGGGCGGGCGCTTGCCAGGAGGGTGGGAGTGTGGCATATTTTATTAACAGGCACTTCGGACGGAGAGGATGTGTATGCTGTATGCATGTATGCGGATGCACCAGGTCGCAGTGGCCTCGACCAACCCCGACACAGGATCCCCTTGTGTGAACCGAGCTCGCATGCATGACAGGGCAGCCAGGGCCTGCCAGCCAGAGGCTCACACCCCTCCGTCCCCACTACCTTGTGAATTGTGCCTGATTCAAGCAGTAACGAACCTTGCCGTTTGGATGCAGTACTCCGTGCCCGGCAACACCCAGTCGGAGGCAGGGAGGGAACGAAGACAGACTGACAGACAATAGAGAAGCCCCCTGTTGTAAGGCGAACGTACCTGGAAAGACGGATTGCACACTGTGCCATAAACCACCAGGAGGAATCCCAGACTTAACACCACGTTAATGCGTGGAGAGGTGACCTGGTGTTGACGGTTTGATTGGAGAGAGGATGGTGGAGATGAGTTGACGACGGCGGATTGGCCAGAGACGGGTGTGGTGGTGGTTGGCCCAAGAGCGTTTCAGGTAAAACCGACTTGTCGACGCCTCCCCTCGCACGAGGCTTCTCGTCACTGACTTCTGACACTTCTGACAGATGCCGAATCCCTTGAGACCGAGACCGTTGACGTGGTTCTGCTGGTGGTGATTCCGAATTCCAACCTTGGTAGGGAGAATTGTCGTTAGTGCAGACAAGCGTAGCTCGCGCCTTGCATCAACCTACTCCCTTGGTAGCTGGACGCTGTACTCCGAAGACGGCACGGCCTTTTTTTGGCGGGCGTAGATACTATCCGTGCTTTCTCATGTGCGTCGTAATAAAACACCCCCTTTAGCAGCAGAAGCGTAATGAGGACTGCGATGAATTGCGGAGGGATAGACAGCAGTTGGTACTGTAAAGTAGCAGAAGAGGACGGAATGAACTGGCTGGGACGACGAACAGTGTTATTATTATTAGAGGAGAGGATCTACTTGACAGCAGGTACTTGGATAGACAGAATCGTAAGTTGATTCCAGCTTGTGTTCACAGCCACCACCTTTTTTAATCTGCGTTGGTGGTGGTCGGTCGCCAGCGGGCGCTTTTTGCTTTTCGTCATCCAGCAGTGACCAGCAGAATCGCTTTCCTGATTTTCAGCTTTCCCACACTCTTCATCACAGTGAGAGCAGGGGTGGCTGGCTTTCATGGCGGGGAGACTGGGCAAGAACGACCAGGGGCATCCTACAAAGTACACAGTAAACCCAGGGTCCACGGGGATGGACATGGGTACCAGGGTACGTACCTTAATTTGGCCCACTCGCCATTGGCCGTGCCCTTCGCAGGCATTGCTGGGCCTGCTGGGCCATGACCAGCCATGATCAGCGTGCAACCTCTAACCCCTCGATCCCAAGAGGCACGGGCAGGCGCGAAAGGAGAAAGGCGCTGCTTATCGGAGCCTGGATCTACTCTGCAATCTCTCATCCATTGTTGACTGGAAGAAACCGGTGCGGTAAACTGAGAGGTTGGTCGTCATCGGCGAATCCCTCCAGGAGCTACATAATTCGTACAGAGTACGAGCCTGATGCCGTATTTAAAACCCATGAAGTCCTCCCTTGTACTTCTTACATGCCTACCTTAGTTACCCATTTCTTCTCGTTTCCCCATCACGAGGCTCGAGAAAATAGAGAAGAAGAAAAAAGAAGAAAAAAAAGAAGAACGACCCGATCTTGGAGATATCTAGGCGCCGATCAACCCCCGCTGTCGGACGGCCTGTTTGGGACATCGGAGCCTAATGCTGCTCCCGTCCTTTGGTGGCCAACAGCATTGCTCGATCCGGCCCATCCATCGTGTGTGGCTTCATGCATGAACTGCAAGCGAAGGATGATAAAGGAGTCGAAGTTCCGCGGACATACAGACACGGCATGAGGAAGTATATTCCACCAACACGGCGCTGCCCCAAAAGCGGACGAATCCTCCTGTCCTTTTGCGAACCTGTGGCCCGCGAACAATCATGCTCATGCGTCCAGTCTTGGAGGCCAACGATGGCAGGAAGTTATACGTCGGGATTTTCTGCGCATCCCGGCCGCCCGTTTGGCTTCGACCTGGTCGCCCAGGCTCGTGTTGCCCATGAGGGTCACGGGGTCGGTAGCAGAGACCTGGTAAGGAGGTCGTCGACGGACGACCTTGAGACATGCCGACCGGCGTCAATTATTGGTGGGTGGGCTACGCGGTCGAGGCCCAGCCAGCTGCTCCTCCAGGGCAGCCTTCATGCGTCTAGTGTACAGCATCGGGTGTGAATTTTCGCGACTGCAACTGGCTATTCGCTGACGTGTGAAAAGGCGTGTCGACGGGCGAACACCCTCCCTCCTCGATGCGAGCGCGTACAAATCACATGCACCAAGCTCGCCCACACGCAGCGGATCTTGACGGCAAACATGGCATGATACCGCGCTCTTCCATCTCGCATTTGCTGACCAACTAGACTCTCGGGATTAAGCTTCGCGTTGGACGAGCCTCCAATGCGTCCGATCCTGCGAGGAAGCAAACAGCCATGCAAGTCTCGGCAAACCCCAATCACCGGTCCATTGAGTCCGGTAAAGTGTGCTCGGTAAGACCATGAGCGCACCAAATGCCTCGTGGACTCGTGAAGTTGCGCATTTCGTGCATTTGTCGTGCGAACGCTTCCTTTTCCGTTCGCGATCGGGTCTCGCGATGCATCGTGTGGCTCTTGGCACGATAGCGGCGTGTGACTGGGGGCTGGCCAGTAAGAGGCTTGAAACAGTGTCGATGGCCAACTTGGGGGAGGGGTTGTTACCGGATCTTGGAGCTTCCCGTCCGTCTGATCTCGGGCCCGCGGCAGAGCCCCCCTATCACTATTCAGACCCGACGCCTCAAACACTCTTGACATCTGTTACGCCTCAGGACAAGCTTAACAGGGCCTTCGACGGCCGTGCCACGGTGATACCATGGTCGGACTACACGTGTGAGTCTGCATTGGTTCTACGTGATGTGGTAGTTTCTAGGCATTCGAAGATGAGCAGCTTACCTTATCTCGATATCAGAGTTACTCAGGATGAGAAACAGGTACCTACCATCCCATCGCCACCGCCAATGCGAGATGCAAGCAGCAAACCGTCATTGTGCATTTTTTGACTGCATTCATCAGGTTTACTGCAAGCTATACTTACCTACCTATATTATCACTTCAAGTTGGCAGGAACTACCACAGTATCGCTCACAAAGCGATTGTCTGCAAAGCATCCACATGGCGTCATGGCCCACCTGCAGGGTACAGTCTCCGACGGGGAGGGCCCGGCTGGCTTACTGTACAAAGTACGCAGTACATACAAAAACCTGGCTCGTGCGGTCTTGACGCCCCACTACCGTAAAACACTGACCAATGACACAGCGCCCACACATCCTTCCAGAACGTCGCTTTCCCGCTTGCGGACTAGTCAAACACTGCCATGTTTCTAAATTTACTAACACCACCTTTCCACAACGACAACGGTAGAACGGTAATCCTACCATGATCTTCTCACATCGGAGCTCAGCAAGGCTGGGAGATCGAAAGATCGACAGCCGTCGGCGAGTTGCACCAGGGAGTATCAAAATAAGATGCCAAGATGTGAAGTGACTCGGAGCATCCGTACGGCTGACAGCCCAGACCTCCTAGGAAGGCCACAAGGCACAATAGAACTGACAATCGGTGCGTCTGGTATAGCATCCGAACAAGAGGGTACCAGGAGACCGGGTGACCGAGTCACTGGGTCTGTTCGACGTAGTCAGTCACCTCAATACCACCAGAGCGCGGGTAGTCGCCATCCTAGACGCTTGGGATATATTTACCCCCGTAACCTCTGTCCAATTCGTAGTTTGATTCCTCGCTCCTCGTCGAATGACCCGGGGCAGCAACCGTCATCCGGACTCCAACTAGCTGAGTATCGGAATGTATTCGTCCCAGCTTACCTTGCAAAATCCTTCTTTTAGAAGGAACCAGCATCATGAACCCCGGCCTGTCAGATCGGAGATGCCACGGCCCGGCAGACAAGCGCTTCGTTACCTGGGTCGAGGTGACCAGCACCTGAGACACCGGGGACTTCATCTGAAGTTTCAGCCCTGCGCCTACAACTCCCTTGGCGGCAGACAACGGCGGACCGGGCCCCAGTTGTAACTAGCGGCGGTGAGTGAACATTTTCTTGACTGCTATTCATTGGAGAATTCCCGAGAGCAAGATATCCTTGTAGAACCTAGTCTGTCTCGGTCACTGGTTCGCATGCTGGGTAGCGCTGTTACACTGGTCTTATGTCTGACAGAGTTTGAAAAGTCGTGAAAAGGAGAGAGTTGACCTATATGTTCATGTTCCGCGTCCATGGCGAGCAAGGTGACTCGGCGATTATCCGAGAGCGCGACATGTCGATATCTGGATTTTACCTTTGCACATAGGCTCAAACAGTCGACTTGATGCCCTATCAGTGCGTCTCTACAAGAACAGTTCCTCATAGCCAACCGCACTGCATTGCACCGACTGTATTATACCGAGCATTCTGTGTGCTCGCTGGTCCGTCATTCCCACCGCGTGACTTTCCGCTCGATACCCTATGTTGCCTATAAGAGCATACACATATAGACCGTTACACCGTCCCCTCTGCACGTGTATTGCGGGAGTGCAGCCGGACACACCGGGACCTGCAGCTGGAGATGGTGTGCCGTATGTTGATCACCGTATATTGATCAACGTATACTGTGCTGCAGGTAAGCGAAAGGCCGTATATTCAGGGGTAAAGTCAACGCTCCGGTAACTCGGGGTTGGGGTTTGGCAATCATCCATCTTCCTGTGACGATTATCGCTGCTTCTGAGAGCTTCGCCGTTCATGTACAGGTAGCTAATTCGGAATGCGGTGTACGGAAGAGTGTGGCAGTTACCTGGGCTGTTGCGGGCGTGCTCGTTCTGGTGCGAGCCGGGTCTTGGTGGTTTTGTTTCCCTGTGTGAGAGAGTCGGTTTGCAAGGCCGAACCCCTTAGGGGCCGGAGTAGACCAACGACGTACATGACATTGGCACACTGGCAGTTATGTACAATACAGCGATTCGGAAATTCTCCGCGAGCTGACTTCGAACGATCGTAACCACCGCCGCGCTGACTTGCGTGAATATGGGTCCAGCTGGGACGAGGAGAGCTACTGGCTCCCACCAGTCAATGGCCTCGGTCTGGCAGTAGCCGACACATCTATAGATGGCATGTGCCTCCTTGCTCGTGAAGATCGAATTCCCACGGACAATTCTGAAGTCATAGAACATCCATCACAACGCCCGTCAACCCAGCAAAGGCGGGTATCGCCGTTCACAAGATGGCCCCCGAGAGTAAAGCGATTAGCTATTCATTACCGGCCCACGCCCAACGCCTATCTACGTGTCTAGACGACAGGCTTCATCATGCATCTTTCCCACCCCATCGCGATATACGCAGCCGCAGCGCAATATATCCATCCACCATGCAAACGTGCCTGTGATGAATCAAAATGGGGGTATAATAGTACAGTGCGAAGAAATGGAAAACCCTTCAAACTTTCAAACCCCATCACCCCAGTCTTGATGTAGACCCCTTTCATTATTACCATTTTCATTTCCACTTCGCGTGATGCCGGCGGTAGAGTGGAAAACTCGTCCAAAACGTATCACCCTGCGCTCGGAGCACGCCTGTCCATCCGTAGCTTTCTGCATGATCAGGGCTCCCTGCCTGAGAATGACATGGCCGTGAGCAAGTGCTGCCTGAGTCATCTCCAACGGATCAGGACTCAAGTCCCTCGACGGAGCAGATAAGAGCCGGGAGACCACTGCCGTGTCCCCCCCCCATCCGTCCCCGCGTAGCCGAGACCTGAGCATAATACCACACTCAACGCCACAGGTCCATATCCTTGCCGCCAGCACTGCTCTTGGGCCTCGGCCACTCATCCACACCCTCACCGTCATCCGCACCCAGCCTCGAGCGCGCGCCGCCGCCGACGATACCGCCCACGCTCCCGCCCTTGCGGTGTCCCCTGACGCCGCCGGCACCCGCGACGTCGTCGCCGGGGACCTGGAGGAAGTGTCCCCCCGCGCCAGCGCCGACGCCGACGAGGACGCTGCGCCTCGCGCCGGCTCCCTGGCTCCAGCCCGCGGCGCTGCCGCCGAGGATGTCGTTGCCGAGGCCGTAGCTGCTGAGGGGCCGCTGGGCTTCCTTGTCGCGGCGCCGCTCCTCCTTGGTCACGCGGCCGAAGAGGGACCAGACCAGCTCGTCGCCGGACTTGGTGAAGACCTCGAGCATGGCGGGGAGGTTGGCGACGCTGTGCGGCGCGGGGGTGGCGTGGTTGGCGAACGGGTTGTTGCTGCTGAAGCGCGGGTTGGGGGCCGCGCCCGCCGCCGCGGGTTGTTGGGGGTGCAGGAAGTTGTTAGACTGGTTGCTCGGAAATCGGTTGTGGTACGAGTTCTGGCCCTGGCCCGGGGGCATGAATGACGGGTGGCTCGGGGACAGGGACATCTGCGGCGAGATGGGGGCGAAGCCGGGCGACGACGACAGCCGCGACGAGAACGTGCTGTTGGATCCGCTACTAGCTGGACGGGCGTAGGCGCCCTCGGCAAAGCCCGGCATCGGCGGCGGCAGGCCGAGGAGAGTGTCGGGGAAGTTTGGGTCGCGGACGTAGACGGCGCGGAGGTTGGGGAGGCCGCCGGAGAGCAGGGAGCTGGCGAGGTAGTTGTAGTAGCTGGCCGTGGCCGAGGCGGCCGAGACGGAGTTCGAAGACGTTATCTCGAAATGGAGGACCTCCAGACTCTTGGACGCGAGCGGGGGCACGCTGTGCGTTCCGGCCGCCGTGGGCAGCGAGGCCATGACGTTGTCGGTGATGGAGAGGTTCTTGAGCACGGGTGCCAATGCCAAGACGTGGTGGAGCGTGAACGCCTTGACGCCGGTGTGGTTGAGGGACAGCACTTTCAGCATGCTCTGGACTTCGGGGAACACCAGCCACTGCTTGAGTCCCTCGGCGGTCACGTTGGGCACGTCGTTGAGGATGAACTCTTCCAGCACCGGAAAGGGGGGCACCATGTCGCTCCAGTAGAACATCTCGTCGGTGAAGGTCTTGGTCTCGCTGACCTTGAAGGCGCGCAGGTTCGCGAGGGCGCTGAGAACCTGGCGCAGGATGGAAGGGTCCATGTCGATCTTGATGAGCTCCAGCACCTCGAGCTTGGTCCAGATGGTGCCGTTTGCGAGCTGCTGCAGACTGCGCTCGGAGCCGTGCATGTACGTCATCTTGCGGATCTCGCGACACCGGGCCTGCACTTCCAAGCGCAGGGTGAGGTACGAGTTCTCGTCCATGTACATGCCCTCGGGCAGGTCGACGTACTTGAGGTTCGGCAGGACGGCGATGGTGCGGGCCAGGTCAGCCTGGGCGGACTCGCGCAGCATGTAGGGGGTCTTGAGGAACTGGACGCCGGGGCCGAGGCGGGCGGGATCCTCGCGCAGGGTGCGGCAGAGGAGCTTGAGGCGAGCGGCGGTCGGGTCCTCGGGGTCGGCGTTGCGGTCGAAGAAGGAGCCTCGCTTGCGCAGGTCGGCCAGGGTGGCCTCGCGCTGGCAGTAGTGCACCGTGTCGATGCGTATGCTCTTGTACCTGTACAAGGTCAGCTGGAAGGCGAGAGATATGCGCAGATATAAGGTGCAGTATAGTAAGACTTACAGCAGCTTTATGGCTTCGGTCCGCCATTTCTTGCAGACGGCGACGCAGTGGGCGAGGTCGCGCAGGTCGCATAGCATGCATGCATCCTCGGTGCCGCTCTCCTCGCACGTCTGGTAGGACTCATCGGTTGCGTGAGGGCATACGAAGGCGAAGATCTTGTTGAGGACTTGTGGTGGTAGGGTCAGGAGTACTGCTGCGGACCGGTGCGTGGCCATGGGTCGGAAAGCCCCTCCGGCCCCAAAATATTGCGGGGAGCTGCCGGACGTGTTCCGTCGGCCGTTGCCGTCGTCGCTGCCATCGCCGTGGCCATTATGCTTTTCGCCGCCTCCGAAGCCGGGAAGACCCAAGGCGTGACCCTTCCGCTTCTCCTTCTTCTTGAAGAACCTCATGGTGGCGATGCGGGGGATGTTGTTCCACTCATGAGGCGGAGATGGCCACAGGGAGAGGAGAGAGAGAGAGGAGAGAGAGAGAGACGGAATGGCGGGGGAGGTAAGTACGTGTGAGAGAGACGTGCCGCCGTTTATAATAAGGCGCAGGCACGAGGTACCTGGATCAACCTGGAAGGGGAACTGTTGGTTGAGGAGTGAAATGTCCTAGGGCAAACCGTCCATTGCCTTTGTGGACGATTTCATCGACTGTTGCGCAGATGCGATCTCTCTTCGTTTTGCAAGACGTGTACTTTGCTTTGTACGTTTAAAGAAAGAGCTGCTGTCGCGTTACAGCCGCAGCGCGAAGTGGAAATGGTACTGTACCTTTAGTGGCGCTTGAAGCCCAGCGGAGGGGATGAGTGGTTGTTGCAGTGGCACTTTCCCACAGTACAGCGTTAATTGTTTAATGCAGGGAGGATTTAGTGTACAAGACTGGAGGTACTGCAGTAGGTTAAACAGCTCCTTCCTTTTCTCTTGTCTTGTTCTTTCCTTTTCATAAAGAACGGAAGGATCGACAGTCCACCCCGCCCTCTCTGCAGGAAGGTACTGTACCTTGGTTTTCCAAGGCAGGTGCGAGGCATGTCTTATGTTTTTTTTTTCTTCTTTTTTTTTTCTTTCCACCAGAGAATCTGAACCCTCGCGTCTTCATCCCACTCGACGATTCAAGAGGACCCTGCGGGACGACAGCAGCCAACATGGAACTGAAGTCCAGGGAGAATAGTAATGGCGAGTCATATATGATCAGGTCTGAAGACATACTGCAAGCAGATCCACCGCTGTCGTAGGGGGCATAGTATAATAGTATTGTGCCTGCAGAATGCTACTCTAACCCTTCCCTGCCCGCGTAACATGGACACCACCAGAGCCATATATCATGTGCTCAAGATACACTCATCAAAGCACTACATAGGTATACTGCATTGTAACTAGTGAAGATGGCCGTCATACCGGTGTCTCGCGTTCCACAGCTCGCTGAACCTGTTCCCGCCAGCAGCAACCAGCTCCCTTGGCCTGCCGTCCTCCACCACGCACCCCTTCTCCAGCACCACGACCCGGTCAAAGTCCATGATCGTCTCCAGCCGGTGCGCCACCCAGACCACAGTGTGCTCGCGGAACTCGTCCCGGACAAACTCCCGCATCACCGCCTCCGTGTGCGCGTCGACGCTGCTCGTCGCCTCGTCAAACACCACCACCCGTCCCCTCTCCCTCCGCAGCACCGCCCGCGCCAGCGAGAACAGCTGCCGCTGCCCGTGGCTGAACATGTCCTCCTCGAACTTCGCCTGCAGCCCGCCCGGCCGCTCCTGCACCGCGTCCCACAGCCCCGTCCGGCGGAGGACGGCTTCCACGGCCGCCGGGGTCGCGCCGTCGTACGGGTCGATGTTCACCCCCACCGACCCGGGCAGGAAGAACGCGTCCTGCGACACGGTGACGATGCGCTCCCGCACCGCGTCGCGCGCCAGCGTCGAGATGTCCACGCCGTCCACCACAATAGCGCCCGCGCAGTGGCCCGGCACGAGGCGCAGCAGCGCCAGCAGGAACGTCGACTTGCCGCTGCCCGTGCGCCCGACCACCCCGACCTTCTGGCCCGCCGGTATCACCAGGTCGACGCGGTCCAGCGCCTTTTCCCTCAAATCATCCCCATAACTAACAGAGAGTCCGCGTATGTCGATCTGCCCGCGCGCCGGCCAGTGTTCGTCCCGCGGAAGCGCCTTCTCGCCGGGGAGCCGCTCGTCGGGCGTGTCCTCGGCGAAGTTCTTGATGCGCGCCACGGCGCCGAGCGACGTCTCGAGCGACGTCCAGAACTGGATCAGCAGCTTGAGCGTCTCGGCCAGCGTGATGAGCTGCACGAGCGACACGCCCGTCAGCCCCGGCGAGACGGACCCGGACCCGGACCCGGACCCGGACCCGCGGAGCATCACGGCTAGTCCGACGACCAGCAGCGCGAGCGCCGCCGCGACGAGGTTTAGTACGAGTTCCAGCCACTGCTGCACCATGAGCAGCAGGTAGAACGGCCGCTGCGACCTGTCGACGAGCGCGTGGTTGTGGGCGGTCGCCGCGCCGGACCAGCCGAAGGCGCGCACCGTGGCGAGCCCGGCCAGCGTCTCGAGGAACTGCGTGTACACGGGGGCCTTCTCCTCGAGGTCGAGGAAGCGGAGCTGCCGCGACGTCCGGAGGTACCCCCGCTGGATGTAGAAGAAGACGACGGCGAGGAAAGGGTAAGCGGCGGCCAGGTAGCCCGTCGACGCCGCAAGTAGGCCGCCCTGGCTGATGGTCATGAGGAGGTTGGCGACGGACACCAGCAGGGCGAGGGGCAGCTGGTTGTCGAGCAGCCCAATGTCCTGCGAGAACCGCGTCGTGATGGACCCGATGTCCGCGGTCGCGAAGAGGGACAGCGGCGCGCGCATCACCGTGTCGAGCAGTCGCTGGTGCAGCCGGAAGCCTACCCGCGCGGCGATGAAGTACACCCCGACCAGCATCAGGAGGCCGAAGCACAGCGTAGCCAGGACCTGTAGGCCGGCGTAGACGCCGAGGTAGTAGCCGGTCCTCTGGTGCGGCGCTTCGGCATTCGCGTCTGCCCACCAGTTCAGCCAGACCGTCGGGAAGGCCGACAGGAACGTCCACGCCACCTCGCAGGTGAGCAGGGCCGTCAGGGAGGACCAGCCGAGCGTGCTGAAGAAGTATGCGTAGACCGAGAAGTCGCCTCGCTGCCGTCGCTTATCCGTAGGCCCGGCCGGGGACACGGGGGCGGCCTTCTGGGTGGTGCCCTCTTCGCTGTGCTCGCCGGCGTGGTCCTCCGATTCTATGCGGTCTTGCTCTCCCGACGCCGCGGTTTGGTGGCACAGCGACTCGACATAGCCGCCGGCCATGGCCAACGAGGCGAACGCGCCTTGTTCCGTGACGGAGCCGTCCTTCAGGGCGACTATGTTGTCCGCGTCCGCGAGGAACTTTGCAGCCTGTGTCACGAGCACGATGGTCGTGCCCCACTGGCGCAGCAGACCGGTCTTCTTGGCGAAGACGCGGTTGAACACGAGCTCGGCTGTGTGGTTGTCGAGGCTGCTCAGGGGGTCGTCGCAGAGTGCCAGTTGCGGTCGAGAGTACAGCGCCCTGGCCAGCGCCACGCGCTGCTTCTGGCCGCCGCTGAGGGCGATCCCCTTCGAGCCCACCACTGTCTGGTCCCCGTTCTCCAGTCTCACGAGGTCCTTGTCGAGGTCGCAGGCGTGCGTGACTGAGCGGTAGAGCGTCTCGTCGTAGTCGTCGTAGCCGATGATGTTCTTGAGGATCGTGTCGTTGGTCAACCACGGAGTCTGCTCGCACCAGGCAACTTTCTGGTATGCGATTGCGACGTGGCCGGTCACCGACGGGACCTCTCCCAGCAACCCCTTCAGGAGCGTAGTCTTTCCGCTGGCCACAGGTCCGACCACGACGGCGAGCTGGCCGTTTTCCACTTCTAAGTGCGCAATCTGCACCAGTGGAGGGCCATCAGCGGTCCACGAGAAGGTTGCATTATGAACTGCCACGTCCACGTCCGTCTTGTCTTGACGACGGCTCTCAGGGCCTAACTTCTGAGGCTCAATCCCGCGGGTCTGAACGCCGAGCTGCACAGCGGACTCATCTGCCAGAACCGTAGCGCCATCCTCGCCCTTCGACGGCTTCGTCAGGAAGTCCTGGATCCGCCCGAAACAGCCCAACGCCGCGCTGGCGTCGAGAATCGCCTTGAAGATCCAGAACAGCGGCTGGCCGAGCAGGATGATCAGCGACAGGCTCGTGAACATCCTCGTAACATCCAGCGCCTCCCCCTCCTCCCCGGACTGCAGCGCAAACAGCGCAAACGCGGCCACGGGAGACAGCAGCACCGGCATCTGCGCCGTGGACGCCATGAGGGCGCTGATCATCCTGAAGGGCGCGGACGCGTCGATCTCGTCCCTTCGCAGCCGGGCGATGCTGGTCCCGAGCTTCGGACCGAGCCCGGACATCTTGATGGCTCGTATGTGGCCCAGCATCGCGGCCGTGATGCCGACGCGCTGCTGGATCTTGGCCATCCACGCCGTCATGAACCGCTTCGACCACGGGCCCGCGACGATGCTCACGCCCAGCCCGAGCCCGCAGATCACCAAGGGCCCGACGCACGCCCAGCCGATGTGCGTGCTCAGCAGCCACACCGCGACGGGGATCTGCACCAGCGTGGCCCAGATCTCGTGGAACTCGCGCCACGCGCGGATGATGGCGTCCACGTCGGTGCTCATCAGCGTCACGGCCGCGGAGTCGTCGACGTCGCCTGTGCTCAGCCCGGTCGCGCGCGAGAAGATGGCCGAGATCAGGGTCGCCCTCAGCATGGCGAGCCCGCGCGTGTTCTGGTGCGAGTAGAAGGCTGTCGATAGGGCTATACCAATGTAAACCACACCGTACGCGCCGACGAGGCCGTATCCGACCGAGACGCTCTCGCTCGGATCCTGCAGGAAGACAAGAAACCTGCCCAGCACAAGAGGCTGGCAGATCGTAAACGCCAGGAGAAACACCCTCGGCACCACGGCGTACAGAAGCGGCCACCTCAGCGCCTTCAGACAAGCCAGCAGCAACCTGTGCTTCCTCCCCGGCCGCACCGTCTCCCACGCCCGCCAGAACCCCTCGTGCAGCACCGCGGCGCCCATCGGCTCGTCGAGCTCGTACAGGTCGTCCGGCCGCAGCAGCCTCCGGAACCCGTCCCTCAGCAGCGGGTTCATCCACCACAGCAGCCCCTTCCCATAAAGCCCGCTCACCACCTCGGGGCTGACACCCCCTCCCCCTCCTCCCCGGCCCTTCTCCTCCACAGCCTCAAGCACCAACACCCCCGCCCTAAGCACAAACGACGCAGTGAACACCCCGCACACCTCCGCCGGCACCAGGCCGGACAGCCAAAGGCTTCTCACAATAGCGCCGTCCAGCACGACGCTGGCGAGCAGATACGCGTTGAGCAGCGCCGAGGGCCGGCTACGCCCGTCCTCGGCGCGCGACAAGCCAACCATCACCACCCCGGCCACGAGCGACACGCACGCCGCCGCCAGGCTGACGGTGCGCACGCGGCCCAGCGCGCCGGGTTGCGCCGCCCACGCCGCGACGAGGCCCAGCTGCGAGGCCGCAAACGCGGCCGCGAAGGCGAGCTTGACGTGTCGGAAGGTCCTGCTGCTGCTGCTGCTGCTGCTGCTGCTGACGATGACCGAGGACGGCGACGGCGACGGCGACAGACGGTGGCGGCGGCTCAGCTGCTTCAGGCGCAGGGGCGCGGCGACGATGAGCAGCGCGGCGGGGAAGATGGAGAAGAAGTACTGCTCGAAGGCGAGGGTGAAGTCGAAGGAGCGGCAGTGGACGCCCCGGATGGCGGGGCCGAAGGAGCCGTCTGCTGCCGGGAGGCAGGTGCTCGCGTTGAAGGAGGCGGTGGTCGCGTTATCCATGGCTAAGAAGGGGGAGATGTGACATGCTGAGTGAGACTCACTTGCATGATGCATCAGCGGGTTGTCGTCTTTTATGTTTACTGTGTAGAACTACTTGGTGGTCTATAAGTCGGCATACGGAGGTAGTAGGCGCCGCGTGTGGATCCGGGACGCGCAACATGTATGGGTTTGATGTAACACAGCCCGGTGTCTGACCTCCGACAACCCTGCCGTTGTGGATAAAGCCGCATTGGTCGGGTGTCGGGAAGGATTCGGCAGATGCGCCGACATCAGTGCTATCTCGACTCGCCAACAGACTGCTGTCTCTCCGTGTGGTCTGGCTGTAAGGAAATGAATTGTAAATTAATACCCAATGGCTACCTTATGCAATTTGTCGGGCACGTTAACAGTATCAATGTACAACGAACTCAGCGCTCAATCGCCTATCGTGACAACTCACTCGAACCTCGAAGGGACCCGGCCGCGTACACCCATCTCCTCCGCAGGCCTGGCCCCACGCCGAACTGACAATCTCTCTCGAACTTCATTACCCCAGACATGCTTCATGCCCATCGATGACTTGACCGAGCACCCCATCTCCGGTTGCAGCACATCCGAGACATCTGGAATGGGTTGGGACTCCCTTCAGCTGGCACCAAATATCAACGGAAAACTCGCTAGAATCCGTATCGCAGCAGTGACAAAGACGGCGTTCATGGCAGCATCTAGTTCCCGTTGAGAGATATTCCGTCAAGTGGACTTCCCGGGCCTGTGCGCTTGGTCCTCAACGTCAGGGGAAACGGATACTCGTCCGGATCCTCCTCGTCGCTGTGTGATTGCGTTAGCGCCATAGCCTGGAGCACGCGGAATAATAATAAAAAATAGACACTTACGGCAGTTTCCAAGCAACGTAGTCCTCGGTGCTGAGCCCCTCTCGGCCCTCCTGGATGCTGGCAAAGTCGCCGGGCGTCATCATGCCGGTGCGGTCGCGCGGCGAGCCCGGAACCGAGAACGGCCGCGAGATCTTCTGCTCCACGCCGGGGATGAAGTCCTCCTCCTCGTCGCCGCTGAACGAGTCCGGATACGCGCGGCGGAGCGCGAGCTGGCGCGCCTTGACGTACTCCATGCCCATCCTCTTCCAGTCCAGCAGGTCGCTCAGACGCTCGGTCCGGTTCCGCTGGTTGATGCGCTGGCGGCGGCTCTTGGCGCAGAAATCGAACATCTGCCCCGTGAGCTGGTTGACCGAGTCGTCGACGCCCTTGTTCCGCCTGTCCACGATGTAGATGCCGTAGTCGCTCGAGTTCTCGATCAACTCCTCCATGTAACAGCCAAAGCCAGACAGGTTGGTCGTGATGCTGGGTACGCCCATAACCGTGCACTCCGCCGGAGTGTAGCCCCACGGCTCGTAGTACGATGCAAAGACGCCCAGATGCGTTCCCCGCACGAAGTCGTCGTAGTCGAGCGGCAGCACGGGGTTGGCAGAGTTCAGGAACTCCGGGTGGAAGATGATCTTGACGCGGTCGCTCGGGTGGTTGAACAGCTGGACGCGACGGATCTGGTTCAGGATCGGATCCTCATGGTCATTGACCATGTTGTGGGTCACTATTGGCGGGAGGGTGTGCCTCTTCATTGCGAACAACCGCCGGCGCAGCAGCACCCGGTCCTGGCTGGTAATCAGCTCCTTCTCGTCGGGGAGCGGGTCCCCGTCATGCCACTTCAGAGACCGCTCAAAGATGCGGCGGCCAATGCCTCGCTCAATAACATCCACAGTGTCTCTCAAGGACTTGAGCACAGCTTGGCCCTTGAGAGCTTCGACGGTAAGGGAAGTGGTCTGGGCAGGCATAATGATGAATGCCACCACGGTCATCTTGCTGCCAGAGACCTTCAACCTGTGGTTCAGTCTCGCCAACGACTCGATGAACATGTCGACGCCCTTGTTCCGGTACTCGTAACGACCCGCAGTGAAGAAATAGAGCGTGTTGTCAGGGTCAAAGTCGTAGTGTCCGTAGAAGTGGCCGCGGACGAAGTCGTGGATCTTCTCCTTGGACTGCTGATGCAGGTTCTGGAACTCGTGCATCGCAGAGAACTTGGTGACGTTGAGGCCGTTGGGGAGAACGCCGTCGGGCTTGCGCTTCAGAAGATGCTCGCTCTCGTATGCGGTGATGTGCGAGACGGTTGTGAAGACATCGCACGCGTGGGCGGCAGCTCGCTCGATGCAGTAGCGGTGGTAGATGCCGCGCTTGCCGGCCTCGGCATCCACGTCAAAGTACTGGAGGTTGTTGTAGAAGTCGACGGAGCCGGCGCAGAGGTATCTGCCGAGCAGAGTGGCGTGGGTCGTGAAGATGGTCGTCACGTCTATCCGCCTCTTCCTGCACAACGGCAGACCAACACCGGAAAGCCACTCGTGGAAGTGCGCAATAACAGCCTTGTTCTTCTCGTGGCACACAAACTGGGGAGAACGTTAGTCCGATCGTCAAGTGCTTAGCACGTTGGAGGGTATGACCAACCTCTCCGAGGAACCAAGCGACCAAGTAACCGAATACAATGGCCTCGTTGGTCTCGTCGT
Source organism: Coniochaeta sp. PK30-01 (assembly GCA_023628855.1). Taxonomy (NCBI): domain Eukaryota; kingdom Fungi; phylum Ascomycota; class Sordariomycetes; order Coniochaetales; family Coniochaetaceae; genus Coniochaeta; species Coniochaeta sp. PK30-01. Next base: position 431,121 of record JAMAJW010000009.1, on the reverse strand, counting down.
CGTTGGGGGGCGAAGGAATGGACGCGAGGTTCCAGAGGTCTGCCTTCCATTCGTTCAGGTAGCCATATGCGGTCTTGGTGTCGATCAGCAACACCCTAGGGGCGCCCTCGATAAGCCAGCGACCATAGAGTATTCCGATACCGCGTTCCCTCATCGACTGGATTGTTGCGGCCAGTTCTGGGATGGTTGGTTCCAGCTCCTCGACCTCGACAGCAGCCTAGACTTATTAGCGATATGCCGTAGGCAGCAAGGCCAGACAGTATTTATTTACCGACTGGTGGTTGAGAGGCCCTATCAGGGTGTACCGCTCGCCATACTCGGCCGTCGTTACTGGAGCCTTGGACTTGAGGACCGAGTAGATACCGCCCACTGTAGCATATATGGTCAGCTGGCAGACCGGGCAGAACGATCTCGAGGATTCTGCACATACCTCGGTGAGCTACCTCGGTCGCAATCTCGAATAGAAGGTGATTCTTCACATCGCGCGGCGCCCGCTGGTCGTCGCCGTTGCCAGTCATTGTGGTAGATGAAATTGCGGCCTAATATACGGTATGACAAGATGAATACTGCGAGTATGGCGTTAGCTTGGGTGGCCTGTTGTCGCTCTCGGCCGATGTTTCTTCGGCCGAGAAAAAGTTAGGGACGTAATGCAACACAGCAGGCAAAAATACAAAAAGCCAATGCAGGCTGAGAGACTCTCGTCTGCGATGTTGGTCGCAGTATGGGACCTTGCTTCCCATGTGCCTCGGGAGCGAGCAACAGACAGCTTCGCCACCGCAGACGGAGCTTGTAGTTGCATTGCGAGAATCGGACGACGACGAGACAATCGATCGAGAGAGATAGAGGAGAGAGAAAGGGGATATTGAACTTACTGTACGAGTCGCGGCCAGATGTGAAGCTAAGAAAATAGGACCCTCGGACGGAGATGACAGAGATATTGAGGAGGAAAGTAGGAGCTGTGATGGTGAGGAGAAGGGAAGAAGGAGGAGGAGGAGGAGGAGGAGATGATCAGAAGCAGGGCGAATCGGCGAATGCGTGATGTTTTGGTGGTTGGGACTTGGGAAGCCGATTGAGATGACGGAGCGCTCTGGAGTGACGCTAGCGAGCTTGACGAACAAGGTTCAAGGGTGAATAGCAGGGATCAGCTGCTGCTGCTACTGCTGCTCGTCGTCCGCTCTCCGGAGCTAGATCGTCTACAGCTTAGCCGCCTCTGTCAGAGATTTCCAGGGAACGTGCAGAAGAGCGACTGTGAGACACTGCATACACACTTATTACTGCGTATGCCCCGCACAAGCAGTCCACGGGGAAAGCTCTGGTCAGGTCTGGAGCTTGTTGGTGTGCTTTCCAGTCTTGATGTGTCGAGTTCCAGGTTTCGTCGTACGAACTTCTTTTTTTCCCTGCTGCGGGCCGTTCAATACCGAAAATACCAGTGATACCTACGGTCGATGCCATCCCAAGAATCCCGTCTCTTCTGGTCGACGCCACCTCAACAAGTTGCGCCGTGTCTGACCGATCACACCAATTGACCAATCGGCACAGACAAGCAAAGCAACGATATTTATTACATAGTCGATGAGCAATAAGTCTCATATTTTTGTCTCCTTTCAGATTCTCACTACCGATTCTCGGAACGATTCTCGGATTCGCCTAATTACTTTTACTATATATCGCTAGCGGTCCGTTCTCGAGCGAGAATGCCGCCGATGGGCGCGCTGTCGCCGCGACGGTGCCAGTGATGCTCCGACGCTCTTTGCGTCATTGCACAGTGCTTCGAGCGAACGGCCGAGCTCGTACCTGCCTGATCCGGGGTCCATTCAGGCCTAGCGTTAGTGGTCGTCGAGCACCCCGCCCGGGCTTAAGTAAGTATGACGTCCAGTCTTGCAGGGTTGATCTTCGGGACTAAGGTAGGTACTTAGGACTCCAGGTCGATGAGAGATAGGCTGGATGGTCATCGGAGAGGCGTCGATTCGGCGAGCAAGCAGGCAAGTTGAAGAAAGAGATGGAGTTGGGGGTAGGTCGGGTGATGGCCACCAGTGACCTCCCAGCTATACACATACCACAGTTCTGGTTACGCAACTTTTGGTTTACGGATCGGGCGAGACATGCAGACATGCAAGCCACCATGCCTATTACCACGTGTACCTACATAGTAGATATATCTGTAACAACAACCTCAGCTCTCTGCTACACTTATTACTCTGCCAGAATTGGTTGTACACCTCCAATGACGAACCGAGGTGCATCTCTACACCAGTGGCAAGCTATGGAGCCCGATGTGGCAAGATGTCACCACAATTACACAAGCTACACAAGCAGAGAGGGTCAAAGCATCGGAGGGCAAGCTGGCGAGGTGCCATGAGTACATGCAGTCTACTGTGTTAGGCGATCGTCTCCATGTCAATCTGTCACGAAAGCTGGGGTAAGGCGGAGGGATCTCGATGAGCAGCATTCCATGGCCAAAAATGTACCTCTGTGGCGTCCAACACCTCTCAAATCAACCGCTGTTGCATGGAATTAAGCCATTCTCCGCCATGGCAACGATCCATGAGACAAAGAAAAAAGACTGAAAATATGCAATACGGTGGAAATGAAGAAGAAGGAAAAAAAAGAAGTTAAGACAAGGAAGATTGGAAAACTCGCGGTCCGTCCGTCCAGTACTTCAGGGAGGAGGTAAGATGTTGCTTCATAGGATCGAGATTTCACGTGACTTTGGATATTGCAGCGGTGGAGTAGGAAATGTGGCCTGGCAAACAGAAGACTTGGCTCAACAGCAACCGAAGTTCACCGATCTCACCGGCAGCCCATCTCATGGTCAATATATGGCACCTCGCGCCTACCACATCCAGCAATGCTTCTTATATAAAACTGAAGGAATATGTTTGTCACGAAACTGCGGGAGCACATCGGATTGCAATCCGGAAGTCGACCGGTCGCACTCGCCATGCGCTCAAGTCCATGCCTTTCCACATTTAAAGACCGGCGAATGACGACGAGCAAGAAGTAAACATCTACAACGTCGACAGACATCAAATTGCTTAAGGCACCGACTGACGTCCCAAGGATCTGTCGCGCGTCCCGCGACATGAGGTAACCAACATTTCGAGCGCGCCTTGGCTCCTGGATTGCCCGCCTCACAGCTGTCGGAGCAAGAGGGTATCTCGGGCGATTACGTTGAGTGTTCGGGCTTCTGGACAGCCGAGACCGTTCTGGACACTTGTGATTTTTCTTTAATACTGGCTTGGAAGTGATGCTCGTATTCCGTGGGCCTCACAACCACGTACCAGTCACAGGTTCGTAACCACAGGACCATCGGTAGTCATTGGACAATGGCTTCGGCGTACGTTTGGGAGTTTAGTGCTACTTCGCTGCCATATTTCGCGAAGAAGTACAGCAAGACCGCCTGCACTCATTCAGACAACCACTTGCTGGACTCGCTATGATCGCATCTACGACCCGTCAACGCTTGTTGTTTCACTCACATGTTCCTTTTCAACACCGCGGATATTGCACTATCGACGCAGCGGCGGTGGCTCATGCATGGGAGAGACTGGGAGAGTCACCTCTACGGCACTATCTATTTTCGTCGCAACTGGGAGGATGGGAGGATTTGACCACGCTGGTGCGCGCAGGCGTCTCTTGGACGGCAGGAAGACCTGGGTCCTAACCTGGAGAGGATGTTGGCAGGTGCATGCTCAGGTGCTCAGGATGGGTTTGGTGGGATATCGTAAATCGTATCTTGCCGTATATAGTGGCTCGTCATGACCGGATCAGGGCATCAAAATAGCTTCGCAGCGTGGAAGGTAAGGTAGGTACGGGCCTTGCGAGCAAGGTCCAACCTCCGTCTCGTGGACTACTTCTGCCGCGGCCGAGAGAGGCGGTTTAAGCAAGAAGAGGACAAAGGATAGTGTTGCTCAGCCCGGCGTGCTGGGACTTGGTGAGCCCACTGCAACCTACCTTAGGCAGGTCAAGCAAGGCACACGCAGGACCATTTTTCGGTGGCCAACGAGCGGTTACTGGACACTTCAACCTCGCATTCAGATCACCGGTACTTACCTAGCGACTTGGAAAACCGAGTGAGTCGGAACCTGGGAGAAGGAAGTGGTTGCGTCTTTCTGAGATTTGGCCACCATCTTCCTTTTCCACCTTTTGTGGTCACCGGCGCAAAAAGACCCTCGCAAAAGCGTCAGCTGCAACATTCAAACAACCTGGAAGCCAGGAAATCTCTCGCAACACGCTACCTACGGAACGGAATCTTGCTCTTGGATTACTGCCGTCGTGTGTGTTCTTCACGGAGGGAAACAAGAGGTTCAGTTTTAGCTACTACTATGCGGGGGCTGCTGTGGTTTCCAGCCGCTTTGCTCTTTCTGGCTGCATCGATCGACCTCGACGGCGTCATTGAACGCTCAGCTAGCTGCAGGCTCTAGAGAGGTTTGCCTTTTCTACGCGGCGTGGTGGTGTCTGGTAGTCGGCGACTAGGTCGACCTACCTTCAGGTACTTTAGGTGCCTTCCCTCACTTCACTGCAACCTGTATTCACTACAGGTACCTACAGCAGCCAGGCACCGCGATTTTGAGCAACGGACGGCATAAAATTTGGCGGGCCGGTGATCCCTGCAAAAAAAACCGGCCAAGCGCGAACTGCGCTGTGGCCACCAACCGACGAGGCACTAAGAAAGCCAAAATCGACCCGCTGCAGGCAATGGCGACCTCACCAAAAGCGGCCCAGAGTCGACATGCTGCAATGCTCCAGCTCCACGTCGAGAGCTGCAACAACATCAACACCACCACCGACGAGGCTATCGGCGGCAACAACTGCTCTACTCTCGATCGCCCGCCCCCAAATCGCGCCGGAGATGATCGAGGCATGACTACGCCACGTAGACCCCTTTCGCCTGACGTTGCTGCTGTTGCTGTTGCTGTGAATCGGTCGGAAGAAGACGACGGCAGACGGAAAGCGGACGCTGTTGGTGTGCAGCGCGACAGAGACCGGAGTCGAACCCGAGACCATCGTCATTCAACAGGACTCGGGAAGAGTGTCGAGTCTGGCTCTTCGAGACGGCGCGACAAGAGCAACGACCGCAGCAAAGAGACTTCTTCTCGGCACTCTCATTCCTCCTCATCAAGGCGCCGGAGAGAACACTCTCGAGACCGCGTTCGAGATAGGGACCGAGATCGAGAGCGAGAGCGAGAGCGAGAGCGAGATAACCAGCGCGGCCGCGAACACGATCGTCCTTCGGAGCACTCGCGACGTCCCGATCATTCGAGAGAAAAAAAGGACGGCCGCTCGCATACACAGCGCCAGCGTAGCCCCGCGTCGCGCTCCCCGTCCTCGAGGAAGCGCCAGAGAAGCCAGAGCCCTGCTCGAGGTGACTCGGAACCCAAAAAGCCTCGGCGGAACAGGAGTCCTCGACGAGCCGAGGACCTTGCTGCAAAGACCGCGCACATCCCAAACACGCACACGCAGCCTTCTCTGTCCCACCGCGACCGCTCTCGGCCACCCAAAGGGGTTCGATCGCCCGACAGTCGCGACCGAAATTCAAAACCTAGAGACTCGAGGAGGCCGGGTCGGTCAGCCAGTCCTAGCCGTCGAGCCAGATCGAGCTCGCGGAGTCGGCAGCGGCCGTCGTCCAGGAGTCGAGGAGACCTTGCGCAGCATTTTGCTGACCGGCCCCACTCCAGACGTCGTAGTAGGTCGCCGCCGTTATCAAACATCGACATACATCCCCGGTCACCATCCCGACGTACAAGTCCTGTCGCTAGGAGCAGCCGACCGCCGACCGCATCTGAGATCCCCTCTCGGCGGCGCCCCACCCCAAACCTTGATTCACGCAACCCTTCTCGCCCTGGAAGTCGGGATCAAAAAAGCGCGGGACACAGCAAGAGACGGAAAAGTCAGGGCACCCCGACCTCGTCCGACAAATTCGATCCAGCATCAGGTGCAAACAGCATCGAGGTAAATATGGCGGCTCGAGGGAACTTCCGTGGAGGCTACCATCCTTATTCTCACAACTCGGGGCACGGAACCCCCAATTCTGCCTACCATGGCTCGCCTACAGGGCCTGCACACTCCCCATACGGCAACAGTGGTCGTGGCTGGTCTAACCAACAGCCCTATTCGCCACAGCAGTAAGTCAACCATCATGCATTTGAACTCATCAATCTTATCTGCACCTGTGCGCCTCGGACAGTTCATATTTACTGACACCATCTGCCCAGACCGTATCCGCCTCAATATTCCCAAGGCAGTTACAGCGGCCCCAACGGATCGCAGGGGCCTTATCAGAGCAACTCGCCTCCCTACCCTCCAACCGGACCTGCCGCCCAGTATCCCCAAGGTCCCTCCTATCGTGGAAGAGGAGGGCCTGGTGGCTTCCGAGGAGGGAATCAGTTCGGCCCAGGCCGGGGAGGATATCGCGGCGGATTCAAGAATCCGCAGTGGACCGCTGGTCCTGGCAGTGGAAGAGGCCAACACCCACCGACCATGGGTGACGAACCCGATCCCTCACAATCCGCCCTTGACCATACCGACATGCCGCAGCCGGGCGACGCCGCCGAGGTTGCCGACAGCGATAACCCCTTCCGTCCTTCGAAAGATCTACAAGTTGAGGACACTACCAAGCCCGAATCCGCCACCGACGAACAGATGCCTCCCCCCAACCGACTACCACCGACCGGTCCACAGTCCTCCTCTTCCAAGTTCAGCTTTGCTTTCAAGGCGTCGAAACCGGCTGTTGCTGTCCCCAAACCCGAGATATCGTCCAAGTTCAATGCTGCTCCACCTCGTCAGCCGCAGTCACAACAGAGCAATGAGCGGGATCGCAGAGACCTGCCGCGTAACGTGCCCACGGAGCCGGCATCTGCGCGATCGCGCGGCGGCGATCATAGACAGCATCAGCAACAACAACAACAACAACAGCATCAACAGCAACGCGCTGAGCCCCCGCCACCGCGCGTACGCATGGTCAAGAAGATCATGAAGCGTCTAAAGAAGAAGACACCTCTCGACCCCGAGCTCGCGGCGTCAGACTCCGTCTACTTCCGGAAGCCAGGCGACAAGTCGGTTATCGGCTCAGGGACATACGGCAAGGTTTTCAAAGGCCTTAACGTCTACACCAAGAAGCTCGTTGCCCTCAAGAAGATCAAGATGGAGGGCGAGCGGGACGGCTTCCCGGTCACGGCCGTGCGAGAGATCAAGCTTCTACAGTCCCTGAAGCACCCCAACATCGTCCAGCTTCAGGAGGTCATGGTCGAGAAGAACGATTGCTTCATGGTCTTCGAGTACCTGTCGCACGACCTCACGGGCCTGATCAACCATCCGTCGTACAAGCTCAACCAGGCCCAGAAGAAGGACCTGGCGAAGCAGATGTTCGAGGCGCTGGACTACCTACATAAGCGGGGCGTCCTCCACCGCGACATCAAAGCCGCCAACATCCTCGTCAGCAGCGACGGCATCCTGAAGCTGGCCGACTTCGGCCTGGCCCGCTTCTACGCGAAGCGCCACCAGCTGGACTATACGAACCGGGTCATCACCATCTGGTACCGGTCCCCGGAGCTGCTCCTCGGCGAGACCCAGTACGGCCCCGCGGTCGACATCTGGAGCGCCGCCTGCGTGCTGGTGGAGATCTTCACGCGGCACGCCATCTTCCCCGGAAACGGCAGCGAGATCGACCAGCTCGACAAGATCTACGCCGTCCTCGGCACGCCGAACAAGGTGGAGTGGCCGAACCTGGTCGAGATGCCCTGGTTCGAGCTGCTGCGCCCGGGGTACCGGAAGCCCAACGTCTTCGCCGACAGGTACCGGGACCGCGTCTCGCCGGCCGCGTTCGACCTGCTCTGCGCCCTGTTCCGGTACGACCCCGCCAAGAGGCCCACCGCCGCCGAGGTGCTCGAGCACGCCTACTTCACGACCGAGGAGCCGGCTCCGAAGCAGGCTATCGAGTAAGTTTTTTTTTTTTTTGCTTCTTTTTCTTCACCTGTTCCTTTGTTTTGCTCACGTGAAAACCCGGCCGGATCTTTTCATCATTTCATCGCTAACAGCACGGTTTTAGACTCCAAAACCTCGACGGCGACTGGCACGAACTGGAGTCCAAGGCCCTGCGGCGCGAGAACGAGCGCAGGGAGAAGGAGGCCAAGCGCGCCGCGGCCAAGGAGGCGGCGGCCGCCACCGCCAACGGCGCCGGTGCGGGCTCGCAGGCGCCACCAGCAGCGCAGCCGGAGAAGCAGCAGACACACGGCGGAGAGATCAGGAAGCGCCCGAGCAGCGAGACGGCGGCCGAGGCGCAGCGGGAGGCTAAGCGGCCACACGTCGACCACCGGCTGCCGCAGGGAGAAGAGGCGGCCCCGGCCAAGGGATAGGGTGCATCTTGGCGGGAGTGCCGGCGGAGGTGAGATTGTGGTGCTGTTTGAGAATGGGAGGAGGTGTGGACATGGGGCTGGTTATGGCATTCCCTCAGCGGACGAGGGCGAGGATCTTTGAGGATCCTGGGTCCTCGGTATGAGAGCCTGGGTAGATGCACGGTGGATGGCGTTGGGGAGCAGATGATGCTTGTCTTGCCACTTGTCGAGGCGAACCCGATCTCGACTGTTAGTCGAGACAGGGGCCGTTGTTCGAATATATACGAGCAGCTCATGGACGCCGATTGATGAAGGGCGGGGCGTTGTTGGGTTCCTGAACAGGCCAGACTCGGCTAGGGAGCTTAGAGAAGGGAACGATGGCGGTTCTCTTCTGTCTTCAGGACCGGAGAGGCGTGGCGTGGCTTCGTGCATTTTTTTCATTCCCCATGTCCACTATATTACGGTGAGGGATAACCTCACCTCTGCATGAGCGACCGGGCCTGACATGGCTAGATGGGACAGCAAGGGGGCGGCGGCTACATTTCATAAGCATTACGGCCATGTATCATAACTTAGACAAATAGGGGCGTCTAGTGGAGTTGGCTTGAGAAGCCGGCAACTATTTCGTTGTCGAGACAAGGAAACATCATGATGTACATTCGATCTCAGGCATAAGGCAATGGCACATCTGTGTTGACACTGATGGCACTTCGTACTTAGGGTCTGACATTCTCTTAGCCCTGATACAGCGGGATGGCCCAGAAACGGAGATGGATGACGCGAGGGGTCTCCTCTGCCTTCCCTTCGGGCTGTCGCCTATCACCGATCCAACACTGCTACTCCCGTAGACTACATGGGAGGCCGTGTAAGCTTTGCGGCGTCATCATGGCTATCGATTTCCGAGTTTCCCAGCGCATAGCTGCCGATGCTAACGGCAGCAGAGCGGTTGTCGTCGTTTGATCATGTTCCGCTTACAACATAGACGGGATACGCCGCCCCTTTCCCGGGGAAGACGTCTGCCAGGGCGGTTGGCTGGTACCGTAGTCGAGTTCCCGATTCCGGACGAGGCGGCTCGATGGTACCACCACCCAGGCTCGATATGAAAGTCATGTCTGAGATCGGGGCTACTCATGGTAGCATCGTCGTCATCCTGTCTCTCGCTCCCGTGACATAGTTGTGTGATACCCGACTTTCAACCGGCCCCCCGTGCTAATTATAGGAGACAATATAACCGGAGAAGCTACCTACCCATGGGGATGCTTGTCCCTTTCCCGTCCGAGTTATACCAGAAATGCGTCCTGGGATCTGGAAAGCCAGGGGGACGCGTAGTTACCGCGGGCTGTAGCGAGCAAAATGTCACAACCTTTGATGACGAGCCCAGAGAAGAAGAGCTGGGATCAAAGATGCCCTGCCTGCAAAACGTTCTCTGCCCCCCAGGCAGTGTCATGATCCCCGCTTGGAGATCTTTGTAGGTCGCATGAATGCTGATGTGGCTTAGACCGGATCGGAGACCTAGATGAGAATCTGGGGTATGATCATAGGAAGAGCGGCGTATAGGGACATGGGTCCATATCCGTCGAGGCTGTTTCAGCTTCACGAAATGGGCAAACTCGGCCGCGCTTAGTGGGAAACAGTCCAAGCAGGCAGGCAGGGTAAGGTGGCCTGGGTGGAAAGAAAGAAACATCCCGTTTGACCCGCCCTATCCGCGGAGGGTCCTGCGAAGCATTCGAGAACTTTGCCGTTACAGGACAGGACAGGTCAAGCCGGGGGACTTGAACAGCTGTCTCGAAGTTTCGTTCGAGATATGCTGGCTATATCAGAGTATCGTTCTTCGATATGCCCAAGGGCAGCAGGACAAAAGAGCACGCAGGCAATGATCAGCAATGGTGGGTGCTGAATTCATGGTGTTGAAACGGAGCCCTCATGCTGTTTCCCGGAAGACCAACTACGTGTGCGTTATGTGGTGGCAGCGCGAACCGGACGTGTGGTAGATGATGGGTTCCAGAGATAGCTCCTGATGCTTATTGACCATCACCATTAAGCTCCCCACGACGCAGACTCTGAAGAGGCCATCTTGATGCCTGTTCAGCTCAGCCGAAGCCATGAACAGGATGGGGTCCCACCCGCCGATGGAAATGCGCTCTCCTTTATGCGGTCAGTGGCCAAGCCGCAGTGTACTAGGGTATGGACCGGCACAAGGATCTGCGGGATCCAACAAGGTCAGGGGAAAATGTTCAGACGAAAGACAAGTGACCGGGCCTGCCTGGCACGCCTCGATCGGCTGGCTAAACTGTTTTGAGGCTCGTTGCAAGGCCTGCTGGCCTGATGATGGATGTTTGCTGGCAGGCTCGAAGTTCCGCAAAGTTCCTGCATGAAGCCGCCTTTTATTGGTGCACACCGCCCCCAGCCCTCCAGGGGGGTTAAAGGTGGAACTGGCTGGATTCCTGGTTTCCAACGACTGATGACTGCATGGCTTGTGAAATGGAGCGGATAACGGCGCCAAAGGCTGGCAATTGTCTTTCATCGAGTTGCTGCCGGGGGGGTTGCTCGAAGCTTTGCTGTACTTGTAGTGCTGTGGTGAGAGCAACGAGTCAAGTCATGCTGGTATCGTTAGAGCGACCCGTCCTTTTCACTCTGTTTGTCTGATGGCGACCGACATGCATTGCTCCCCAGCCCTCAGCAAGCGCAGGTCTGAGGTAAGAGATCTGGACCTGCCCGGGCTTTGACCATGCCGGTTTGGTACTAGACAACGGTTCACGCGTATCTTCGTCAATCGTAAAAATTGCAGCCTGTCCCTGTGGCGCTAATCCGAGTCGACACGAATAAACTGCCAGGGAGCAAGTAGCTTTGTACGTGACAAGCATAGCCGGAGCTGCTGTTGGTATGGAAATGCCTTATTGGGTATAAATTTGGTAACACCGTGCGACGTTCAAGTCTTGCATTGGTAGACTTTGACGTTTCGCGGCGGACATGTAAAAAGCGCGACGAGGTTGTCTACCAATTGTGGTCGACGCTCTGTCGACGCCGAACATGTTCCAGGTAGAGGTCCATAAGCGGAGGCAGCTGTCTGATCCGCCGTTACGCAGCGTCGTACCAGCGCGACGCCCGGCAGCTTGGTGGATTAGGTTCGATGCAAGGCGTGTAGTGCAGTAAAGGCATGCATCGCCGACTGACAATGTCTGCACTTTCTCGTAGTTCGACAAACACGGTGGGCTGCTGGTTAACAAGGCTGTGCAGTAGGTCAACTCATCCTGTTCGACCAACCTTGACTGCTTGAGAACCAGCTCGTCAGGCTGCCCGGTCATGACACCGCTTCTTTGAGGACCGCACTCGAGTTTGTTGGCCACCGTTAGATCCCCCTTTTCTTCTGGTGCAGATTGCGGAGAAACGCTGAGGCGCGATTGGCTCCGCTATGCGTCGGGCTAGGCTGCTGGAGTGCACACCAACCAGAGTCTACCCACCGCCTAGAAATAGGAGACAAAGGTACTGTGTACTGCGTAGAAGAAGTTCAGAAGCACATGACCATCGATTGCGGGTGCGGGCTACCCTTTCCGCTTACCCTCACCGGCACAATGGGTGATCTCGAGCCAGCCCTCCTTCGGACCAGCGAGTACAACGCTGGAGACGGCACAGGATGGGCGCCGAGAGAATCTGCGATGGCATGACAGTCGTCTCGTTCATCACGCGGTAGACAAGCCATGAACCGAGTCTTGAGGTTCGAGAGCTAACAATGGCTTTTGAGTTGGCAAGTCGGAATCACGCCGTTCTCGCGCTGACAGGGAAAACTGCAGGGCCCTGAACAAGCAGTCTGCAATACCTTGTCGTAGGGACCGTGGTTGACGTGATGTGTCTCACTTTTTTTTTCTTCTTCTTGTTGAATGGCTTGAGGTGGAAAGTATGTGTTCGGTGTCTGATGTGTGGCTGAACGGCGTGCATCTCTTGTCATTTGTCGAATCAGAAGTTTAACCGGCTGCTCAAGACATGCTGACATGGAGACGCACGGAGATACTTGCCCAAGACTTTGTCGAGGGCAGAAAGCTTGACTGGCAGCACTGGTATTTCAGGTATTTCAGGCGTATCCCGAGTCCGGCCGAAGGTGGTCACAGACTCAGAAGTGAGCGCTGCCCTTCCAGGTTGTTCCAACGCGTCTTGCATGATGGATGGATCGTCTAATGCAGGTACCGTTCAGGGCCGCGCTTCTCATTGGATGGACCCCCCAACCGGCAGGGCAAGTGCAACCACACCCTGCCATCCTTCCCTCGCCAGCGCAACAGCAGAGCTGGCGCCGGCCGGCCAGTCAGCCACGGCAAACTCGAACATATCCGACGCAGAGAGTCGAGCGAATGGCCAGGATGGTCCATGGGCTTTGAATCAGTGCCACCATTCTGCTTGACATGGTGCAGATCAACGCGCCAATGGCGAATGAATACCTCACCTGTGGCCTCCTAGGAAGCTGTCAAGGTTGCTAGCAACAGTCAGTCAATCACCCCACCTCACTAATGGTGGAAGTGGGATTCCCCCCATCGAAGGAGCCCCGCTACGAGTCTGGAGGGCACAGAACCACAGAACTATGCAAGGTACCCGATGCACCTGCCGTCAAGGACAGCAACAAGAGCTGAGACCAAGTACACCAAGCTTGACCCGAAGTCCAGCGATGGACGTGTGATAGAATTTGTCACGAGTCTGCGAGATTCGGCAATATCTTGCTTGCGAATTATTGTCTTCCTCGTAATATCTACAGAAAGACTCGACGACGACCCTGAATGCGCTGCTGTAACGGCTTGTCCCACTTCACCGTACTGTACGCCCTGAATGCCCCGTCTGTTAGCACGAGAGTCAAGAACTGCAACAAGGCCCTGGAGAGCTTCCAGGTTGCTCGCTAGCGCGGATTCAAGTGCGCCCAGTGGCCCCAGTGGATGACCATCGGCCAGGATGACCCGCATCAAGCCACCGCCCGTGCGTTCAGGCCGTCTGGCTGTCTGGTCTGGTGTTCCTTCCCTTTTCAGTTTTCCCTTTTTACTGGGCCCCTTCCATCTCGTCTTCCTTCTCCTCTTCTTCCTCCATCCCAACCCATTTCGTCCCTTGTCACCAGTCTCATCGTCGGCTTCGTCGATACTTACTCCTTTTCCCTTGGGGCTTCTCCTTTTCCTTTTCCTTTCTAACCATAGTCACTCTCTTGAAGTAATCAACCACATTCACTCAGTTTTAACGGATTCCGTCACTCCTTTTCGGATCCATTTACTTTCTTTTTCAAAAGATCCCGTCCTTATCCGACGTCCAACGCGGATCGTCCGCCCGTACTGTCTATCGTCTGACAGAAGTCCGAACTCCTCATCCGCCCATCCTGGATCAGGAACCACACTCATTAACTGAACATACTCAATTCGTATACTTTCGAATACAACACTATACCCTAGGCCTCTGCGGCACTTACACACCACCGGCACACTCCATCATCAGATAGACGACCCGATCCATACCTCGTGTGCCGGGTTCTCATTTGAATCATTCTCTCGACTAGGGAGTAGCCTGGTACTTAATAAGTGAGGATATTATTGGAAGCCGAGTCAACTGTAAAGAGTTTTCGAAAGCACACAGGCCGTTTGTTTGTGCTCGTCACCCATCACAAAATGCTGTCTCCCGTTGTGAAGGCAGAGTCGGAGGCGGGAACCGCGGCTGCGAATCTCGAGACACCGGCTCGCAATGGCCACTGCGCGACAACACCCTCTACCGGACGCGGTAAGGGAAGCCAGACGCCTTCTCCCTCAACTTCCGCGTCCAACGGCCAATCATCAAACTCGAGACGCCCGCCCCGGAAGAGCACGCTCACCCAGCAGCAGAAGAATCAGAAGAGACAACGAGCCACGCAAGATCAATTGACAACCCTCGAGATGGAATTTAACAAGAACCCCACACCCACTGCCGGCGTCAGGGAGAGGATAGCGGACGAGATCAACATGACCGAAAGGTCTGTTCAGATCTGGTTCCAGAATCGGTAAGCCTGCCACAAAGTCTCCAATCAACGAAACGGGGCGCCTTCTGACGTTCTGTTTGCAGTCGTGCCAAGATTAAGCTTTTGGCCAAGAAGAGTCTGGAAACCGGTGAAGATCTTGACTCCATCCCTGATTCCATGCGCACGTACCTCGCCATGCAAGAAATGCAGTCCGGTAAGGGCCTGGGCGGAAGCTTCTTCGGCCGCCCCGGACTACTGCCTTACGGGCAAGGTGGCATGCTGTTAGGCGGCGAGCAAGGCGGCCAGGGCAAAGTTTGTGAGTCGAGCCACTTATTTAAGAATTTCGCTGCGTACCATGATCTCTAACTCGCGGCAGTGATTCACCATCTCACATGCCGGTCTCTGAGCATTGGAAAGTGGACTCGTGTCGGGCAGAACACTATGGACCTCATCATTTTCTATTCCCCGGATAAGTGTACCATGACATACTATATAAACAACGACCAGGCTGGTTACAAGATCGAGTATCCTTTCGCCCACATCAAGAACATCTTCCTCGAGAACGCCGAGGGCGATCCCAACAAAGTCGGCGGTATCGTCATCGAGCTAAACCGACCGCCCAACTTCTTCATGGACTCGTCGCCCACTACGAATGGCTTCTTCCAGGTTGGAGACTTCACCGAGGATCAACAGGCGTCGCACTGTCTCGTCCATCATCTGGGCGGTAACCCCAAGGTCCTCAGCGGGCAGCTTGCGAAACTCATCTCGCTCGAGTCATTCATGCACCGACACAGCATGCACGCGTTTGCTGACTCGCTTCATCCTCTGTCCATGTCTGCCCCTGTCTCCCCTACCGGCCGGCCGTCTTCTCAGCCTAATTTTGCCCAGCCTCATGTTGGTATGTTCCAGGAGCAGTGGGGGATTAATATGCATTCGGCAAACATGCGCACTGGGCCTGGCCATAAACGACAGAGGAGTCGATCCGTTCCTATGGCGGTTGATTTCTCGATGCTACAGACGCCGATGCCCTCGTTCTACATCCAACATCCCGGCGAGACACAGGCGCAACCGCACAACCCGAACATCTATGCGCCGGTTCCCCAGCAGCCGAACAATCTCGGTCCTAATCTGCGCATAGATACGCAGGCAGGATTCGGTTTGGATATGCGTCAATATCCGATGTCGGCAACCACGGCGCCTTCGCCCTCCGAGTACTCCAGCCCTAATTTCTTCTCGTCACAAGCACCCGAGAACACACCGCTGCCGGCGTCCAGCTACAACACACCGTACAGCAGCACGTTCTTGTCTCCGATGGTGAATCCCGCGAGCCTCGGCGTACCACCTTCGGTGTCCCCCCTATCGTTTGCCAGCCACGGGGAACCGGCTATCGTGGACCAGTCACCCCCAATGTCCATGATGGGTCGAAGTGCTTCGGCAGACATCTATCAGAACCATGACGGCTCCGCTATCTCGGATGATGGCACGAGTCTGAATGAGATGTACTCCAAGCACACGCTCAATCTCCCAATGCATCCGCACTCGCCAGCTTACGTGGACAACAGTCAAGCCGAGATGGACATGAACCAACTCGTCCATTTCGACACTGTCGATCCCGCAAGCCTCTCTCCAGAGAGCGTACATCAATCTTGAGATGTCTCTGGTTGTTGCTTAAGGCTGGCCCCATTATGATTTGTGCCGGTGTCGCTTTGGAGCAGAGTCTTTCCACAAGACTTCGCGCTGCGATGCTGGCATCAATATTGGTTTATGACGGATACCCACACGAGGCGCATTTGATCATTGGGAGATTGTTGCTTGAAGCTCCTCACGGTACGGCGGGCGTTTATGGATTTCAACACGTGCCACACCCCCCTTCTCTCAGTCGCAGATCTCGGGGATACACAAGACGAGGAGGAAGACCTGAGTCCGTCCCCTCCCCACTTCCATCCAGCCACGACTGAGCATGACGATACCTACATTCGTATCTCGATCATGCTTGTCTGGCACAGCGATCGTGCAAACTCCTGTACTGGTTTATAGCGACGTCATCGTTGTCTTTTTTTTTTTTTTTTTTTTCGCTTTGTTTTCTCATTTTTTCTCGTTTTTTTCGCATTTGTCTTCATTTTCGATCCCTTTCGTCTGGATTTGTTGTTGATACGTACTCCGGGGCCTAATACTACGGTCTGCCCTGGGAACCTTAATACCTAGTATTTTGAAGCGGTTTGGTTCGAGCTACTACTCGTTGGAAGGATATCCAAGGGCGAAGATGGTTGTTGGCTGTGGGGAGCGGATGGATGAAAGTGGCCCAGGAGGCCCGGTCGGGTGTTCTGGATCTAATTGCTATCGACCTGTCGAGAGTTTACAGCTAGCTACAGACGGGGTTGGGACGGGTTCCTCTTTGAATGTCGAGATCTCAGTGTTGGCTGGAAAATACAAAACAGGGTTGAAATATCAGAAGAATGAAGAAAACTGAACCACAAAGATCACCGTCCAGATCGTCAATGCTATCCATGCAAAGGTGACCACTGTCTAGTCTCGTCTACTCATTTATGTCTTAGCTTTCCTAAAGAAGCCTTTAACACGCAAGCGCCTAAGCGTCTCGTCGCTGCTGTCGCCACGGCGAGGCGGTGTTGCACGTTCTCACGGTATGTTTGTCTCGACTCAGGGTAGGTAACTGTTCATCCAACTCACTGACTCGTGGTCTTCAATATATATATATATATATATGGCGATTGGCGAGACACCCACCGACGTTGTTCCACTGTGGATTTGGCTCTTCCTCTCACAGCCTCACAACTACGTACCGCCATAAAGATGTCCACGCGTCAAGCTAACAGAGCGCTCGAATCTTCAGAGATTGTTCCGGTCTTTGGGTCAAACTCTCAGACGCATTGTGGCCGAGCCTCGCGCAGAATCTACAAAGTTATTATGGATGCTGAACCCAGAACCCTTAGAGTTCCTGAGGCTCATGGTGGACCTGAAGTATAGAATCGGGTGTCGCACCGCTTACCGTACTTGGCGGCGCCGGGTATTAGTATGTACATACATACATGCCCCTGATACCGTACATAAGTGGAGCAAACGTTCTGACTAAGGGGGTGCTTGAAATAAACTTGGATCCTCAATGGCTGGCTCGTAGTCCCTCAAATGCCTGCGAGGGCCCCAGTCCCAGGCAGCCAGGCTCCTCGAAAAGGCTGCAAGGAACAGCCAAGCGGTGGGGCGCAAACGCAGCAGAGCTGGCGCAGCACGGGAAGTGGATAACTGCTGCTCCATAAAAGGGAGCGCTGGGAACAGGCTAGAAGCCTGGATTGTGGTACTGTACATGTACATACAAGATATCCGGGTACCGAATGTAGCATCGTATCGAACTGATCATGCAGCTTAGCAGCGCTGGTGAGGCTGAGGGTGAGGGTAGACAAGCGCGAATCTCTGCGCAGCAGTTACTCTTCTAACAAGGTGTATACAGTTCTATCACAAAGTACCTGATTGCTGCCGAGGCGTGGTCTTGTATTTCCCGAGTATCGAGGGCAAGCGGCAACTGCCCTGGTGTACCTTATGTAGAACCCCTCTTTGCCCCCTCAATTCACTAGCGAGCAAGAGCGAAGAAAAGCCACCAGTAACACACCATCGATATCCACGTCCGCTGTTGGCTGTTGGCTGTTTGGTCTTATTAGTGCTGAACACGCCGCTTTCAACTTGTTTGGTGTCGCGGACTCCCTCCCCCGGGCAAATCAGGTATCAGACCTGCCTTGGGTGTGTGGGTGTGTTCCGCTTGGCTCACCCACGTGCATAAGGGCAGTGACGCACCTCGATGAGCCCCCGTCAGATCCCGGTCCTGCGACTCCTGCCAGTTCAGCATTGAATACAGCCGCGTGGAATCATTTTTCCCAACAAAACACAAAAAAAAAACCCCCGGCGACAACTTTGAACCACTTCTTGTCTGGGCCGTCTCGCCAGTCTCGCTAGCTACCCGTCATTCTGCGACGGTTTCAAAGATCAGCTTCGTCACCATGTCGTTGTGGCGGCGGCAGTCGCATCTGTGATCGACGTTCTTTTTTTGTTCCTTTTCTTTCCACAGTTGTCCTTCCGTGCCAGTCGCGCAACAGAATCGACCGTATAAGGCATCATGGCGGCCAACCGCCAGTCAGACCCCACAGAGGCTCTTCGTGAGCAGCTCGATCATATCGAGCTGCAGCAGCGAGAACTGCAGGTTCCTGAGTCGCTCCCCTCGCGACTAAGCTCGTTTATATCGACCAGGGACGACACCCGAGCTCCTGACAGGAGCGTCTATCCGGTGCTCACCAGCGACGGCTCAAGACATCGAACGTCTCACGAGTCGGCAAGAGCAGCTCCTCGCATCCGCTTCTCGGACGAGTCACCAGACCCCCGGCGAAGGAGCTTGCCGATGAGCCCATCCCGGCGACAGCATCCCAATCTTCACCTCGAGACGGAGCAGCCAGCTCTGTACACGATCGAGTCCAATGTGGAGCATAGAGGGAGGCCAAGGGGCCAGACGTTGGAGCATCCCGTGGTACCGGAACAGGACGAGGCATCACCTTCACGACAGGCCGAGCCGCGCGCGTCCGGCAACACGGAACACAGTGGCTACTATAGCTACCAGAACACGCCCGTAACTGCGGCACCGCCCTCCCAACAGAAGGACGGGTTCGCAGCGAACTTCAAGGGCGCCGTGGTCTCGGCAGCGGAGACGAACGTGAAGTTGGCGCATTACCGTGACTGGGTTGCGAAGCAGAAGGAGCGCCAACGGAGATGGACAAGCGGTCCCACGGGCAGGTTCAAAGCCAGGACCGCGGCTCTGTACAAGCGGTTCGTCATTGAAGGCCTCTTGCGACAGAAGCCCCTGCCGCCTAGTGTCGACGGGAGGCATATTCCGCTCAGCCCGGGCCTGGTGCGGCGCAAGCCGCTGACGGACGAGCGGAGAGGCAGACCCTACGTCTCAAACTTCATCCGGTCCAGCAGATACACCGTCTGGGATTTCTTGCCGAAGCAGCTGCTTTTCCAGTTCAGCAAGCTGGCAAATTTTTACTTTCTGCTCATCGGTGTCATGCAGATGATACCCGGCCTGAGCACGACTGGTACATACACCACCATCGGACCGTTGATGGCTTTCGTCGCCGTGAGCATGGGAAAGGAAGGCTACGATGATTACCGGAGGTACAAGCTGGACAAGCAGGAAAATCGAAGCGAGGTATGGGTTCTCGATCCCGAGCGAACCGTACGGAGCGGCTCAAGACAGAAAGGATGGTGGTTTCCAAAGGGCCTGTTTGCGAGGAGGGAAAATATTGTGGACGAAGAAATGACGGAGCTGGAAGGAGTCGGGGCTACTGCCGACGAGGTGACGTGGTCCAGAGTGCAGTGGCAGGATGTGAGGGTTGGCGACATCATACGACTGCGGAGGGACCAAAATCTGCCAGCGGACATCGTGTTGCTTCATGCCACGGGACCGAATGGCGTCGCGTACATCGAAACTATGGCTCTCGACGGCGAAACAAACCTGAAGAGCAAACAGGCTTGCCCGCTCTTCGCCGGTCGCTGCGCCACTCCTGCCGGAATGGCCGCCTGCGATGCAACTGTGGTCTCGGAAGACCCCAATCTTGATCTCTACAATTACGAGGGGCGTGTCACCGTCAACGGGGAGACGCTTCCGTTGACCATAAATCAGGTCGTCTATCGAGGATCAACATTGCGAAATACGGACGAAGCCTTCGGTCTCGTCATCAACACTGGGGAAGAGTGCAAGATCCGCATGAACGCGACGAAGAACGTGCAGGCCAAGGCTCCCGCCATGCAAAACATCGTCAACCGCATTGTTATCCTCCTCGTCATCTTCGTCATCTTGCTCAGTGTGGGATGCACGATTGGAAACGAAATCTGGAAACATCGGTATGCGCGGCACGCTTGGTACCTCCAAAAAGCGCAGGTGCCGTTCAAGGAGATTCTCGTGGGATTCATCATCGAGTTCAATACCCTGATCCCGTTATCACTCTACGTGAGTCTGGAAATCATCAAGGTCGGACAGTTGCTTCTCATGCAGGACGTCGATATGTACGATCCGGTCTCTGACACGCCTATGGTTGCCAATACAACCACCATTCTCGAGAACCTGGGACAAGTGAGCTATGTCTTCTCCGACAAGACGGGGACACTCACCGAGAACGTGATGCGCTTCCGGAAGATGAGCGTCGCCGGTACGGCATGGCTACACGACATGGATCTGCAGAGGGAAGCCGAAGTGAAGGAGCGCAAGCGCCGGATGACATATAAAAGAAGCGCGAGCGGTAAAGCCGCGCACGGCACCGAGGCTTCTGCCACCAAGATATCCCTCACTCAAGACGATGCTGAGGCTGTCGAGCGCCCTCTGATCGCCGGGTCACATCAGGGGCAGAGCCAGCCGCACAGGGGCGGATCGATATCGCGTTGGAAATCGTCAGTCAGGCCGACCCATGCCCAGCCTGAACTGAAGACTGAAGACCTCATTGCGTACATCCGTCGGAAACCGCACACGCCTTTTTCTCGAAAAGCCCGCCATTTCATCTTGTGCATAGCCCTGTGCCATACTTGTCTCCCGGAGATCAGCGAGGAAGGCGACATAACGTTCCAGGCCGCTTCCCCTGACGAGTTGGCACTTGTTGACGCCGCCAAGGATCTGGGATACTTGGTCATCGACCGGCCCTCGCAGTCGATCAAGTTACAATCTCGTGACGTTGATGGTTCGATGATCACGGAATCATACGAAGTCCTCGATGTCATCGAGTTTAGCAGCAGGCGGAAACGGATGTCCATCATCATCCGCATGCCGGACGGGAGGACGTGCGTCTTCACCAAGGGTGCCGACAGCAGTATCCTTCCGCGCCTCAAGCTGAACAATCTTGCGGCGCAGAAGGCGTCGGCCGTCGAACGCAGGGCAACGCAACGCAAGAGCGTCGAGCAAGAGAAGGCTCTTCGCCGGCGAAGTACACAGATGACGAACCGCGACAGCCTCAAGCTTGGCCGTGCGGCTCAGAAGATGAGCCTGAGGAGAGCAAGTGTGAAGCGATCCGCCAGCCTCGTCCGACGAACGTCACTTGTGACTGACGAGGTCGACCTGTGGCTCAACCGCCGCGAGACTGAAGATCTAGACGAACAGCTTGGAAACGCAGAGGCGTATCAGTTACCTCGCGGGTCTATTGTCCGTGGCATGTCGCTTGACTACACCTCGCCCGTTGATGACCCATACGATGGCTTGGTGGACGAGTCGCTTGCCACGAACGAAGGTGCCATCTTTGAGCGCTGCTTCCAGCACATCGACGACTTTGCATCCGAAGGGCTGAGAACGCTGTTATTTGCATATCGGTATCTCGAGGATGACGAGTATAGGAAGTGGAAGAGCATCTACCACGACGCCACCACGAGCCTGGTCAATCGTCAAGAACGCGTCGAGGCCGCTGCTGAGTTGATAGAGCAGGGCTTTGACCTCGCTGGAGCTACGGCTATCGAAGACAAGCTGCAGCAAGGTGTCCCAGACACAATCGATAAGCTCAGACGAGCCAACATCAAAGTGTGGATGCTGACTGGCGACAAGCGGGAGACGGCGATCAACATCGCTCAGTCCGCCAGAATCTGCAAGCCATTCTCCGAAGTCTACATACTAGATGCCACGCAGGGCCAACTCCAGGAGAGAATCGCGTCCACCTTGATCGACGTCGGGCGTGGCATGATCCCGCACTCGGTGGTCGTTATCGACGGCCACACCCTGAGTGTGGTGGAGGAGGACGAGTCGGTCAAGATCCTGTTCTTTGACCTGGCCGCTCGCGTCGATTCCGTAATCTGCTGTCGCGCCTCGCCGTCACAGAAGGCGACTCTCGTCAAATGCATTCGCGACCGAGTTCCGTCCTCGATAACGCTGGCTATCGGCGACGGCGCCAATGACATCGCCATGATCCAGGCCTCTCACGTGGGTATCGGCATCTCAGGCAGGGAAGGCCTCCAAGCCGCTCGTATCGCGGACTATTCCATCGCTCAGTTCCGGTTCCTCCAGCGCCTCCTCTTTGTCCACGGGCGGTGGAACTACATCAGGACCGGGAAGTACATACTGGGGACCTTCTGGAAAGAGATCGTCTTCTACCTGGTCCAGGCGCAGTATCAGCGATACAACGGCTACACCGGCACATCGCTATACGAACCCGCCAGCTTGACCGTTTTCAACACGCTATTCACGTCCCTCCCCGTCATCCTGCTGGGCATGTTCGAGCAGGACCTCACCGCCGAGACCCTGCTCGCCGTGCCAGAGCTGTACGCCTACGGACAGAAGAACCTGGGCTTCAACTTCCGAAAGTACCTCCTCTGGATGGCCATGGCGGCCGCGGAAGCAGTCCTCATCTACTACGCCATCTACGGCATCTACAGCTCCGCGCTCTTCACCACCGACACGTCGCTGTACGCCATGGGCAGTCTGGCCTTCACCATCTGCGTCATCTTCATCAACATCAAGATGCTCGTCCTGGAGCTGCACAACCAGACCATCATCTCGTTCCTGGGCCTCTCCATCTCCGTCGGGGGGTGGTTCCTCTGGAACATCTTCCTGAGCGCCATCTACGCCAAGCGGGCCGGGCCGTACGTCGTGCGCGGCGCCTTCCTCAAGAACTTCGGCCGGAGCCCGACGTGGTGGATGACGGGCGTCATGACGCTCGTGGCCGCCATCGTCTTCGAACTGCTCGTCGCCTCCGCGAGGCGCGTGTTCTGGCCCCGCGACCAGGACCTGATGCAGGAGCTCGAGAAGGACGCCGGCATCATGGAGGTCATGAGGGAGCACGCTGCCGAGCGCGGCGAGGCGGCTGGCGAAGCGGTCGTCGGCGGCGGCGGCGGCGGTGGTCCGCAAGAGGTCAAGGGATCACCCGCGCCGTCCAAACCCGCCGACGCCTCGTTCGCCGATGCACCGCTCGCGAGCCCGGCTGTGGCCGAGGCGGCGTGGCCCGCAGCTGACGGGCGGGGCATCAGCAGCAGGCAGCCTGGGGCTATGCCGCCACCACGCTTTACGCCTCCGGCCGAGAAGCGCGGGAATCCCATGGAGAACCTGCTGCCCAGAAGAAGCTCGGTCGAGCCTCAGAGGTCGACCGGCTGGCTCGTCGAGATGAGCGAGGCAGCAAGCGGACAGGACCACCCGGGGAGTCCGTACTTGGTGCAGAGCCCCGTTGAGCTCCGTATGCCATCCATTGATGAGAGGCGGCAGGGGTGAGGCTTGTTTACCCAGGTTAGAATGATTTGAGAGCTTGGTGGGCTTGGTCATATCCACCTTTTGTTTTTAATGCGTCGCATTTTACATTTGCATTTGGTTGTCACCGCCAGCTACAATACCCCGTTAGACCTTTAGCACGGCATTTCTAAGGAGCATATGGGGCTTGGACCACGGAGGGTTTGCTATCTCGAGGACAAAAGAGCGTTGGGCATAGCGAGAGTGATGGAGATTACGTGCTTAGCCTGGCGTTCCGTTTTGAACAAAATTCATGACATGTTTATAAAAGAAAATACCCATATTGCCATAGTTCGTTGTCAGTTGCGGGTTACAGTTGTATTGTATACTCAATGCAAGTTGAGATCACTTTGAGCTTCCACCCGATTCGCTAGTTGATCGTGTCGTTTCGCACTTTGTTGTGCCTCTGGTCAGTCGACCTCATGGCAGTGTTCTCCTAGCGATTTCTCCGCCGCCGCCGCCATCTTACGTCGACAGCATCACGCAGGTTTAATGCTGGATCGCGGCTCTTTTAGGGACCGTTTATGCTTGGCTCTTCCCATTCTCCCCGGTCAGACGATGGCGGCAGACCTGAGGCGGCGGTGATCGTCCAACGTTGGGTTGCCAATGTAGTGTTTGCGGCTCCGAGCTATCGGCAAGAAGAACCATTCCGGTAGAGGAAGATATATGTCTGAACATACGACGGGGGCAGGGGCTGTTCAACGGTACAGTACAAACATGTCAACTTGTCAAGAGCTTTGGAAAAAAAACATCGAGTACTATTATCAACATAGCGCATTGTACTGTAGCCACCAAAAACTCCTCAGTCTAATGCATATAGAATAACCATTGCCGTCCCTTGAACCGAGTACCAAGCCAACCGAATATCGTAAGTCCGTCAGAAAAATGAAAGCCGATAGCCCTAAGCATGTACACGATAATTGTACATTCCGGAGCCGAGATACCATACCAGAGCTGAGCTCTGTCCTGTCCTGTCCTGTTCTGATGATTGTTCCATACATCCCACATACTCCCTCTATCTTTTTCGTATTGGAACACCCCTCAGACACGGCCGGAGACGTCGAGGTCCAACTCTGCTGGGAAAATGTGGCCGTACCCGTCGCAAGTTCGCCCCTGGTTTTCTCATCCTCGTCAGTCATCGCCAAGCAGCAAATCCATCCCGTTCCGCTCAGTCTCCAGACTATCCGCCATAAGACGTGTATTCGCAGCTTTATGGTCGTCTTGATGCTGATCATCTTCGTCCTCGTCATTAACAAGATCGATAAACATGTGGTTGACATTCTCGTCGCCCTCGTGCCCGATTCCGCCAATACCGATGGGATCGTCATCTCTCGGACCGCCGCCAAGCGAGTTGTTGTGACCCCAGACGTCGCGACCAAAGATCTCCTCGGCCTTCTTGCGGCCGACATCAGTGCGGGAAAGGATCTCAAGAACCTTAGTCTTGTTTCCCTCGTTAAGGATGTTCAGTCCCAGGTCCTCGAGGTCCGGGATCCCGCGCAGCAGGCGCTCTTCGAGACTGTGGGTCGAGTTGCTGTCGGCGGAATACTGGTGCCCGCCGAGCCCTCCGAGCCCGCCGTCTTGCATGTAGAACGGCGGGTGTATGGAGTTGGACTCGAGGTCCATGCCTGCGCCGCCTTTCATCGTTGACGTCGAGTTCGAGCGGCCATGCACAGAGTGTCCGTGCGATGATGCAGAGTCTGGCCCGTGCGACGGCTGGGCATGCGAGCCTGTTCCGATCGAAAGACGTGGTGTCTGCGGCTGAGCCGACGATGGTCGCGAGTAAAAGCCGTGCATCGATTGTCCAAAGGGATGAGCACCGGGACTCGTCGAAAAGCCGTTAGGCGAAGATTGGTTCGCCGCTGCCGCGGCCGCGGCGATCTCGGCGTTCAGTGCCTTCCGCTTCAGGCTGTTAGCCTTGCCTTTGACGTGCTCGGGCAGATCGTCTGGGTCGTCGACATTGTACTGAAGAAGCAGTTTCTGCAGTTTCGTCGGACGTGGTTTACGGGTGCTCTTTGATACCTCCAGCACCGGCGGTGGCTCTGGCGCGACTGGAGACCACTTGTGAAGTTCTTGTCGGAAGAAGTTGGTCTCATAGGAGAGGAGAATCTCTGCTCCCTCGATCTTGCGGAGGTAGAAGCGCTGTGTCTCGGCTTCCGAGGCGGTCCCCGCAAGCACAGGATTGCAGTGGCCTGCAATATGGGCGCGGAACTCTTGCGCATTGTCGATGATCTTCTTCAACACTTCTTCCTCCTCTGGTTGGAAGGGAAGGCCCTGGATCTCTTCCTGCCACTGGATCAAGTCCTCAAGCTTCGGGCGAGCTGCATCTCGGGGGATTTTGACTCGCCAGTCGCAAATGGGACACGTATACTTGTCGTCTTCCTTGACCTTTCCGCGAGCGATCTTGAGACATTTCCCATGATACCACTCGTGGCAGAGCTCGCACTCAATCATCATACCGGCCTCGGTGCGCCGACATATGCAGAAGACTTCCCGGAAGCGCGGATCCTCCCACCTATGGATCTTACCCGAGCTGTCGGGGCTCGGCTCCCTGGATGCCGGCTCAGCCGGAAGACGTGGTTTGTCGTGGACGATGTCAAAGCAATCTGTATTTCTGTCCAGAACGTACTCCATGTGGCTCTTCAGGATGTGGAGTGGCGCGTTCGTCTTGCCGAATAGCTTTTTCCCCTTGCGCATCCAATCCTCGTGACGCTTTTGGTCCTTCTCAAGATCCAGCGTACCTGCAGGCTTCGCCTGGAGTTCCTCGACCTTCTTCATGACCTCGAGCACTTCGGAATACTTCGGTCTCTTGCGGTAGTCGAAGTTTCCGGATCGTTCGTTGATATCCATGATTTGACGATGAGCTTCCCGTTGTTTGTGAAGGATCTGATCGACCGCGGCCTTCGTTTGTTGTGACACTGGCAAGACATTCTGTTCCGCTTGGTCGGACAGAGCCTGCAACTGGGGATAGTGGATTGTGTCCGCATTGATAAGCTCCTGGGCCTTCTTCTCCCATTGTTGGCCCGCGAGCAGTTGTTCGCTGTAGTGGTTGAAATTGTCGTTATACGGACGTACGTTGAGCCGCTTTCCTTCCTCAATTAGCTCCTCAACTTCGGCAATAGTCATGAAAACACCCTTGTTTGCGCGAGCTTTCTCGTCCCACTTCATCTTATCAAGCTCCCGAGATAGCTCTGTCACTTCGGGCATGTCGACGTTAAAACTTTGCCCCTCTTCAAGCAGCTCCTCGACCTGATCAATGGACTGCACTTGGATGCGACTCAGAGCATGTTTGGCCTTCTCTTGAAATGACTTGATGGACTCGGCCCGCTCCTGGAGCTGGAGGATTTCTGGGCAGTCGAAGCCAATCTGTTCGGCTTCATCGAGCAGTCGTCGGATGTTGTCCGCTTTGCGCATCTCCCCTTCCTTCTGGTCCTGGTATGCGTTCCCGATAGACTTGCGGCTCCCACTTTGCCAAGCCTTTTCGTTCTTTCGTCGGTTCTGTTGTTTGCGAACGGTGTAATTAGTCGCCTCTTCGACCCAATGGTTGCACCGGTCAACGAAATCTCTCAGAATCGGCAGTGAAGGTAGCTCATAGGGTATTTTCTCGCCTTCATTGAGCAGCGCCCGTAGTGCCTTCAGCGACGGAGTGACCTCCTCGTCCAGTAACTTCTCGTACTTCTCCTCCCATGCCTCCGGAAGGTGGGCCTTCTCCAAAACTCTCTTCTCGGTTGAGGCGATGACGTCCTCCGATTTGCGGTAGTAGAGTACGTGGTTTCTGCCGAGGTACCTTTCGGATTCTGGGAGCTCGCAGCATGGGTGAGATCCGGCGTGCAGCAGGCACATAACCTTCCCGGAAGTCAAGCACTTGAATCGAGAGAGGTATGCGAACGCTTTGCAGTAGGTGCATGCATACTCGTCCTCGGGCACGTCGACATCCTCCACCTTCAAGGTGAGGGGACAGTCCGATTCGGTCGCACCGCGGAATTGACATTGGTGAGGCGTCTCAAGGTGCTTTTTAATGAAGGCCGCTCGCTGCGCCAGCTCGCGAGTGTGTATTCGTGACAGCGCTGGCGCGAGCCACTTGGCGGTTTGGATGGAAAGACCCGCTGTGGTGACACCTTCAGCAGCCATCCAGAGTAATTCATCATGCGAAAAGCAGGGCTGACGACGGAAATCCTGGAGTCTCTCGACACCGGCAAGACCAAATGGCTCCCAGTCGTACGGAGCGAAGTTGACAGCCTCGTTGAAGTTGAAACCATGGTTGAAGCCGGCATGGTACGCTTGAGGATAGGTGATGACAAACTGACCGGCTCTCTGGTCCAGAGCGTAGACCCTGACACCGGCCTTCTTAAGCTGTTCTGGAGTAAGCAGTGTTACGAGCTGGAACAGCAAGTCCGGCTGGGTTTCGAAGAGCTCTGGCACAGCTTCACGCATCGCGTTCTCGAACTTCTCTGCATCTTCGCCAGGGATACCGTACCATGTCTTCGTGGCGCCAAAATGCTGGTAGTTGGCCGAGTAGGCATAGTGATCTTCGTTGTGCCAACAAAACGTCGAGAAAGTCATGCCGACGTAGACCCAGGGTACAGTCATGCCCGAGATGTCGGTCTTGATATGCCGGAACAGACTCTCTGGATGTAAAGGGAGGATATTGAGGTTCCACGGATCAGTCGAGTAGGGGTTATCGGGATTTCTCTCGACGGTAGGGAAGCCGGAGCCGTGCGTGGTACAATGGATGTCAGCTCCATATTCGACCTCGACTGTCTCCTCAAGATCAGCGACTAGGCGCCAGAACTCCTGCTCAACATCCTCTTCAGTGACGGGTCTGTGGCACTGAAGAACCGGATCGTATGGCATCTTATTCTCGAAGTAGCCCTGTTTGAAGTCGGCAGCCTTCTCCTGGAATTGTCGGAGAGAATAGAGGCCGCCTTCCTCGAAACCAAATTGGCCATCCCCAACGAGACATCGTGGACAGTTCCACTCGTGCTCAGGTTTGGTCTTCAAGGGCGGATCGAGACAGGCCCCGTGGTAAGCGTGATCGCAGGATTCGCATATGAGAAGAAGTCCGCCTTCCTCTCTGCCCTTGCTGCAAAGCTCGCATTTCTAAGTAGCGTTAGCAGACTGACAAAGTCGTGTAAGGTAAAGCAAGAGAGACCAACCTCTCCGGGAGGTGACGCTTCGTCTCGTGGTATCCGTGGTGCTGATGGGCGGAACATCGACATGTGCGATCCAGCCACGGTGGGAACAGCATCTGCGAGTCAGTGCATTAGCATAAAATTAACTGGCCAATGGGAAAAGGGCTTGCGTGGTGGGGAGTAACATCCGGCCATGTGCCTTAGCGCATAAGCTGGCATAGCGCCCACCAGATGCTTAGCTTGGAGCCAAATGTGTCCTGGTGACAAGTGGTGGATTGTAGCGGATCGCAGCGAAGGCAATTCGCGCACACATATGTCCAAGAGGGCTCACTTTGTGGCTTCACTCTGGTGCTGGGAACAGGTATGGCTTACCTTTCTTTAATCGTTTGCTCCTGCGACTTCCAGGATCGTTCTCGTCTTTTTCAGTACCGCTGTCCTTCTTTGAGTCTAGGCTGTCACAGCTCAGCTGCCTTTTGAGAGGATGGGCAGTTCCCAGAGCAGAAGGCCGATACTCCGGTGTGTTCTTCGCGGATGAGATAGGGGAAGCGAACTGCTTTGGTGGTGGTGTGACTCCCTTGGGCTCTGCTGCGGCAAGTGGTCGGTTGACACTCGTAAACCCCGAATTGATAGAAGTGAAGCCGGAGTTGACGGCGGTGAAGCCTCCCGAGTTAACAGCCGTGAATCCTGTAGACATCTGAGGAGGAGCAAGAGGTGATGGCTCCGTCATGGGCGTATCTCGGTCAGAGTCCTGAATATGGCCGTTCATCGTCTTGTGAAGGGCGTCCGTCGCATGTCGCGCTGGTGAGTCAGCTCGAACGCTGGACGGAGTGTTGACGTTGGAGCGCTTCATTGGACTCGGTGCTGGACTCGGGGTGAATGGTCCGCCATATTCCAACTCCAGCTGTTGATGTACTCCGGGCTTAGCAACCCGCAAGTAGTCTTCATAAGGGCAAAGCCACTTTTGGTACGAGTTTTTCAGCGACGTCGACAAAGAAGACATGATCTTGCCGCTATAGCCCAGATCACGGCCAATCTCAGCCCATTTCTTATGCTTGCAGACTTTCTCGAAGCCGCCACGAGACTCAACCGCCTTCTTCAGCCGATATAGGTCCAGTGGCTTCTTGTCGACATACGGCCACCGTGTCAGGTTGTTGCCGTGTTGCTTGTGGAACTTGCCGAGAGCATCGAGATATGTGAGGTTCGCTCGTGTACCTGACGACGAGTTAGCACTTAACGAGCATGACGGATGCACAGGAGTTGCCTTACTGCCTTCGACCGAGTTCAACTCTTGCTTTCGTGTCCTGAAGTGGAATTTCTGGATGATAAAGCGCATTAGCTCGTGTTCAGCTGCAAGCACCTACATCGCGATAGCGGCAGCATAACCGCACGAAGGGCCGCAGGACCGGAAATTGCCAACCCACCTCGGTGTCGATCGCAAAATCCGGATTCCATGAGTCTGGTGGGATAATTTTGCAGAGACCATATTGACTGGCTTCCGGGGAGATCTTTCGGATGTATTCCATGGGATCCTTCCATTCTTCCTCGGTCGGACAGTACGTCGGTGCCTCGGGCAGATCGTGCGGCCGGTGCTTCTTCTTTTGAGGTTCTCTGCATGCCGTCGGCTGTCCCCTTCGCTCCACTGATGTGAGATCAAGGGGCGCACTCGTCAAGGAGCTGAGCGGATTCGGAGGGTTCGTCGGGTGGTATCCATTCGAATTGACCGGCGCAGTCTTTAGTTTGGCCGCGTGGTTTGTAGACGAGCCGACGGCTGGCGATGCTCGAGAGCTGGCAGCAGCACCCGCAGTTCCGCCAGGAGCGGCGGCGATCACGCCGACCGCAGGGGCTTGGACCATATTCAGGTCTTTGTGCGCAGTAAGTGAAGGAGGGCGTTGGGATTCGGCTACCTCGACGAGGGAGATTCTCGAAGAGGATCGAGAAGTGAGAGAGTCGCTCGATTTCTGCGTTTATAGTGTAGCATTACAACGCAGCCTGGCGCATGTTGAAATTGAGAAGTGTACGGCGGTTGGCCTGCGTCGATAGGCTTGAGCAAGGGTAGTTGCAAACGTATAAGGACCTTCTCTTGGTCCTGTTCTCTGTGCTGGTGGCCGGATATGTTGTGTGGAGGCAAACGGGACGCAGGGAGAAGAGGGAATTGGCCGCCGTATAGAATCCTCAGAGGCTGAGGGATAGATAGTCGAACCAAATTATAAAGTGCACCTGTTCCACGCCGGACGAGAGTGCAACACCACGACCAGGTAATTTCACAAATAATGAGATGCAGTCACTCAAGACTCGGCTGGAGGGGGGGTATGCGACACCTGGACAAGCCTGCCCACGTACAGTATTCGCATAAGTGAGGTGAGTGAAGAAGAGGAAGAAACGGTGGGGAGGAGATCACGGTGCAAGTGTGTAAACTGCCTTAATCGAATATGGAAAAGTGGGGAGGAACTCTGAGGTTGGAAAGGGCGGGAGAGGCATGGGGCCCCCGGGGCACAATGGACGATGGGCTGGCAGTGATGGGAAGGTCCAAGGTCGAATGCGGCATCCCAGGGTGGAGAGGCAGAGAGGCATTGAGAGATGGCTCCCGTCGCTCTTGCGCAAGGTACCCAGTACTCGGTACTCCAGGCAAGAGGGCTGGAAGCGGCGAGTGTGGAGTCCTGTATTGGGAAAGATGTCCCGAGTGAGAGACAAGCCGATATGGTTAAGTGTACATTAACATGATTCAGGTGACGGCCAAGTGTGTGGCATATCCGGACATGGCAAGAGCGACTTAAGTACTGCGGTAAGGATGGAAGTACACTTGTACATACCTGTGATAGACTTGTAGTTCGTCCCAAGGCGGACAAGGCGGGAGAGGCAAGAGGAGGCAGGGCGAAAACTGCACGCCATCAATCCAAGAACACGGAAGCTGTCGGGGATTTTGGCAGGATCGCAGAAAAGTGGAGTCGCCTAACCAATGTGCATGTACAGGTACATGGTACGTTGCACTCCATCGTCAATCCATTCCGGATGGTCAAACCTGAGAACATGATTGACTTCCTACTAGAATTCCCTGATTAGGTCTTCTGTTATAAGCTGGATTGTGACCTTCGTGGCCGTTTAGCTACTTATTGTTCAGATAGCTGGATTAGGTGCCCAAGGTATGTACATATGTACCTTAGTCATCGAGATATTCGCAAAGTCCAAGTAAGGTTTCCACCCGCACGGATTACTTAAGGCATCTCGGTAAATGGAACAAAGAAAAGAAACTCAGGTACCTACCTAGCCGCCATCGGACGAGACAAACAAAACACAACTGACTTGCCAAGAAGTTCAAGTGTCTTCCTATACCATATGCTGTCTTGTTCGTCAGAGGGGCACTATGTCTACCTTAGTACGAAGTATTAATTAAATAGTCTTGGATTCGGTGATGTATCACCTGCATAAGGTAAGCACACTCTGGTTACACAGGAGTTGCTCGTACCTTTGCCTAACTGTGTACTATAACAGTAGCCTCCGCGACCGTGCCGACCCACACCCTGATCACGTCCGGGCTCCACCGCTCCGGTAGCGCCGTAATGTGACCAAGACGACGGCGACGGCCACACACACCACCTCGTGACGCCCGAAAAATCTCCCGTCGCTCGTACGGAATCCTGGATCTGCTCGACCACAGCGGCCTCGCAACTCTATAACCCCGTTGAAGGGATGAGGCCCAGACTCGGCTCTGGCTGTGGAATCCTCTTCTTCCACCCAGAATATTAGATTGGCCGCTGCCAGTGTCGACCTGGACCTCTAGCCCCAGGCAAGAAGTCATCGGGACCGGTTTCTCAGGGCTATCACAGTCACTCTTGGAGGACTTGTTCTCAACGTCTTAGTACCTCAGGCGCAACTCGTTTCTCCGGAGTCGCGCAGCTCTCCAACACGCTCATAACGGACTCGTCGATCTCATGCTTTTACACCGAATGCTTTGCTGCGAAGGGCAATCGGCGTACCCGCAAAGATACCCGTCGAGACCGCACCAAGCACTAGGGCTCAGAGTCGCCCGCACAGCGAAGCAAGGAAACGCGTTGCACGCCGAGTGGTGCTCGCAAGCGTCACGCCACAGGAGGCACTTGGGGAGTGATGTCACCACAACAGGCACTCGCTGCCATGACATCCATTCCGCCAGGCCGGCACTTCAAGCTCAACATCTAGTGGTTTTGAGTTCACACGATATGTCCGTGAACCAAGGCGAGACCGGGGTCATCATCGAAGACGAACTTTGTTCTCCTTGGTGCATCTCTCGCCTCACCAGGTTGCCGCCACCTCGAGGAGAAATCTGTCTCCGCCCACTCCTCAAGGCTCATCCCGTCTCCAGCACATCTCCCACCACAAGCCGTGCGTCTGTCTCTTCTCATGTCCATCTTCAATTATTGGTATGGCTCTCCTGTTCCCGCTCGGCCATATAAGGAAAGTAGGACTGCACGCTTGGAATGCCCCATGGAACCACCAGTGTCTAGGCTTCAGACGAAGTACTGACTATCCACTTGACCTATATGACCCATCATTGAAAGCGGAATATCCATTTTCTAACTTACAGCCGTGGATGGGGGTGTCGATGCCGGTGCCGGTGCCGGTGCCGCCTGTGCCGCCCGTGCTTGCCACCACCGATAGGCTCGCTCCAAGAAACGCCCTGCAAGACAAGCCAGATAGGTACCACGGGCTGAAGCATACCGGCCTTACTTGTATACCCAGCGAACCCGACGAAGCGGACCTTGGCAGCCTCGTCCAAACTCGTCTGCGGAGGGGTGTACGTCTTAATCTCAACAATCTCCGCGGGGACCTGAATGTCCGGCGGCTGGGCAACTTCTGCTGCGCTTGGGAAGATTGTCAGTACGCGGTTCATTCCGAACGTGAGTAATTTCGCAGCTTACAGATTCGTGGTCAGCCCAATCTTCAGTGTCATTACGGGAATGATCCACGGGGTACCGGGGCCGAAGGCGTATTGCCATACCCTGACCTTGGTGATATATTCCCCCGTAGCGGCAAGGGGAAAAGGCGGGCAAGCCGTCTCCGTTACTGTGCCGTTAATCCGCTCGATGGTGGTCTTTTCCGGGACAGCGCAGGCGTACTGTGTCTTGAGCTGGCCCACGCCGAATCCTTGGTTCTGGTATGTGCTGTCGTAGCCTTGGAAGACCTGTATCCTGCTTGGCGTCACGCCCCAGGGGACTTGGCTGGTGTCGATGTCCTGGAAGTACTTGAAGCAGTAGACCGTCATCTGCGCCGGGATCTCGTCGATATCGAGGTAGTAGTGCGCTTCTGGAACGCTGAAGAGGGACTCGTCTATCTCCGGACGGGGTTTTGTCTGTGTTGGGTCGAGGCTGACGTCGTCAAGCCAGGGACTGATACTGTTCTTTATGAGACTGCGAATCTTAGCAGACGCTGCCTTGAGGCTACCAGTGGCGTCCAGATCCAAGGCTCCGTAGGCCTTGTATAGCGCAGATGTCTCCTCGATAATGGTCAGCGTCTTTTGGAGATCCAGTAGATCGTCTGACAGCGTGCTTGTCAGCCGCTCAGGATCGTCGGACACCCAGACTCGTCGATTCGCGTCGATTGCTCGGAAGTCGGGCGGACAACCCGGGAGACTCGAGTAGGATTGAGTCTCAAAGTCCATCACCTCCGGGCCGTCTAGTGTCAAGGCCCCGAAATTCAATACGAACTCGGTGAGGTGATCCTCGTTTGGCAGGGCCTTCCCAGAGAATCCTACGCCCCTCTGCGTGAAACTCGACGTCATCTGAGTCTCCTTGGAGAGTCTCTTGATGTCTTCGGAAAAGGTGGGAGTGAAGGGGTTTGAGTCGAACTTAAATATGGCCTCGGCGGTGGTCTTCAGGTTCTCGAACTTCTCGGCGGTCTCTGCCTTGTAGGTATAAGCGGCCATAAAGGACCCGCCGCTCTGGAGGGAGGAGACATAGGAGTCGCCAGCCTGCCTATATAAGTCGTAGGCAGCTGTAAACGCGGACCGAAGCCCGACCGTCTTCACTGTCGAAAGGGTCGACTTTATGGCAAAGACCAGGACTGTCAGGGTGGTCGATGTCATTTTCAGACTGTTTGCGAAATCGACTCGTTCCTTGAAGGATCCCCAAGGGGTGCCCAGTTCGACGGACGACTTGATCTCCAGGTTGTTTTCGACCTCCGTCGTGGACTTGCAAATGGACACGTTGGCTTGGATTCTGCCGCCCGCCGAGTCGTTTACTTGCACCGCCACCGCGCTCGGAAAAGCGGACGACGTGAACGAATTGTATCCATCGCCTATAGCAACGACTGGGGTCAGTTTGACCGTGCGACCGTCTCGGCTTTTGTGAGAAGGCATCTTGACGAGTCCTACTATATTGATGCAATTGATATCAAAGATAGCGTTACTGTGAACGGTGATATTGATAGGATCTTCAATGACGGTAGACAGAACGGCAACGTAAAGAGAAGAACTAAGGTATATAGGGAATGTAAACACTGAGTAGAGAAACAGGGAACTATACCATAAAGATGATGTGATCTGGTCGCCATCGTGGAGGAGTCGCCGTAAACGCGTGACTTACATGGACGTACTCATTGGGGCTGGTCAGCTACCCAAATCATACCACGTTGCGCAGCGCTGGCAACCGGCGATTCGACCACGATCCGACATGGCAAGGTTATCACTAGGAGGACGAATGATCATCAATGTAGAGGGAGATTTCATATCAGCAGACCATTATGAACTCCTGAGATCTGCGCAGGCTGCAGCTGAATGGGCTGAGCGTGCAGCTCCATGTGCCTCGGTCTCCCATCCTCGACGAGAGTCTTTTGCACGACCGACTCACCTGTCCGGAGATTTCATGTTTACGACAAGCTCCACCCGCTTAGCGCTCGAAACAGCATATCCAGAAGATCATCTAGACGTTGGTTCTGGTTGACTCATATCTGATGAACAAGACCTTTGACTACTGGTGACTAGTTACACCAGTTTGTTGTCGTCAACCAGACCATCGTCATCTAAAGAATATGATATTCTCAATCACATCTCTCCTGATGAGTACATTCAAATTTCAAATTTAGGTAGTTCAGATTCCAATATGGAAGCTCCATGCGATAGTCTTTGCTAACAGCCACACATACACATACCTTTGCCTTCAGCTGGGCACGCATACTCCAGACTGCATACGCCGACCCGTTGTTCGACTATGATACCCAGTGCATCGGGGCGCCGCAAGACCAACACCTCCTCCTCAGAGATGCGGTCCAACAAGCTTTCCTCAATCAGAGAGCGGAACCCTGCACGGCACAGTGGAGGGAATCATGGGCGTCGTGCGACGCGGCCGGGGATTGGGACCGATGCACCGTCTCTCTGGAATATCTCGTGGAAGATCCCACTCTGGTCAACTGCAAAGTGGCGGACAAACTCAACGTAGAGCTCAGGAGATGCGCGGGCTCGGACCATAGACCTCACGGGAAGTGCACCGTTAGCCTCCAAGGTGTTAGGCTGGCCACCATGGAGTACACGCCGTTTGGAGCGGATATCCATGCGGCTCATGAAGATGCCGAGTTAGCCTCGGTACCCGACGAAGTTGTAGAGGAGATTGTGGAGGAGACTTGACTTTATACTTCTAGCTTACATGAATGTCGGGGGCGGTCTTCAGATTCTCAGGTGTCACTGTGTAGGACATTAGGGAACCAGTTTGACCGTTTATTCTGCTCGGCTCACCGTATCAGGTATACTCAATATGTAGAGTTAGGAAAATACCACGATTTGCGGGGAGTGCGTGTCTCTTGCATCGTAGTGTCATTTCATACGCATTATTCTTGGGCTCGTCAAAGGTCCTCGCTCACTCTAAGGTACCAAGACCAAGACCAAGACCAATTAATTTAAGGTACCTTAAGATAGGAGTGAATTGACCTATAGTCATTACGGTTTGCCAGACGGTAGAAATGACGAGCACTTCCGTAACAATTGCTGGACTCTTCATAGTTCGCCAGAAGATGCGACCATCCCAGGGTGAAGACATAATACTGGTCGTAACCGGTGAGCTTTGCAACCCTCGAGCAGTAGATCTTAATGTTGGACATCCCGAGTCTTTGATGTGGAGGACGTCCTGCATTTGATACCGGGGCAGTGTTTCCTTACAGAGCCGTTTCGTCGCCCCATTCAATTCAGAACAAATAGAACTATAGGGAACATCAGGCACTCCAGCCTTCGACTCGACGTCTTCGGCAAGAATTATTCCTTTTTTTCTCTGAAGTGGCAAGGCCTGAGATACACAACTGTTCCCGAGATAACACAGAGATCTGTAGCCGTGAGTCGCTGAACAATGAACAGCAGAGCCGAGTCAGTGCACTTACTCTGGCGTCACGGAGACTATGTTCTTGAAAAACTATGTACCGTCGTGGGTAATCCGCAGCCTACATTCTTCGACTTTCTGTCCTTCTTTCTTGCAGACTTTACTGAGTCAAAGTCGTTATTATCATCGCAAAAGCCGAAGAACGCCGTCACAGCAAGTCGAGGTTCTCGAGAACACCCATCACTAAACTCTCCGAATATACTCTCCGCACAGGTAAATCTATCGAAATCGTTTCGCTCATCAGATTGGGTTGCCCCCGGAGTTTATATTGACTCTAGTGATATTTGGTATTTAGTTGCGAAATATACATTGTACTGTAAACGTAGATACATCTGAAGAGATATGCGTTTATTAGCTTTCAGGAAATTCGTAGGCCGTTATCGTTGCGTCGTCCAATCACATGCAATAAACATGTCACCAGCACACACCAGCGCACTTCTCCAACCACACCCCGTGGATGCAGTTCCATCACCACACCACCATCTCTTCAGTAGGTTTTTTGTTTTCAGGTTTCCTTCTCTGGCTCGTCACAACTCGCGCACCCCAAAAAAGGCCCGTTTTTTCGATGCCTATCAACGACATCAGACTTTGTCAATCTCGACAGGCCATTGTATCGCAGGCAATTAATTATCAGGGGTCGCCTATCACAGACTCGTGTCAGCGGACAGCAAACGTCCAAGATGATTCCTCCCAACGCCAAATTGAACACTCACAATAAGCAGATCCTGTGCCGCACCATCCCCACTTAGAACAGCAGAGCCCGGCAGGACATGGCTTGGTCGCACTGCAGCTCCCGTCGGGATAGCCACAATACTCGGGGCCGGTTCCGCAGTATCCGTACTGCGAGCAGCACATTCCACCGGGGCACGGTTTTGTTGCGCTGCACATCGGGCCACCGCCTAGATAAACAAAAAGACGCATCGTCAGTAAAAGAGACCTCCAGAGACGGCCAACCAAAGACCACCACCCAGACGTTGGATGACGTTGGAGGGGTTCATGCGTACAATACTCCGGGCCCGTTCCGCAGTATCCCCATTGGGAGCAGCAAAGTCCCGGGGCACACGGACGGCTGGCATCGCAACTGCCGATAGGGTAGTCACCTATTCGCACACTGGTTAGCGAACGCCGAACCCGACATGGTTGCAGACCGGGGACATCCTCGTACAATACGCTTGACCGGTACCGCACCAGCCCCATTTCGAGCAGCATAGGCCGCTCGGGCACGGTTTCGTTGCGCTACAGCTGCCGTCGTAGTCCCGGACCACGACGGCTGCCTCGATGGGGCTCGCTAGGCTGGTGGTTGCTGTGGCGAGAAGGGCGAGTAAGATGTTGATAACGATCATCGGTTGTTGGGTCGTGTTAGTTGCGAACTGTAAGTTCTTCAAGTTCGGTTGTCTTGATGGTGTGGAAAACAAAGTAAGTGCAGTTTATCCCCGACAAGCAGTGGTGAGGGTCTAGATATAAGCCACTCCTGCACTCCTTGTGCGGAGCTTGGGCATGATCGTGATCACTGCAGAGACGCCCTCCGAAGGTGAAGCTATCGTGGTCTGCTTAAACTTACACGTGGCAGGCATGACGGGACCGAAGATCATGACAAGCTCGGTCAACGGGTCAACGGGTCAACGGGACTAAACGGTGGCGGCCAGGTCGAGATGTTTGCCTCCCTGTGTTACCCCAGGACGTCGGTGGTATCAGCGGCTCTACACGTGTAAGTCACGGTCTGCAGTACTTAAAGCCGAATAGGACGTATCAGTATAGTCCGGAGTATAGCTGGGGAACATGCGACATTCGGGGCCAGGGTCGTTTTCCTGTGTCATTGATATAGGCTTCGGATACTTATCAGAGACTAGCACTTACACATGTCCAGCTTCCCCTATGCATGTTAGAGATAGTAGCGTGAGATGAAGTCACATGCAGCCATCACACCACTGCGGCTCGGCACCACCCAAGAGATTTACAGATTGATTTGTCCCCGGTATCCGGGTCAGTCGAGATTGTTTTAGCTGATAGACATCTCGCATCTCGCCCAGTCTAATTTCTCGACAGACGATTGATTGGACTTTGTCAACTAACACCGTCTGCAAACCACCAGAACAGAAAGACATACCTTGCC
Organism: Coniochaeta sp. PK30-01; assembly: GCA_023628855.1. Classification (NCBI taxonomy): domain Eukaryota; kingdom Fungi; phylum Ascomycota; class Sordariomycetes; order Coniochaetales; family Coniochaetaceae; genus Coniochaeta; species Coniochaeta sp. PK30-01. The sequence goes on along the minus strand of JAMAJW010000009.1, from coordinate 392,010 downwards.
CAAAATGAAGACTCTGTATTGGAACCTATTCCAAGTGCGATCACTGCCGCACTACCCCCAGAACAAACTCAAGAAGCGCAGATCAGAAAGCTCCAGCGACACGGCGGCAGAGCAAGACGGCGCGGCCGTGGCCGCTCCGGGGCTCGTCCCGACCCGTCGCGCTGTTGCTGCCAGCGCCAGCCGCAGAGCAAGCCTCACCAGCCACCTACGCGCCTCGCTCGGACCCAAGGCCCTGAGCCGCCTGATCCGGAGACTGGAAAGCAGCAGCAGCAGCTCCCCCGTGCTGCGCGGTCCCAGCGTGCTGGAGTTCAAGGCCTTCCCCTATCCGCTGGAACACCCGCCGCGGAAGCCGCGGCACCCGCGACCGCAGCAGCAGCAGCACCAGCAGCAGCAGCGTCGCAGCGCCAGCCCCGACACGCTGGTCCCCGAGTTCCGCCACCTCCGTACCAACCGTCCCGGCGGCGTGCCGCTACCGCAGCGGCGGGCCAGCGTGCCGCAGAGGCGGGCTAGCATGCCGGTCAGGAAGGCGGCGGCGGCGGCGGCGGCTGCGGCGGCGGCTGCGGCGGCGCCGACGAGCATGATTGCTTCTCAGATGGCTATGGCTCGGGCGAGGCGCGCGGCCAAGACGCCCGTGTTCGCGATCGGAGATCTGGAGCGGGTGCGCTCGACGCGGGAGAGCCTGCTGAGCGACGTGGGGAGTAGTAGGGGGGAGGATGAGAAGCATGGTTATTCGTCTGTTGCGCCGCCGGTGCCCCATCGTCCGCAGTGCCGGCCGGCTCTCAGGCGGAGGAGGTCGCTCAGGTCCCTCGTCATCAGCAGTAGGGTGGAGTCCGACAGCACGCGCGACGACACCCTCGGTCTGCAGATATGTCTCGACCTGCTGGCCAAGGAGATGTCGGCTGCCACGGCGGACATGCGGGAGCTCGGGAGCGAGGTCACGAAGCTGGAGCTGCTGCTCATGATCGAGGCGTACGGGAGGCTGCGGGACAAGCTGCTGTGGCGGACGTCGACGAGCAGCGGCATGGAGGAGCTGGAGGGGCTGAAGGCCGTTCACGCAATGTTCAATGTGTGGATTGGCGCGTTGGAGAGGATTTACGATGATGCCGATGATTTCTGCGGAAGGGAGAACGTCATCTGAGCTTGTTGGTGACCGAGGTTGATCAGGAGAATCTCGCTAGAACTCACTTTGGAAGGATGGAAGGAAATGGAAACTGCAAGCTTTCAGGATATTAATCTAATGGGTCCAGTTAGACTTACGAGCGTGATCGTGCTTCTGCACGCAGGGTAGCGAGGACCGGGCCGTGGAACGAGATCTAGACTCTCTCCTGTGGAATGCGTAAAGACTTCTGGATAGGTCAGAGACGAACTCGTATATTTAATTTACGAACCTGGGATGACAAGTCACCTTGCTAAGTCATATGCCTCGAACTCGAGCGTTATGGGCAGCCGAGGCTCGACAACCCGCCCCTTCATCACCACCATAGCGTGACTAGGGGGCAGTGTCAACACAACTCCAGTACGAGTCTGTACGACGCTATCTCTTATAAAGACTACGCTGAATAACAGAATATATTCCTAGTTCGGTTAATAATCTCAAGAGCAATACATCGAGATCACATCGAGACTTACATCAAGATTCAACTTACTCAAAGCACTCAATCTCATCCATGAGAGTCCTCCCAATCCTCACGACACTCATCGGGCTCGCCGTCTCCCTCCCCACCGAGCCCGCGGCGGACGCGGCGGCAGCAGCTCCCCAGACGGTGCATCTCGTCTTTCACGCGGCGGCCGCTACGTATGACCTCACCATTCCAGCTGATGGCCAGCCTCATCCGACAAGTTCCGCTCCCCCTTTCCATTTCCCCCCCTTTCTATCCCTCCCCTTCCCAAGACTAGTCAAACACCGTGAGTAGAATGTCGCCTAACACAGTTAATGACAGATAACGAGCTGAACGTCAACCTCATCGACGCACCGGACTTCAACATCGAATGGTGCGAGTTCAAGACGCACCAGCCCGTGGCCATGGTGTGGCAAGCCGTCCCCAGCGGCGTTAGCAACTGGCGCATCAGCGAATACGCTGTCGGACCACCGCAGCCGATCGATGCCGTCACCTGCCGGGGGACGTGTCTGGGCGTGTACAGTATGTTGAGCCCTCTTCCATGACCACACCTGCCTTGCCGGGTGGGTGAGTGATTTGGATAGACTTGAAAAAAAGCTGACAGATGTTTGTGATGAAGGCACTTGCTACGAGAACGGCCAGTATCTCGGTAGCTGCTGCAACGGCTACTGCGCTGCGAACAAGTGTCGGCCGTATACCCTCTAGGTCAAATTGGGGGTTATGTTCGATGCTATCGATACTGAGTTAATGATGTTTGAGCGCGTATATGGTTTGAGCATATTGCATTGTCGGAGCGAGCGAGTTTGGGGTTCTGGGTCATGGGCAATCTGGGTAATATTTGTTTTTGCTGCGGTTTGCGAGCACAGCTCCTGTGCACACGTATATAGGGGGCTCACACGGTCCTTTGGCATTATCACATTCTTCCATGAAGCAATCAATGAGCAATCGGTGTGGCTGACAAGTGGTCGAGGCGCCTCCATTTTTGTGACATCCTATCCACCATCCTCAAGACACCACTTGAGAGGCGGTACAGCCGGACGGCACGCGAGGCAGCAGACTAGGAGGAGGCTTCGTCGCACTTCCTAGCATGTCGAACAACCTGGTCACCCTTCGTCATGTTAGGATAGCAGCGAATGTTTCAATCACTCACTTAATAAACGGCGATAATAAGCTGCTGACGATGAGCTCTTTGTCCTTGGAGGTTCACTTTGTTCGCAGTGAGAGCCGAGATGCTGTCACTCAAAGTATTGCTCCAAAAATGACACGGAGAATTTATAGGTATGGCCCATCTCAGATGAACCGGGTATCAAAACCACAAACCAAATCATCAACGCCCTACGCCAGGCCGCCTCTTTGCACTCTGACAATGCCACGGTACTGCGCAACGGGAGTGGCTAGAGTCATATCTATGCCTTCGCCTTCGTCTTCGCCTTCGCCGTGCGCTTCTTCTTGAGCAGCTTGTCCACCTCCTTCGCGCCTCGGAGCCTCAGCGTCAGCTCTGTCATCAGGTCTCCCCATTTCACCGGGCCATGACATTTCGGACACTCGCCTGCCACCGGAATAATGCTCCCGTCCTCTGGATGCGGGAGCATATGCTTGCTCCAACAAGACAGGTGGCCAACACCTTCGCAACCGTCGTTGCTGCAGAGCGCGTAAAGCCCCTCACCAGGAGGCATGTTTTCCTTGCAGATCACGCAGTCCCCTTGCCGTTCAAAGCTGAACACATCGCGGCCCTTGGCGACGTAGTCTTTGATGGGAACGTAGTCCAGAGGCAGAGCATGCACTCCCCACGGAGACGGCTCTGCAGCATCTGATCCGCCATCGCTCTCGTTCGTAATGCTACTCCCGGTCTTCGGAGAGTCGTCGCCAAAATCAGTGAGGATCGGGATGCTTGACCGCATCGGTTCCTTCTGCGTCGCACACCACTTCTCCCAGACGGTGTGCGCGTCTCTGCTGAAGAAGTGCAGTCGCAGCGGCCAGCGCGCGAAACTCGGCACTCCAAGGAGGAGACGGAGGTTCGACATGATGGACGTCATGCTAGCCCGAGGACGTCGAGGCTGGCCATTCTTCTTCCTCTGGGTTGATATCGATATGCGCGCCGGGGACGGGATATGCATAGACAAGTGCGGGTTTGTGATGGCCCATCTGGTACAGGTAATTAGCAAGATGCACTGCTGGAGGTCCGTTATGAAACGTGTTACTTACTCGAACTTCAACGCAGCCACCGCACTGGGAAAGCCGGCGACTAGAGCTACCATCTCCCACGGCCGCAGTTTGTTCCTTGACGTGCGGGCAGCGCCTCCCTTTGCTTCTCCGTTGTGCTGCTTCAAGCGCCGTGGCGGGTGCGGAGTAGATCCAATGTACAGCGAGGCATGGTTGACGGTCGACCGCAAGATGTAGACTGTGTAAAGTGGAGGTATAGGTCTCGAGAGAATAGCCATCCTGATGAATGTTCTGATGTAATGTTTAGGAGGGTTCAGTGGATTGCTTCCCTGTGTTCAGTCCGGTTCGGACCAGTGACAACGAATATGTATTGGCGTCTGCAGCGGATGAGAGAACATTTGTTTACTGCAGTCTAGTACTTTGAACAATACAAATCAGTGTGCAAGGTAGTTTGCAGTATGGTGAATGAGAAGAGGCATGAGAAAATCCCGTGATGACGGATATTTACATTGGACCTCGTCGTCGTCGGGTGGACAAGAGGTACGTACTCGATTAAGACCCACTCAAGATCCCTGTGTCGACTGTCCAGGACCCTGTCGATGAGGGGCTCTCTTGCCGCAGATTTGCTAATTCGACGGAGCACAGCTGCCGCCAGCAGGGGTACCAAGGGAACCTGAAGCTGAAACGTAGCTTCATCGCTGTCCCCTTCTCCGAGTCAATTGATCCGACATCTCTTCAGATCTCGAAAATTCTTCTCCCACCCCAACTGTTTATCCCGTCACAATCGTGGTAGATAGTGTCATCCACCATGTTCAACCTCCGGCGAATCGTTGTGACGGCCGCGCTGCTCGTAGGAGTCAGCCTGGTGTGCTTCTCGCAGGGCGCCGAGGCCGCCAAGGGCCCCAAGATCACCCACAAGGTCTACTTCGACATCACGCACGGCGACGAGCCCTTGGGCCGCATCGTCATGGGCCTCTACGGCAAGACCGTTCCCAAGACGGCCGAGAACTTCCGCGCTCTGGCGACCGGCGAGAAGGGCTTCGGCTACGAGGGCTCGACCTTCCACCGCGTCATCAAGCAGTTCATGATCCAGGGCGGCGACTTCACCAAGGGTGATGGCACCGGTGGCAAGTCGAGTACGTGCACCGCGATCCTCTATAATATGGGAGATACAATTGCTAATGACCTTGGCTGCGACAGTCTACGGCGAGAAGTTCGCCGACGAGAACTTTAAGCTGAAGCACACCAAGAAGGGCCTCCTGTCCATGGCTAACGCCGGCAAGGACACCAACGGCTCGCAGTTCTTCATCACGACCGTCATCACCTCGTAAGAGCTCGCTTGCATATCCCAGTCAACGGTCGGGTCACATCTGCTAACACCGTCGTCAACAAGCTGGCTGGATGGCCGCCACGTCGTTTTCGGCGAGGTCCTCGAGGGTTACGACGTGGTCGAGAAGATCGAACAGGTCCAGACCGCTCCGGGCGATAAGCCCGTCCAGACGGTCAAGATCGCCAAGAGCGGCGAGCTGGAGGTGCCCCCAGAAGGTATCCACGTGGAACTCTAAGCTGTGTGCATCTTGCCCCTTCTGCCTGTTCTCCTTTCTGATCAGAGAATCGCATGTATACACAGACGCATCACTGGAGCTATAGTCATGTATGTTCCCCCGCCAATACATCAGAACAGGCAACAACACGTGACTATAGTTCCTTCTTTCTTTGCTCCCCGTGCTTCGCTGTCTAACAGGTGCTGATGTGTGTATCTTCCCCCCGTCTTCAGCTCCAGCACAGTACGGCTCCGCAGGCTGGGCGAACGGCCAGTCAGAAGAAGGCGAAAAGGCCATTCCCATCCCCGACGACGGTGCTGCTGCCACCAAGATTCCTGCTGCTGACTCTTCGGAGGGCTGGTCTGTGTTCCGGAAGGCCTTCTTCTTCGGCGTCATTGTCGCTGCCGTGGCGGTCTACCTCCGGTACTCGAGGAAGAAGCTGGAGCGGGAGGATGTCGGTTACGAGAAGAACTTGGCTTGACAATGATAGAGCGGGTGACATGCGTGCCACATATCTACATGAATTGAATATTTCAGTCTTTTCAGCAACAGCTGGCCGTTTGTGGCATGCTTTCGGCAATGGTAGGTTTGGTTGATAACTCGTCGCCTTTCCGCTTGTAAATGCATCACGTGGGTCCATCTCAAAGCTACCAAAATTTTTGAACCTGTACCACACACACACCTTTGACCCAGGCGAACGAATTTCATATATCATCACACATACAAACCCCAAAGATGAAGCTTCTCACATTAAATTTCCTGACCTGTGCCGTCAAGGCCTGCAAGTCGTCTTCGGATTCATTTCCCCTGCACCCCAAGGATGCCGAGCTCGCACAGGACGAGGTCGAGCTCAACTCGCAACTGCTCACCAACATCCTGCATCGCATAGACTGGAACGCCTTACGGACAACGGCGACAGAGGTGAATTTAACCAGACCGCAATAGAGGACATTGTCGCTAACGACCTGCAACAGCTGGGATTCCCAGAACTGCCGGAACAGGCGCCGACGGAGGAGGAGCTGCAGGCGGACGAGAAGAAGATGAAGGACCTGCACAACCTGCTCATAGAGACGCAGCTCATGGAGGGGAAGCTGGTATGCGGTCACTGCGGGCACGAATACGCCGTGCGAGAGGGGATCGCCAACTTTTTGCTCCCTAGCCACTTGGTTTGAGGGGGGGAAAGGGGGTCCTTTTGCTATGGGTTTGGAAGCAGCATTTTTATCGAGGTCTGGCGTTTTGGAGACGGGGGCAACGGTTCAATTTTATCACAATCATTCGGGGGCGGTTTGTCTGTCTTTGAAAAGTACTGCAGTGGGTGGAGGGTTGGAGCAGCTGCTCACGCCAAGGACAAGTTACCCGAGATCTGGAAGAGAATTTCGCACAAACGAAGCTTGATAGTCTGAAAGAGGAAACGTATATTATACCCGGGAATGCTTCCGCCACGGTCTCAAGTTATGCCGTGACCACGGTCCTGAACTCCACTACTACTCCCAGTAATAGTATGATACATTACACTTCGGCCGGTTGTTCACCCCACGCCCCTTCTGTCCGAATCTCACTCTACAACTGCTTCTTCTGCGCTGCAGGCCCCATCTCCTTATCGAACGCACCATACGACACCTCCAGGCTGGACAAGCCCTGAAGTCCTACATAAAGGATAGAAAGCAGGACGAAGCCGGCGAGGAAACCCATGAAAATGGCTGCACACACAGTCAGTAAGAGAACACACGCCATAACGGCATATCCCAGAGGGTCAGAGGGAGGGACACATACCGGGAGTGAAGAACTGGTACTTCTCAAACAACCCCCTGTGATCCGTCGCATTGCCCGCTCTCCGACCAACATATACCGCCCCTCCGTCCGCGCGACGCTTGAGGTCGGTGCGCATGGGCTCGACGAAGGACGGCTCGTAAGCCTGGGAGTCGTTCGGGTCGGAGAACAAGAGGATGGTGGTGTCATCTCCTAGCGCGGAGAGCAGACGGTTAAGTTCGTAGTCTTTTGTATCTATTGTCAGCATAGAAATATCGCCCCAGCTGTCTCGGAACTGGTATGTCCAGGCAAGATCAACGTACCGTTGTCAGCCAGAATAGCTCTCCGGTGCTTGACGTCTTCCTCGCCCAACCCCGTCTGCAGGGCGGGTAGAGGCCGCAGCACCACCTCGGTGATCTCAGAGGTCTTTCCCGCCGAGGCGCACGCGGTGTTGATCAGCGAGGCGAGAGGGGAGAGACCGAGCTGGCCGACTACCTCGGCGACGGTGTAGACAGACGCGGACTCGGTTGCCGTACGGCAGAGGTTCGGCATGTGGCAGAACCCCAATTCATCGCGGATGTCGGCCGCGTGGAGATTGGGCTGCGCGACGAGGAGGTAGTTGGCTGTCGGGCAGGAGGAGAGGAGGGAAGAGAGAGATTCGGTGAGGCTGGCGGACCTTTGGAGCTGGGGTGTTTGGGGCAGGTCGAGTCTGCAGTGCACAGTTAGCTAAAAGACCTGGATGGAACTGGGCGATGGTATGGAGCTGCCATGAAGGGGGAGAGAGTCGAAGGCACTACAGCAAGGGGAGCGACCTACTTCGATGTGGACAACAGGACAAAGGGTGAAGTGTTAGAAAAGGCGTAGGCAGCCGTGCTGCTGAGCAGCAGCGAAGCTATTGAGACGCGCATGGCTTGTGAAGAAGCTGGATGCGGCTACGAGAGATGGTATCGTCGGCCGTGATGGGGTAGATTGACGTTTCAATGTCGCTGATGACGGAGTCCAGATAGCTCCAGCTACGGCAGGCGGTGAAGAGCGGCAGTTCTTTCCCCAATGCGCAGTGACAGGGATCGTGAGTTGCTGCCCCGCTAAAATTTGGGCGTCCTTCATCGATTCTGCATCCCGGCATTGGAACTTTGGACGATAACAGACTGTGATATCCGGTACTCAACATGTTCGCCAGGCCCAGACCCAAGAAGGGCCTACTAACGGCGCCGACAAAGAAGAGAAAACGAGGCCATGCCTTGGAAGAAATCAATTACGACCCTGACGCGCGCGCCGAGTACCTCACAGGGTTCCGCAAGCGAAAGCTGCAGAGGATCAAGGTGGCCAAGGAGCTTGCGGCGGAGCAGGAGCGACAGGACAAGATCCGAGCGAGGAAACAGGTGGGAATTCAGCATCACGGCACTCGTTCCGCCTTCCATATTGCTGACTCCTGGCCAGATGAAAGACGAGCGGAAAAAGGCCGTCGAAGACCACGTCGAGACGGTGAACAGATTGCTAAAAGAGGCACGGAAGGCCGGCACAAGCGATACAGAATCCGAGGACGACTCGGATGACGGCGAGTTTGGAGGGTTTGAAGACGAGCCAATACAGCCTGTCGACCTCGAGGAGGAATACATTGACGAGGACCGCTATACGACAGTCACGATAGAAGCAGTCAACGTCGACAAGGATGGCATGCACAAACCGGACGCTGAGGACGACGGCGAAGACGACGATAACGATGATGAGGGACAGGGCGAGAAAGCCGCGGGAGCGAAGCCAGGCAGTGCGCCCGAACGGCCCAAGAAGGAGTGGCCCAAGAAGCCGAGGAAGAAGAAGTTCCGCTACGGGACCAAGATAGAGCGGAAGCTCACCGAGGCGAAGCGGAAGGTGAAGGCAGCCAAGTGACGGCCCTCAAGTCAACCTTTGCACCTGGACCTGGCAAGGCTTACTATTGCTGGACATGTCCATTATGTCCAGGCTGTCGGTGGTGCAGCACCTGTCAAGGTGGAAGCCCTAACCTGTCAGTACCCAGCTCCCAGTCCGTCTCATCAACGGCACGAATTCTCAGCAGATGAGCGTACTGTGATGTCACAGCACAGCCAAGGGGCGTGGACGACGGCACGGGTTGCTGAAATTGGGGTCCCAATTGGGGTCCCCTACCAAGAGACTTGCTCCTCCCGGCTGAACATGCGAGCAGTACTGATTCGATGTTGACCCGGTTGATTGATGGAGGGAGTCTGCCCGCGAGCATGATAAACAGGATCAGCTCTGGTGAGAACAAGTGGTGAGATTACATGAAGTCTAGCCACCATTCATCATCTTGCAAATCCAAGAGGCAGGGCGGTTTAATTATCATGACCAACCCCATCAGGATCGTTGAAGCATGTCGGAAATCATGTATCTAAGGGCATTCGTAGAGGTACCAAGCTATGAGTCGAGGAATCCAGATATCATCGGCTTGAGTTACCAAGTTGCCGAATCCCCACTTGAGCATCAAAAACGGAAATTCTCGGCTCCACAGTCTGGAGACTCCCGTCGAGACTCCAAAACTTCTGATTCATGATGATTTAAGTATTCTGCAATAGTATCGCGAAAAATTCATGTAAATATCCATTGACCAGAAGAAGGCCCAGCATTGTTACCAAGTTTTTGGTTCACGAACATTCTCAGCCACTGCCGTTCATCAGATCTACTTCGGACCGTTGCCCAAACACCTTTTTTTTCTTTTTTTACTACCCCGCGCCAATCACACCGGACGACGATAGAACCGTGTGCAACCAACCGTAGCGGCCGATAACGTTTTTTTTTCCCCCCGTTCAAAAGAGCTGCCCCTGTCGCGATTCGCCGTCTTTTCACGCTTCTTCTCGGGCGTCGCTGCGAGCAATGTCTAGCGGAATGGCAAACGAAATCAAACTTCTCAGTGGCAGTAGCCATCCAGAACTGAGTCGCAAGGTCGCAGATAGGTATGGGCAGTTGACTCTTGACGATGAAACAGGAGAAGGCTACAGAAAGAAAGAAGGACACAAGCTGACATGATGGTCTCAAACACTCGCAGGCTCGGCATAGAAATCGCTCGCACAACTTCGCTCAACTACTCCAACCAAGAAACCTCGGTCACCATCGGCGAATCCGTGCGAGACGAAGATGTCTATATCCTGCAGTCCACGGCCCCCGGCGACGTTAACGACGGCCTGATGGAGCTCTTGATCATGATCCACGCCTGCAAGACCGCCTCGGCCCGGCGCATCACGGCCGTGATACCCTGCTACCCCTACGCCCGCCAGGACAAGAAGGACAAGTCCCGCGCGCCCATCTCGGCCCGGCTGATCGCCAACATGCTGCAGACGGCGGGCGCGAACCACATCATCACCATGGACCTGCACGCCAGCCAGATCCAGGGCTTCTTCAACGTCCCCTGCGACAACCTGTACGCCGAGCCGAGCGTGCTGCGCTGGATCCGGGAGAACATGAACGTCGACGACTGCGTCATCGTCTCGCCCGACGCCGGCGGCGCCAAGAGGGCCACGTCCATCGCGGACCGGCTGAATGCCAGCTTTGCGCTGATTCACAAGGAGCGCCCGCGGCCGAACGTCGTCGGGCGCATGGTGCTGATCGGAGAGGTCAGGGACAAGGTCGCCATCTTGGTGGATGACATGTCTGATACGTGTGGAACGCTGGCTAAGGCGGCTGCGCTCCTCCACGCTAATCAAGCGAGAGAGGTATGTCACCCTTTTTTTTTTCCCTTTCTTTTTCTTTCACAAAGGGGCACATTGGGACAGTTTTTCTGACTTGATGCAGATCATCGCGATAGCTACGCACGGCATCTTGAGCGGTAATGCCATCGACACGGTGAATAACAGTTGCCTGTCGCAACTGATCGTGACCAACACCGTGCCGCTGGGCGACAAGCTCGAGCGCTGCCCCAAGATGAAGGTCATCGACGTGAGCGGCACACTCGCGGAGGCGATCAGGAGGTATGTGATGCAAATCAACTACATCGGTTGGAAGACTGCTAACAAGGAATTCCAGAACCCACAACGGAGAGTCCGTATCGTACCTGTTCACCCATGTCCCAGATTGGGACTGAGATACCCAACGATGGGTTTAGACACGGGAGGTGTTTGGGACAATTACGGCGGCGGCGTTTACGTATAAACAGTCTCAAGACAATACGATTGCCTTGCTTGACATAAACATGTGCGTCAAGTACCGGTACGCGGCAAACGCATACGGTCTTCTTGTACGTCGAAAGACATATCTGGCGTTGGGCGTCGAAAGCATCTCATAACAGGCATGCGGGCTCTCTCTTGGGGGCTCTGCCGCCTCGTTTTTTTGTGATTTAAAGGGTGAGTTATAGTTACCCGGTGGTTTGGACGATGAGTACCAAGTACCATCCTTGGTATCGATCCAGTGCGTAGACATTGGAGGAGACAGGACTGCATGTGATATAGAGAACCAGGGCGACAAAATCATGGCTTGGCATTGTCATAACTGGTAGCGGAAAACTGCGATTTGGCGGATATATCTAGTCAGTTTAGGGCTTCTTAGACGGCTAGACTTAGAATAGTAAGGTATCTTGCCTTACCGTTATATACTGTTGTCCAGCTTGCTTTGATATATTTATCCAAAGGGACAAGTACAGGTATTACCCAGCATTGCTGCGTACTTACTATGTATGTACATGGTAGTGACATTACCCCTGAACGGATAGAGGCGGAGGAATGCCACCTAAGATTAAATGGACTGTGCTTAATGGAGCTGTGTTTCCCAGTTCCCATAAACAACCCCAATTCTATCGGATGTCAGACAACCAAGGAATCTAAACTCTACAGCTCACCCAAGGCAACAAGATGAACTATCACATCCCCCCGCGACTGATACATGTCGACGGCCACCCATCCTGATCGAGCAACACGCCGCATATATTTTCGAACCGAAGACCACCGGCCACAATGTCCAACTTCAAGCGGGCGCCGCTCGCCCCGCCCCCGGCGTCCAAAAGCATCCTGAGCACCCTGCAAGCGACAACCATGATCGAATCCAAGCCTACGCTACCCGCCGAGATCCTGGTGACGATCCTGGACTACCTGCCGGTACCCGACCAGATGCGCTTCGCCAGGGCGTCGCGGCGGCTGAAGGAGATGGTCTACGACGACACGCGGTGGGTGGCGCGGCTGAAGGCCATGGGCTGCTGGGACGAAGCCGAGGCCCGGAGGAGGTTTGAAGAGGGGATGAGGAGGCGACGGGAGAGAGAGGCAGCAGCCGCCGCCGCCGCAATCGCACCCGGTGCGGCCGGGCTCGGTGTTGTGCCCGGAGCAGCGGGGACAGTTGTACCGCCTCCGAGGACGAGTACGACGATATTCGATGCCGCAGAAGAGGAACAGCAGAGGGAAAAAGAAAAAGAGAGGAGAGCTAAGCAGATGGCAGAAGTCAGGAACGGGTTCGAGACACTGAAGGTCAGCGGCCAACCACAAGCACCACAACATGCACATAACGACCCCTTTCACGACCCGGAGGCACTATTAGATGTGATCAAGAACGCGAGGAGTATACGTGGTCTCGCGAGACATGAATATGGAAAGATCTACGGCGCCCTGGCGCCTTTCTACTTCGACCTGGTCAACTCGAGGACTCACGCCGATCCAATCATCTTCAAGGTGTTCCGCGACCCGGAGCGCCAGGCGCAGATGCTGGCCAACCTGCACACCTTTGCCAAGAGCGACTGGTCTACCGGCTGGCAGCAGAGGGAGGACAAGCTGCATTCCATGAAGGCCATATTCGAGAGCGCGGTGCTGCGCGAGTTCGAGCAGGGATACGAGTACTGGGACGTCGATGGGAGAATGAGGAAGTACGCTCATGTGCTCGATGTGCTCAACGATGCTAATGCGGGCATCGAGCTGTTTATCCAGAAACATCCGCTCTTTACGGATAAGGAGGTGTTGATGAATCCGATGGATTGCATCAACCACGCTCCGGCCGACAATATCACGCTGGACCCATCTAGGATGTTCTTCGAGGTCCTGGCGAAGAAGGTCAATGAGCAAGCGGGCATCATGGAAAGGATATTTCCGCGGCCCGGACTTGTCTTCTGGGCCTTCGTGGACAAGGTGCGGGAGGATATCATCATGGAGTACACTACGCCGCTGCTCGACGAAGCGCACGAGCGGAATCTGCTGTCGTATCTGAAGGCGGTGTCTGGCCTATTCGAACAGACTATGCAGTTCTTCTTGAGGCTTACTCCACCGAAGGGGTCCACGGAGAATAAGGAGGATAAGGCGAAGGAGCTTGCGCTGAGGATATTCGAACCACACTTGGACCTGTACATGCAGGAGGAGCTGGACTACTTCATCAGACATGCTGAGGCCGAGGTTGGAGAGTGGGAGAAGAAGCTATCGGAGCAAGACGCCAGCGTCGAGTCCTTCTACATGGGCAACTTCAACCGTCAAGCAGATAAGAAGGACTTTCTCACGTCGTTCAAGAAGGTCGTTATGATGCCCGTCACGGTACTTCCGTCCAGTTTTCCGATAGCATCGCCCTTCGGACCCAGGACGCCGGTGCCGGCAACGACCGCAACCGGTCCGGGCTTAGCAGCTCCGTCGCCTCAACCTTCCCGGCCACAGTCACCGGGGCTTGACGGCGCCGTCCCAGAAAGGAAAGGCACCCCCCTACCCGACGGTTTGAAGGCTCCGACCGACGAGCTAGCTGCGAAAGCGGCGCTGATGACATCGAGGCTCGAGGGTATCAAGTCCCTCTTCAGCATCGAGGTCGCCCTCAACCTCGTCCACGCGGCCAAATCGAGCCTGGGCAGAGCAGCAGTCTTCCTCACCCTCGGCGGCCAAGCCGGCGGCGAAGCCAGGGAGCAATGCGAGGCCATCTTCGTCAACCTCCTGCGGATACTGGGCAATCGACACGTCAAGCCCGGCTTCGAGAAGGCGGTCGAGCATCTCTCGCACTACAACCCGCGCGACGTCGCCGACCACAACAAAGCCGGTGTGGCGCCGCTCGTGACCTTCATCGAGCTGGTCAACGTCGGCGACCTCATCTCGCAGATGATCGACGTCTTCTACGAGCAGCAGCTCGCCGGCCCGCGGATAGCGGACCGGAACGATTTCCTCGACCCCTCGGGCCTGGCCAAGAAGAAGTTCGAGCAGATGCTCGACGAGAGCGTCGCCGCGGGCCTGAACAAGGGCATCGACGTGCTGATGGACGAGGTCGAGTACATCTGCGCCACGACCCAGCTGCCGACGGACTACAACCCGCTGCCGCCGCCGGCGGATTCGAAGAACAACGTCGGCGGCGTGACGGACTCGGACATGGGGCCCACGCACACGGCGCGGCGCGTAGTCGAGCTGGTGTCGTCGCACACGAGCATGCTGGTCGGGTCGACCGAGAAGACGATGCTGGACGTCTTCAACGGCGAGGTCGGGCTGCGCCTGTTCACCGCCGTGTGCAAGCACCTCAAGCGCCAGCGCGTCAGCACCGACGGCGCCATCAAGCTCATCGCCGACATGAACCTGTACTTCGACTACATCCGGAAGCTGAAGAACAACGACCTGCTGGACTACTTCAAGGCGCTGCGCGAGCTGAGCCAGATCTACCTGATCGCGCCGACCCACGCCAAGGAGATGGCGACCATCATCGCGGACGGGGACCGGTTCGGGGGCATCTTTCGGGCGGAGGAGGTCTACGAGTTCGCGGAGCGGAGGGCGGACTGGTACCAGGTGAGACGGGACGTCGAGAGGGCTATGTATGGGCTGGAGTGCTCGGTGATGTGAGCTATAACGCCGGGACAGGGTATCATACTATGATGACTATATAGAACAGATTATGGTAAAGGTTTGGAGGGCAAAAGCCATGAGGTTGACGACGCCTCTATTTGGGTATGTCGCAGTTGTCAATCTTGCCCGTCTATGGGGTAGCCCCCTTTTGAAATCCTGGTAATATCAAAGCTCTCTAAAAAAAAAAAAAGAGAAAAGAAAAAACGCCGCCAATGCACCGTATAACTCCATACTCGTTTCCATTCACCCACCCCATAAGCAAGCAGAATCACTTCTTCATGGCCCCGAAATCCAACTTCCTCGCTACCTTGGCACCCCTGTTATCTTCCTCCATGGGATTCACCCTCTTCAGATCAGCCGCCATCTTCTCCAGCCCACCGCGGGTCTTACGCGGCAGGTCCTCGTTCCTCGTCGGCTTGGGCTCGCTCCGCCACCACCTGTGCTCCAGCATCTCCCTGGCCGTGATCCGCTTCCGCGGGTCGAGCACGAGCGTCTTCATCAACAGGTCGACGCCGTCGGCGCCGACGGCGCCGAAGCGGCCCATGTAGGCGTCCTTGCCCTGCAGGGGCACCGTCTCTCCCGCGACGGCGTAGGCGGGCAGGGCCGTGACTCCCGGCCAGTTCTCCTCGGTCGGCGTGCCGACGGCCTTGCAGATGCAGTCGATCTGGTTGATCTCGGAGTCTCCCGGCAGGAAGGGAGCGCGGATGATGAGCTCGGCGAAGACGAGGCCGACGGACCACACGTCGACGGCACCCGAGTAGTGCCGCGCGCCGAAGAGCAGCTCGGGGGGCCGGTACCACCGCGTGATGACGTTGGTGGTCATGGGGATGGCCGGGTCGGAGAAGGAGCGCGCGAGGCCGAAATCGGCCAGCTTGGCCTCGCCGTTGGCGGCGATGAGGATGTTGTTGGGCTTGATGTCGCGGTGCAGCACGAAGTTGTCGTGGCAGAACCACACGCCGCGGCAGAGCATGCCCATCCAGGCCTTGATGTCGGCGGCGCCGTAGCGGTACGTGTTGACGTTGCGGATCAGGTCCTCGAGGTCGCCGAGGGGCAGGTACTCGAGCACGAGGTTGAGGTTCTGGTCCTTGGAGGAGAAGACCGAGATGAGGCGCACGACGTTGGGGTGGTTGAGCTCCTGGAGGTGCTTTATCTCCCTGAGGGCATCGGGCGCCATGCCGTCGCGATATTCCTTCTGCACCTTGATCTTCTTGATGGCGGCCTTCTGAGAGGGGTCGGTGCGCAGGTGGGCGGCGAAGACGTTGGCGTAGGTTCCCTCGCCGAGCTTCTTGCCCTTGACCCACTTGCGCTTCTCGTCGTTGTTCATCTGCTCGGCGAGGTCCATCTTGGCGTGCGGCCTCGTGGGCTGGGGCTGCACTGGAGGGCGCGGCGTGCCATCCGAGGAGGGGGCTGCTGATATGGGTCGCTTTAGAGGCGAGGCTGTCGGTCGTAGGTTTACCTTGAGGGTCTCTGTTGCTGCGTAGACGACTACCGGTGACGCTGACATGGTATGGTTGTAGGGATGGCAGGAGTAAGGCAGGAAAGAGAGGAAGAAAGAAGAGACAAGGGTAGAGGGAGGTCGAGTCTCAGCCTCGCATATCGCATGTGAAATAAGCCAATCATTACTGTGTACAGTAGAGGGTACTGTGTACCTTACCACTTGGCCTGTGCGTCTGATGTCAGTGGGGGTTGCCAGGTGGAGATGACGGCTGGGGACTTGGGAAACAGCCTGGAATAGGTACCTAGACGGAGCTAACGGAGCTTGACCTGACCCCACATTTGAGCTTCCCCTTCCACTGAATTACCCCACCATTTCAACATCAGGGCACCCTCGGCCGTTGACGACTTCCATGTCAACACTTCTTGAACCACCTACACCCCTCCACTTTATCCTGCAGCTGCCTTGTGCCGGTGCCAGCAACCTGGAACGATCACTGCCTCTCTATCTCTCCAAAAATACGGTCTCTTGTTCCTTTCTTTTATAGATCACCTTCCAGCAGATACTCGCATCGGCAGTCTCCCGATTAGACTCGAACCTGCCGGCGACACTACCTGCCAGTAGAACCCTGGCCACTCTACCATTTATCATCCGACGACCTCGCTGGCGTCTTGTCTCCTAGCCGTATCACCATCACTACAGCACGCATATTCAAGTATCGCTCTGAGCAGAAGTTTGCGTAACCAAGTGTAGGATTCGCCGGCAAGATGGCGTCCACAATCCCCGCCAACCCGAGCAACCAGACCATCTACCTGCTCCTCCCGAAACTCAGCGATCCCGACCCTGACTTCCGTTTCATGGCATTGAGCGATCTTCAGACGGTATTGAACACTGGAAAACAGGATATCCTAGCTCACGACTACAGCACGGCAGCGCGGACGGTTGACCTAGTGGTGAAGTCGCTCGACGACCAAAATGGAGAGGTGCAGAACCAAGCAATCAAGGTGTAAGATCAGCCTTCTCAACCGACTCGCTCCAGCTGCCTCGCTCATGACTCGTGTGCTAACGATCACCAGTCTAGGGCCCCTGGTGAAGAAGCTACCGGGTCAGCTCATCGCGCCAATGATGGAGAAACTATCCGGATTGAAGCTGAAGAACTCGGTCGACAACTCGGTAGCATACCTCGCCCTTCGTACCGTTATCGAAGCCTTCCAGCGCCCAATACCAGGGGTCCCTCCCAGCAGAGAGGTCCAAGAGGCCTACGCCAGCATTAGCCGCATTCTGATTCCACGATTCCTCGGTCGACATACCTCTCTCAAGGACTCAAAGTCTGCGTCGCTACTTACAGAAGGAGTCCTGACTTTGGACGAAGTCCCGTCAGACTCTGTCGATGTTGTGATCGAAGTGGTGCGTTGCTTTGGAACGTTGCTCAACCCGGTTGAGACAGAAGCCCTGCAAGACGCCGTTATCACCCTGCTCGAGAAGGAGAGGAGCAACTCGGCTGTCAAGAAGAGGGCCGTCGTTGCTCTTTCCATGCTGGCACATTATTTGTCGCCCGAGATGCTCAACAGCTTTATCGAGAGGGCAACCACTGCCCTTGCCAGCTCGGAGATCAGTCCCGTCACTCGACGACTCTACATCAACGTGCTGGGATCGATGGCACGGTCCATCCCGCAGCGCTTTGGTCGTCACGTCAACACCCTAGCTCCTTATATTCTTCAAGTGCTGGGCGAGGATGAACTTCAGGCGCGACTTGAAGAAGTCAACGAGGGACATGCCGACTCTGGATTGGAGTTCGATGAAGTCCGGGAGGCTGCACTCGTCGCTCTGGAAGCCTTCTTGGCGTCTTGTCCAACGCAAATGCGGCCGTTCACCGACGACGCTCTCAGCGCTTGTCTCCGCTACCTCAAATTCGATCCCAACTATGCACAAGACGATGATGAGGAGATGGAGGTCGATGACGACGAAGATGACGAGGATAACGCATTTGACGACGACGACGAGTTTGAGGAGGATGCAGGCTTTGACGATGACGACGACGCGAGCTGGAAGGTGCGAAGATGTGCGGCCAAGGCTCTGCATACAATCATCGGCACGAGGAGCACTGGCGACCTTTTGGATAATGGAGTCCTTTACGGTCGCGCCGCCCCGGCCCTTGTGAAACGTTTTAATGAGCGGGAGGAGAACGTGCGCCTCGAGGTCTTCTCCGCCTTGTCGCTGCTTGTCCGGAAGACTGGCGAGGGCATCATTCCGGACTTTACTTTGGATGCTCAGAACGAGTATCTCAGCTTGAACCCACCATCGCAAAGCCGGAAGCGCAGGCGCCAGAGTAGCGCTGCTGGAACCGCAGCTTTTGCCTTGTATTCGTCTTCCGGCCTTCCAGGGACTGGACTGACCTCGCCGACGGCAGAGAAGATACCAGCCAGTGGTCCTCGAGCTGACCTTGCGCGTCTGACCCCGTCAATCGTGAAGGGCGCTACGAAGCTGCTGAAGGGTAAGCTCGTTCCGACAAAGCAAGCTGTTGTTACACTGTTCGACGACATGGTCGCAGTGCAACGAGGTGGTTTCAGCAACTATTTCGATCAGATTATGGACCCATTACTCGATGCCATTCGACAGTCAAGTTCGTCTGGCAACTCCTCATCTCTATCGGGAACCGGCGGCACGGCCTCTGCCACCGTGACCACCTTGAGGATTGCTACCCTTCGGCTTATCGGCGA
This sequence comes from Coniochaeta sp. PK30-01, assembly GCA_023628855.1. Taxonomy (NCBI): domain Eukaryota; kingdom Fungi; phylum Ascomycota; class Sordariomycetes; order Coniochaetales; family Coniochaetaceae; genus Coniochaeta; species Coniochaeta sp. PK30-01. The sequence continues at coordinate 373,017 of JAMAJW010000009.1, read as the reverse complement.
CATCGCTAGGAACCATTCATCATCCGTCCTGCAGCCGTATCTCACAAAGATCGTCGCTGGCGTTACAAGCGCCGTGCACGACCGCTTCTATAAGCTCTCGGCCGAGGCAGTCCAGGCTGCCGAGGAGGTTATCAAAGCCATCACACCGCCTCGATCCCGCCTCACCGCACAGAAGTACAAGTCGGAACTCTCGAAGCTGTACACGGTCATCATGGACCGTGTCTCCTCCAATGATGCTGACACGGAGGTGCGTAATAAGGCATTACACGCCCTTGGAACACTCCTCTCTAGGACCTCAGGAGGCGAAGGAACTGCGCTGTTGCCGGACGCTGACCGACGTGCGGCACTCAATGAACTCTTGAAGCGCCTCAATTCTGAGACTACCCGACTTGCGGCAGTTCGGGCCATCGATACCGTGGCTGCTCTGTCAACCGATGGCACCTTTTCGTTTGACAATCAATGGGTACAGCAGGTTGCAACCGGACTTGCTGCGCAGTTGCGCAAAGCGAACAGAAGCTTGAGAGGCTCAAGTGTTCAAGCCCTCAACCACCTAGTGCACTCACCGGCAGCGAAATCGGACTTTGACGACCAGACCGTCCAATCCATCGTTGAAGCCCTTGTGCCGGTCATCACCAACAACGATGCTCAGCTCCTTGGACCTGGCCTGCTCGTCTTGGCCCGCCTCGTCCGGAGTAAGCCACGGCTTGTATTGACGCCCGAGCTTATCGCCGCGCTTTGCGAGCTCCTCAAGTCCACCGTCGCCGGGAGCGTCCTCGACTCGTTGCTCATACTTGTCACCGAGGTCGGATATACCGGTTTGGGCCAGCCGCTCATGGCCGCTTTGCTTAAGAACGTGGGCGTTAATGGCGACCCCGCGGTGGTTGGCAAAGTGATTGGGACGCTGTTGGTTGCCAGTGGCGATTCTGCCGGAGTGACACTCGATAACTTTACGCAAGAGATCAAGGCCAACGCCCAGGATCCCGCCCGCGCTAGTCTCGCGTTGGCCGTGCTCGGTGAAGCTGGTCTGCGACTCGGGCCTAAGTCCCCGGTCCAGCCAAAGATCTTCCTTGACCAGTTTAGCTCGTCGTTGGGCAAGGTTTCCATTGCCGCAGCGGTCGCACTCGGTCGTGCTGGCGCTGGTAATATCTCAGTCTACCTGCCAGTCATTCTGAAGGATCTGCGGAAGCCCGGCCCCACTCAGTATCTGCTACTCCAGTCTGTCAAGGAGATCTTGCAGCAGGCAGCTCTATCACAGACGGACATTGGCGAGTTCGCTGACGTTGTGTGGGATCAACTCCTGGCCGCTGCTGACGCGGAGGATAACAAGGCAGTTTGCGCCGAATGTGTGGGTCGTCTGGTCATCATCGATCCGCATACCTACATGGCGAAGCTACAGGTGAGCGTCTTCGATATTGTCCGCTGGTATACCTTTTCTAACATAATCCTCAGGGACTTTTGCGTGATAAGTCCCCCGTCATCAGGGCCATCGCCGTGCAGGCTCTCCGATACACACTTCCGGACGACAACGAGGCATTCGACATGATCTTGAAGACTTACTTGGTGGACATGCTCAGGACGATGCTCGACGACCCGGACATGGAGATTCGCCGACATGCCATGTCAACACTGAACTCGGCAGCCCACAACAAGCCCGAGCTGATCCACGGCCAGCTCGGCCAGCTGATGCCGTACGTGATGAAGGAGTCGGTCATCAAGCCGGAGCTCATCCGCGAGGTGATGATGGGGCCGTTCAAACATATGGTGGACGACGGCCTTGAGGTCCGCAAAGCCGCGTACGAGACTCTGTACGCACTGATGGAGACAGCTTTCTCGCGGATCAGCATCATCGATCTTTACGACCGGATCATCGCCGGTCTACGCGACGACAACGATATCCGGGGCCTCTGCAACTTGATGGTGTCGAAGCTCGTCTTTATCGATCCGGACGAGACTACGCGCCGTCTGGATGCCATCGCCGAGGCGTTCCGCGCCACGCTGTCTACCAAACTCAAGGAGAGCGCTGTCAAGCAGGAAATCGAGAAGCAAGAGGAGGCCAACAAGAGCGTGCTCCGGGTCACCCTGCTCCTCGGGGAGAAGCTCAAGTCGGCGCTCAACACAACAGGCTCCGGCGCCACCGGCGCAAACCAGGTATGGACTAGCTACTGGGAGTGGGTACATAAGGACTCCAACTTCCAGAGCCAGATCAAGATGCTACGCGAGGAGAACAAGGAGTTGAGCCAAGCTGGCTCGTCCTAGAAGGACCGGGAGGAGATGTCTAAGAAGGAATTGGGGAATGAGGAAGGAGGAGATCATGCGTCCTCTGACAGTGGATCAGAGGAGGGATCTCAGGAGGCGAATGCTGTATACGGGCATGGAGGGGACCCTTGGCAAGATCTTCTTCGTGATCCCATTATTGCGCAGATCATTCGGTTGTTGAGAATCACCGAAGACGGAGATAGTACCGCCGTTGAAGAGCATTCTTGGGCATAGCGGGCATTGTCGCCAGCGGCACATTTGATGAAGTAGTGTTACCAAGTAACGGCAAGTTGATGAAGCTTGACCAATTTGCGAATTCGATAGGAAATTGAAGAAGCTTTATTCCAAGTGCTGGATAGAAGAGTCCAGTCGTTGTATCGCTAACAACAATACGATACTGTGCCTTATGTCTACTACATGTTCATGCAGTCTCTGACATACATCGGTACTGTACAAATATACAGTAGTTTGTGCACAGACCACCTGCACACGTGGGCAGCGGCACCCCGGATTACGTAGGACTACCTGCCGTTCCTTAGCTGTAGCTCGGCACCTTGCTGGCCTTCCACGACATTCGTTCCGATATCACCATCCTCACTCTGCACTTTTCTCGCTGAGAAGATAAACGATACTGCACCGCCGTACCCTTTACTCGGTCCAATTAGTAATGACCCTCCGCCCACCAAGACCGACACAATGATGTCCTCCACCAACGACGAGGATCCTTTCCTCCAAGTTCAACAGTCAGTCTGCCCCTGCTTTTACCTAGTGTAACGCCCTCAGTTACACACACAGACAGTAAGCACCGAAGACTAACCCTTCTACCCCATCGCAGAGACGTCCTCGCAGCCCTAACCCAGACCCGGCCCCTCTTCTCCTCCTACCTGCGCATCCGCTCGCTGAACCCCACCTCGGCGTCCCCGGAGCTGGTCTCGGCCCGGGCCGACCTCGAGTCGGCGCTCTCATCCCTGGCCGAGGACCTGTCGGACCTGGTCGAATCCGTGTCGGCGATCGAGTCCGACCCGTCCCGGTTCGGCATCACGGCCCACGAGGTCGGCAGGCGCAAGAGGCTCGTCCAGGAGGTCGGCGGCGAGATCGAGGATATGAGGGAGGAGCTGCGCAAGCAGACCTCCGCCTCCGCCGCCGGCGCGGGACGAGCGGGTGGTGGTGGAGGAGGAGGGGGGAAGGACGGCGGCGATCTGCCTGATCCGTCGAGCTTTGCCATACCGGACGGGGAGGGCGGGGAGGAGGAGGAGGACAACTACGCCGAGTTCGAGCAGCAGCAGCAGGTGGAGATGATGCGCGAGCAGGACCAGCACCTGGACGGGGTGTTCCAGACGGTGGGGAACCTGAGGCGGCAGGCGAACGACATGGGGAGGGAGCTGGAGGAGCAGGTCGGGCAGCTCGAGGTGGTGGACGAGCTGGCGGACAGGGTCGGGGGCAGGCTGCAGAGCGGCGTGCAGAAGCTGGGCAAGATTGTGAGGGCCAACGAGGACCGGTGGAGCGGGTGCTGTATCATGGTGTTGATTGTGGTGCTGATCGTTTTGCTGGTGCTGTTGCTGGTTCTCTAGACTGTTGGTCGAGCGGGAACCACGCGCGGGTTAGATTTGCATTCACGGTACAGGCGCTCTGGAGTACGGCGCTGGGGCATAGAGATCTGTTCAACATAGCGAATTGCTTGTATACACACTAGAGCTACTTGACATTGCTTTCCAGTAGCTCAAGTGACATGACTACCTTATACTGGAGGTACAAAGTCTCGTCCAAGACGAATGATGCTCTTGTACATCCCTGCGAGATGCGAACGCATCAAATAATTGTCCAGTATCCACCCCATCCATCACTTTACCAGTAACATAATACAGTATTCCCTTCATCCTCAGAGAAGCTCTGACAAGCTGACCGTCTGACCGAACGCCAAATATGCCGTCTAGACGTGCGCCATAATCTCCGATATCCCCTTTTCCCATACAAGATGCTCTTATGCAAGGTTCAACCCAGTTTCCTTCTTCAGCAGCTGAGCGAGGACCTGCAAGGACTCGGTTGCCGGCGTCCGCGCCGGACACTTGGCCGGGAAATCCACCAGCGCCAGCCGCAACGCCGCAACTCCGGCAGTTCCATATGCCTCAAGAAACTTGCCCTCGTAGTGCTGAATCATTGCTTTCAGCACAATCGCCTGAGTATTCGAAATGCTGGCGGCCGGTGTGTTCACTATCCGCGCCATGGCAGTCCAGTAGTTCGACGGCGGGAACGGGTTCTTCTTCTTGCTCCTCCGGAAGTTGCGCAGCGAGATCGAGGCGAACCCGGCGCCCAGACCCGTCATGCGGTCGAAGTGCTGCTGTTCCGGCACCCACGAACCATCCTCCTTGTGCCAGCCCAGCCTCCTGCGCCCTTCCTCGTACTTTTCGTTGCCCGAATGGCCGAACAGCACGGGGCAGACGACCCTGAACTTCGCGAGCAGGATGTCGATCAGCGACACGTCGCGCCAGAGAAAGTCAGGGTCGGAGAACACATTGGCGACAGTAACGCCGACGGGATCTGCCGTCTCAGGCTTCGCGCTGGCTTCGTTGATGAACTGGCTGATCGCCGCTTTGGCGAAAACATTCAGCAGGTACAGGAATAGCGACGGGACCTCGGCGTTGTGCGCTGCTCCCTCGACCGGATTCCGCGGTTCGAGGACGAGACTGCTCGGGTCCACCAATTGGCTCTGGACCTCATTCTTCAGCGCCTCTCTTACGAGGTTATTGATGCGAATCAACTGTAACAGTCATCAGTGTCAATGTCCCAAGAGGTTGGCGCAGAAAATCAAATAAAGCAAACCGATTGAGCACGCGAGGCTTTTACCTGTTGCCGGTTTCCGGCGGCAACCCCGTGCGTTAGTTGTCCCACCGTTTTCCTGATCTCCCTGCGCATGTCTCCCATCCTCTCCTTCAACGCCCGATTGTGTTTAGCTTGCTCTAGCAACGACCGGCGCAGGCTCTTGAGGTTCTGATGGATCTCCTCATACCGATCAGGGGGGGGCCGGGTGGCTTGTGGTGGTACTGTTGGTGCCGCTTGGGAGGCAGTACTGCCATTCTGCTGAAGCTTTGGCTGGCCTTGTGCAGCTGAGACAAGCCTAGGGCCTGTTGGGGGAACAGTGGGTGTCTGGACGGCCGGTGTGGCGAACGGACTCGCGGCAGCCGTAGGCCGAGCAGGTGCTACAAGTCCACTGCCCGCTGTGGCCTGAGCAAAGGGAGAGGCCGTAGGTTGCCTGTGGGTGGCCTGAGTAGAAAGCCCTGAGCTGCGTGTATCTGGTACAGGAGGGACGGCTTGCTGAGCTTGCGGAGGCTGACTGGTCGTAGCAGCCTTTGCAAAGGGGTTCGGTGCAGCACCTGTAGCGGGCACTGCTGAGGACGCTGCGGAGGTCTGGGATGTCGTTGTTTTTGGGGACACTGGCTTAGGCAGAGGCTCCGGGGGTATCTCGACCTTTTGCGCCTGTAGCGCCTGTAGCTTCCTCCTCTCATCCGCGAGTTCGCGTTCTTGGCGTATTCGCTCCTCCTCCCTTCGCTCCTGTTCCAGGATGCGCTGCCGCTCCTCCTCCCTCTGTCGCTCTTCAAGGACCCTCTGATGATCTTCCAATGCCCTTAGGGCAACCCGGCGCACGCGCTCATGTTCGCGTCTTGCAGCCTCGAGGAGCTGCTTGTGGCGAGCCTCCGAGTTGCGATCGCCGTAGAGGATGTCGGAGAGCGGACTGGAGGGTACGTAGTTGGAGCTCTGGCGCGCGGGCGAAGAGCCTGCCATTTTCGGGATACCACCTCGTCAAAGCGGTAAGAGCTGATGGGTTATGTTGGCATGTTCTCAGCGGGAGGTAGAGGTAGTGGTTTCACGGATGAGGTGACTCGGAAAGAATGCGGACGCGAGATGCTTTGGCAGAGGCAGATCCAGCCAAGTCAATGTGGTGGTTACGAGCAAATATGAAGGCTAAATAGAGCAAAAGACAGATCAAGTGAAGCGGCCGTCGGCCTGGTGAATTACAGCCCCTGAGTTCGAACACTGAGTGAAGTGAAAGATCGACTTATATACTGCGGATGCAAGTACTGCCTCTCGCGATTGGAAGTGGGGCCCCAGACATCAAAAGGTGAATCCCCAGTGAAGTCGTAGCCTTGCAGGTCGTCTCGACGAAACGTACCTTGGTACCAAAGTCCATCCTTGACTCAAAGCCTTGCATGTGGGGCAAGCTCTGGCCTGTCTGTTGTGGGGCTTGCTGACTTTCAGTTAAGTCTACACGTAAGCTTTAGATATGCTGTGAAGTGAATTGAAAGCAGCTAAATTACCTTACTGAGTAAACTTCTAGGTTACATGAATGCTATATGAAACAGAAACAACATTTGTTCTGCCCGGAAGCTATGTTGTGTTTGACTGGCCCAGGTGTAATCAGCTTCATCAGGGGGCTCAGCGGTGTTAGGATCTCGGATACGAGCCTGTGTTCAAGTTAGCGGCCAAGTCAGCAGCAAACCATCCAATGCTTGATGAAATCATGATGCGGCCAGAAGAATCGAAACTTAATAAAAAAATATGCGCCACGCTTATCGAAACTCGCTGGCCTCGACTCGCAGATCTTGCATGATCGTGTCCACGATCCATCTTCACTCACATGTCGATGCACATCAGTTCTACGTAACATGTACCTACTGCGGTAAGCTCATGGCCCACCACGATGGTTTCACAGGAGGGTGGCTTGGCGATGAGGAAGTAGAGGAAGTTCGAAGCATTGCTGATTTTCGGCCTCTATCAAGAAGTGAAATCGTAGTTCACGATCTATTAAGGTCAAAAGTCACTGGTTACCTACGATCTACGGACTGAGCTTCTAGGAGAGAACAATCAGGGCCTTGGGCGATATCAAAAGTGGAAGCTACTACGGCATTGCGACTTCCAGGTTGGAGCTTCTGTTTTAGAGCGGGCCGGGACCGGGACCCGCTATAAGAGGGGTGTGGGTCGTAGCTTTCCGTCCTTTGGCGTTGGCCTAGCGGCTTCAAGTTCTCCAGGCCAACAAACACGGACCCAGGGCCAAGAACCAGGAAGGTACCTGAAGGTACCTACCTTCGGTTCGAGTGTCGCGAATGGATGGCAAAGAACCAGGGCGTGAGGTTGTAAATCAGATAGGTAAACCGTCTGTCGAAGATCATGATATGAGAGATCTGTTTGTCAAGAACGTGGAATTCTACCTAACACTCTGCACTTCTCCGGTAGTTGTACCCCGGGCAATCCGGTAAAGCTACGTCAGGGGGGTAAGATTAGGAACCCACAGCACCATCGCCCCCAAAAGAAGATACTATGGTACAGGTCACAGAAAATGCCACTCTGCCACTGATAGAGCTCAGACCACTCCAACTGGCACTCTTACTTTTTCGGTGGCCAAAGCATCCCCCGCCAGCAGTACGCCAGCCCCAATCACTTGCACACCTAAGGTTTCCAGTGACGAGACCACGCCTCCACAAAGGAGCCATAAGAATAAGGTCTCGGCAGCTCTCCTCTCCTCTTCCATCGGGAAACATCCTCTTCCAAGACCACTACACAGTAATTCCATTTGCACTCCTTCACCACCCTTGCTCTTCCCTGTCCTTTCTCCTCCTCAACGGAGGACCACTACGTATCATCATCGCCGCCGACCCGACCCCATCATCCATTTGCTCGTTTCCGCCTTCCGCGCCCCCGCAACTGGACTTCTTCGCAATTCCTCTCTCTCCCTCAATCTCAATTATATTCGCAAGATCTCTCTCTCCATCTTGCTTCTTGCACGAAAAGTTCCAGTCCTTCTCACCTTCCTCGGACATCCTTCCGATCCAACCACCGTCATCCACTTGGAGCTATTGGAGCTTCATCTCGGTGTCGAGTTTCTCCAACAGAGCTTGCTTGCTGCCCTTGCATCATCTGCAGATCCACAGTCTACAGGTCACAGCTCTGTGCAACTCGTGTCTCTGCTTGACCAGACCTTTATCCAGAGAGCCCTCGCATCTCACACTCCCTACCTGTGCTACTCAGCGGTGCGAGCAGAACCAACATCATTCTTGTTCCATCCTCTCCTTTGGACAGACTTGCCGAGCTTGGCTGTCTTTACGACTGTCGCTTCGTCTCCGTGACTTCGAACATCATCTCCAAATCACTCGACAGCGATAATTTCCCCGATCACAACATCTCTCGATCGTTGGCCTCCGGCGACCGGTATAGGTGTCTCGGTCAAAGCTATATCCTTGCACTCGACGTGCGTCCATCCATTGATTTCAATATCTGCTCAGCTTGCCCACCATGGAGCAGCAGCAGCAGCAGCAACATCAGCAGCAACCGCAGGCCGGCGGCGTGCCTGGTCCTGCTGGAAAACGCCTGCATATAGCCCATCGCAGAAGCCCTTCGGAGCTGACGCCTTTGATGAGCATGTATGCTAACCCAGGAAGTGAGTTAACTCTTGTCGTCGAATCTCGTGATTGTCATCGCACCGTTTGCGTCATGTAAACAACAACCTGAGCATTACCCGTCCTCGAGTCACACCATGACTTGTCATGTCTTTGCCTCACCATACACACATCACGATAGTACACCACTCTTTCTTCATACATATGTATATGCTAACCGCGTTTTATGTCAAATAGTGGAACAGCTCGCCATCCAGACCCAAATCGAACTGTTGCAGCAACAGCAACAGCAACTCCAGGCCCATCAACAATATGTCAACATGGGCATGATGCCTCCCGGCCAGCTCGGCCCTGGCTCGGCCTTCAATCCTTTACAGCAAAGCATGGCCAATATCTCGCCGCAAGCCGGTTTTCAATTTCCTCAACAGCTTCCACAGCAGGGCATCTCGATGGGGGCTCCTACCCAACCCCTCTCACATCGCCGTAATCAGTCGGCGCTTCCGAACATGAGCATGGGACCACCCCCTGCCCCGTCCTCGGGAGCCTCGGGCTCCGCCTTCGGCAACTTCGATAACAACCAGGGCCATGGACGAGAGAATTCGGGCGCTCGCGGAGGACGTGGCGGAGGTGGTGGTGCCGGAGGTGGTCATCAGCGACGACATTCCTTAGCACTGGCCGATGCAAAGAAGGCCGCCGAAATCGCTCAGCAGAAGCGAACCACTACTGCCTTCCAGTTTCCCGGTCCTGGCGCTTCGAGCTCCGCTGCTGAAAAGACAGAGGACGAAGCTAAGGAGTCCGGTCTGAACCCGGCCGAGCCATCGTTTACACCGGGCCCTCCAGCGTTCCGCGGCGGTCGAGGCGCGCACGGGAGAAGCCAGAGCATGGCCGTTGGCAACACCGGACGTGGTGGCGCGGCTGGCCGCGGTGGCTCCATGCACCTGTCGACCGACTCTTCAGGCGGACAAGGCGGCGACTTCTCTCGCCGTGGCGGCTCGACTGGACACGCTCGGACAGGGTCCCGCAACTTTGACGGTAACTGGCGCAACCAGAACCAGAACCAGGGTCAGGATCAGCCTGGCCAGAATCAAGGGTTCCAACCCGGGCACCGAGCTCGCAACTCGGTCAGCCACCAGTCCATGCAATCCATGCAGTCCATCGGAGCTTTCCAGTACCCTGGCCAACCCCAACTGGTCCAGATGCCTCAGCAGATGATGATTTCCGGTCTTTACCCTGGTCAACAGCTCAACCCGATGCAGCTCCAGCAACTCCAGGCCCTCCAGGCCACTCAGATGAATGGCCAGCATATGCTTGGTCTCGCAGCAAGCCAGCACGCCCCTCAGATCGCGCCGCAGCAGCAACAGCAACAGCAGCGCAAGACTCTGTTTACCCCTTACCTTCCCCAGGCCACATTGCCCGCCCTCCTTGGCGATGGCCAGCTCGTATCAGGTATTCTTCGTGTGAACAAGAAGAATCGGAGCGATGCCTATGTGTCGACTCAAGATGGGCTGCTGGACGCTGATATCTTCATCTGCGGCAGCAAGGACCGTAACCGTGCCCTTGAAGGCGATCTGGTGGCCATAGAGCTCCTTGACGTCGACGAGGTTTGGTCTCAGAAGCGGGAGAAAGAGGAGAAAAAGAAGCGGAAGGACATTACTGACACACGGAGTGGATCAACGAACCAAGGTTCTCAGTCTAACGCAAACGGAGATGACAACGCTGGCGCCGATGGAGGCGTCCGCAGACGGGGCAGTCTTCGACAGCGACCGACGCAGAAGAAGAACGACGACGTTGAAGTTGAAGGTCAGAGCCTTCTTCTGGTCGAAGAAGAAGAGATCAATGACGAGGCAAAGCCCTTGTACGCCGGCCACGTCGTGGCAGTCATTGAGCGTGTCCCTGGCCAGATGTTCTCTGGCACTCTCGGGCTGCTCCGCCCTAGCAGCCAAGCCACCAAGGAGAAGCAAGAGGCCGAGAGAGCGGCGCGAGATGGTGGCAATGGTCGCCACCAGGACAACCGTCAACAGGAGAAGCCCAAGATTGTGTGGTTTAAGCCGACTGACAAGCGTGTTCCTTTAATCGCCATCCCGACCGAGCAAGCTCCTCGCGACTTCGTAGAGAAGCACCAAGACTACGCCGATCAGATATTTGTTGCTTGCATCAAGCGGTGGCCCATCACATCCCTTCATCCTTTCGGTACCCTTGTCGAAAAGCTCGGCAGAATGGGCGACCTCAAGATCGAGACGGACGCCCTGTTGAGGGACAACAATTTCGCTTCGGACGAGTTTTCGGACGCCGTTCTTCGCAATGTCGGGTTCCAAGACTGGTCTGTCGCCAAAGAGGACGAAGCGGTTGTTGCTTCCCGCCGTGACTTCCGCGATGAGAAGGTCTTTACATTCGACATCGATGGCTCCGTCGAACTGGGCAACGCTGTTCATGTCAAGACTAAGCCTGACGGCAAGATCGAGATCGGTGTCCATATTCCTGATGTCACTTACTTCGTGAAGCCGAACTCACTTGTCGACCGTGAGGCCAAGAAGCGCGGCACAGCTGTCCACCTTGTCAACCGCTTCTGTGCTATGCTCCCGCAAAAACTGTCTACGGAAATCTGCTCCTTGATCCCTGATCAGGACCGGTTCACTGTGAGCGTTGTCTTCAGTGTCAACCCCACGAACGGTGCTGTCACGGAGGGAGATACCTGGATCGGACGAGGTATCGTCAAGAGCGGCGGTAAGCTGTCTCTCGCGCAGATAGACCAGGCACTGTCGGGCCCAGGAAGTTTCAGGCACGAGGCCGTGCAGGTCCAGGATATCAAGACCCTCAACGTATGTCTTCCTTGTATCATCCGCGTCCAGTTGCGTCACTAACATGATAATAGGCTGTCGCACAGAAGTTCCGTGAAGCTCGACTGGGTGCCGAGGGTGAACCTATCGCTCCTCTGCGTCTGCTACAACAGTTGGATGACGAGAACATCCCTGTCAAGCACAACATCTTTGATTCTACAGCAGCCACCGAACTTGTCGAGGAGCTCATGCACAAGGCCAACGCTTATGTTGCCCAGCGACTAGCTACCGCGCTTCCTGAGAAGGCCCTCCTTCGCAGACAGGGACCTCCCAATCCTCGTCGCCTGCAGACCTTTGTTGATCGCATGACGGCTCTTGGTTACGAAATGGACTCGTCTAGCAGTGGCAGTCTCCAGAACAGTCTCTTCAAGGTCGAGGATTCTGATATCCGGAAGGGCATGGAGACGGCCCTGCTCAAGTCGATGCAGCGCGCCAAGTACTTTATTGCGGGAAAGACGTCCAAGCAACTGTGGCCGCATTATGCTCTGAACCTCCCCCTATACACTCATTTCACCAGCCCAACTCGCCGCTATGCCGACATCATTGTCCACCGCCAGCTCGAGGCTGTCCTCTCGGACGGTGCCGTTGAGTACACTGAGGAGTTGGAGAACCTGGTCAAGACGGTCGAGCTCTGCAACACTAAGAAAGATTCAGCTCAGAACGCGCAGGATCAGAGCGTACATATCGAGTCGTGTCGCAACATGGACAAGAAGCGACAGGAGACGAACGGCGACCTCATCAGTGAGGGTATCGTGCTTTGCGTGTACGAGTCGGCCTTTGACGTCCTCATCCCGGAGTGGGGCTTTGAGAAGCGTGTGCACTGCGATCAGCTGCCGCTGAAGAAGGCCGAGTTCCGCAAGGAGAAGCGCATTCTCGAGCTCTACTGGGAGAAGGGTGTCCCCAGCTCCGCCTACGTCCCCGAGGACGAGCGGCCCAAGCTCAGCGGCGCCTCGCAGAGGATGTCAAACGCCATGGCTGCTGCGCGCCACGCCGAGGAGGCCGAGCGGGCCAGAAAGGAGCGCGAAGAGGCTGCTCGCAAGCAGACGGAGACCGGCACAATCTCCACGGACGACGTCGATGCGCTCTTTGATGATGACGAGGATAACGCCTCGGACATCACGGAGGCGATGGCTGGAGCTTCCCTCGCGGAGCGCCCTACCCAGAGCGTGCCTGGCTCGCCGGCGCGGTCGTCCTCCAACACGGCCGGTGCACTCCACCGCACACGGTCGGAGTCCAAGGTGGCCATCACCGAGGTCCCCGAGGCTCGTCTGACGAACAAGGAGAAGTACTTGAAGCTCTTCAAGCTGAGAGAGGAGGGAGGTGAATACATCCAGGACGTGACAGAGATGACACGGGTTCCGGTCATCTTGAAGACGGACTTGTCCAAGAGCCCTCCGTAAGTTGGATACCAAGCCCGAACTTTGATATTATAGCTGCTGACATGAGACTATGTAGATGCCTCACCATCCGTTCGTTGAACCCTTACGCACTCTAAGTCGGTGTCGACGGATGTTGTTCCGGAGGTGTGTAGGCATAGAGGAACAGGGGTCAGCAAAAGCTTGAAAGTGGTAACCCACACGGCGCAACACAAACACCACGTGAAGAAAGTTGAAGTAGGAGTCGCCAAGCGGGATATTATCGGTAGATTGTTAACTGAAAGCTGTACGGGATCCGACACATCTTTATCCCAACTCAGCACGCGAGAGTCTGAGAGATTAAGTGGATGGGGTTACATATTAGCAAGGAGAACACATACAATATGGGCTGTGGTGGGTGCGTTTATTGGTGGGTGAAGGGTAAAAGGAGAGACAGAAGACGCAGAAGTATGGATTTCTAGAAGTACGAGGAGAAGTAATGCATTTAATAGCCAGTCTTTGTTGCACTACGATGTGTTGTTGGTAGCTACGTAATGCCCTTCCACTCCCAAGTGTCTGGGACCTGCATCATGACAGGTCGATAAGACGCATAACCCCCGGCAGCAACGCATCCATGCGGCCTTCGGCTTTGGGGAAGGATAGGCAGGCCGGCTATGTAGGTCGGTGCAGATACACTGATGCAGTGGTTTGGAGGAGGCTCGGCATAAAGGATTGGGAACATGACGGGAAGAGAGGAACATGCCGTGCCCTGGAGCACAGCGGAGGCAAGTCAGCATTTTGGACGTCCATCGAGTTTCTGTCTTGCATGTGAATGAGCCTTGCAATAGGATTCGGGATAGGGTTGATCTAGACTACATTGACTTATGGCAGATCAACTGACATCGGAGATGGCATCTGAACTTCTGAAGGAACATGGCTGGGAAACATGGCCAAGGACACTCTTATTTAGCGGGGCTCCTTCAAACACCACTAGCTCTAGGAGCACTGGAGGAGAAATGAAGGCATGCGGGTGCATGTTTCGCTGGTCTTGGCCTCTTGGGAGACAGGGTGTGAGCATCTAGACCGCCAAGTAAAGGTGTCATATGGTAGACATTTCGCGATGGCACGTGGAGACCAGGAGAAAGGCCCGAGTTTTGGAAGCCACCCCAGGTTGATTGTCTTCCGGTATATCTGCCGACCAACCCTCTTTCTGCCGAGATACTCGATTCCTGACTGATGGCATTTCAACAGCTCTCCGGAAAGGAAAGTTTACCTGCTTTAAGCACTCTTGGCATCTATACTGTGATAAGTTTCCGGCATGGAAAACACCTTCGAGCCCGGGAGAGAGTCAAGCAACAGGCGTCGCAGCGCAGCTACGGCAGCGTAGCGGTCCGGCCGGATTGAAACAGCACATGAGACACGCACCGGCAGCGCCAACGTCACAGAATAGCCCTGTCACCCATTCCGTGCCGCCCCTGCAAGCCCATTGTTAGACTGGTGGCCCGTGAGACCCCTGCCAAGCACCCCAAGCGACCCCCGACCTTAGCTAAATGCTGCAGATGCTGCAAGACTCGACAGGGGTATTAACCTCACATTCATCTCTTGTCGATGCTAAGCTTCCAAAGTCCCTTTTCGTCACGAACTCGTCCCAACTTTAAACGGATCGAGCCTCGTGTCTGATTGGCCATCTTTCAGCCTCCAAGTCCCTAGACTCCCTACTTTGTCTGACCTCGAACACCACCCTAGGCCGTAGGCAGGGTACGTACTACGTAGTCAGTGGTAGTGTAATGCACCAGTACGCGACCTCCACGGCCTCCTGGGCCTCCTAGTTGGAGCCCGGCGAGAAACGAAACATTTTCCAAGATCGACGACCTCCTGCGAGTCCTGCCATCTGTATTCACCCAGGGACCACCCGGAAATATCCAGCCGCATGGCCTATTCCTACCCTCGAAACCCCCCCTACCAGATATGCCCTTGTCCATCTTGACTCTGGTGCCGGAAGCTTCTTGAGCCTGAGCGGAGTCATGTTCCCTCGCGCTTGAGCCCCCCCTGGCCGGATGTCAACCTCCACGCCGCTCCCACCATGCGGGCCACGGAAAGGTCAGAACCCGTGGATGGTATCCGTCCCAGCACCTGGCACATTACTTCCAGCCTTGGCACGTCTACGTCTTCTTTATCCATGGTCGTTTCCCACCTGTCCTGGTCTTGTTCTACCTCCTTCTTCTCTTACTCTCCATCTCTGCTTAACCTTCGTTCGCCATTCCTTCAAGTCCAAGCGCTGGTCTGCTTATACTCTCCTTCAACCAGCATTTATCTTCCCCTCGTTAAGGTATCGCTCTCTCGGTAATTCATTTTTAATATTCAGGCTGGTCTTGCTTCTCTTCGTCAAACTCGACATTCAAACTACCCCAGACCAGAAAAACAAGGAAAAGAAAGAGAAAGGAAAATCAAGAAGACTCGCAAAGATGCCTTCCCTCATGAAGACACTCGGAGCCGTCGTGGCCGGACTGGCTGCCGTTGGCTCAGCCATGCCCGCGCACCCCAAGTTGACGGCGTCGCAAATGAAGATCCACGAGTACATGAAGCGTCAAGAAGCTGCTGCGGCCGCAGCAGGCCTGACAGACGTCGATATCCTGCAATTGTACGTCTCCAACTCCCAACAACCTAACCTCTCTTTCTCTTCTCGCCGTTCCCCCGCTAACAAGGTTCCCCAGTGCTCTGACGTTAGAATGGCTCGAGGCCTCCTTCTACCAACAAGGCTTCGCCAAGTTCCCCGCCACCGACTTCCAGGCGCTCGGCCTGTCCCAGCAGCAGATAACCGACCTGATCGGCATCGGCGCCAGCGAGGCCGCGCACGTGGGGCTCCTCCAGGGCGCCATCGCGCAGGCGGGCGTCAAGCCCGTGCAGCCGTGCACGTACGACTTCGGCTTCACTGACGCGGCGGGCATGGTGGCCACGGCGCTGGTGCTGGAGAACGTCGGCGTGTCGGCCTACCTCGGCGGCGGCCCCTTGCTCGCGGACAAGGGCATCCTCAGCACGGCCGCGTCCATCCTGACCATCGAGGCGCGCCACCAGACGGCGCTCCGCATCGCCTCCAAGTCCTCCGCCGCGCCCCAGCCGTTCGACACGGCCCTGTCGCCCAAACAGGTCTTCTCCCTCGCCGCGCCCTTCATCAAGTCGTGCCCGGACGGCAGCAACCTCATCCTCACAGCCTTCCCCGCCCTCACCATGGCTGGGGGAGCGGCAGCCACCGCCGTCGCGGCGGGTTCGACCCTCCAGCTGCAGTCCGACGCCGCCGCCACCGCCACCTTCTGCGCCTTCACCACCGGCGGCATCCCGGGAGGCACGGCCTTCACGGCCTTCGCCGCGGGTACCGGGTGCACCGTCCCGCAGGGCCTCGCGGGAGTGGTGTACGTCAACCTGGCCTCTGCCGGCCCAGCGACGGGTGTGCTTACGGATGATATCATTGTCGCTGGGCCGATGGTGATGCAGGTTTCGTAAACACACCTCACCTTTGTGTGTGTGTGTGTGTGTGTGTGTGTGTGTGTGCGTGCGTGTCCATGGGCTTAGGGGGAGGTGACAACTGGTAATTTGGTTGGATATACCTAACTTTTTTTATAACCCTTTTTTTTTTTTCTTCCGGCAGATTTGGGATGTGTGGATGTTCATGTCAAGGACACACAGGCGTTTGCGATATAAACGGCCAAATGGATTAGATGGAGAGAACCAGAGAGCAACGATACCTTAAACATCTTCGCTTCGTTTGGCTATTGGTAGAATAGCCTGTATATATCCATTATATACCTTTGTCTCCGGGGTGTTTTTTTTTTCTTCTCTGTCGTGCGATTCTAGTGGTGTTGTTGAGGTTTTTGTCTTGTTTAGCAGCACTTGCTGCGTATATTGGAGGTAGTATGGCGGACTGAATGAAAAGGCCTTCTGAACCGTATGAATGCCGCTGCAATGTTCGCTGTGCCCTATACCTACCTACCTTAGTCCTACAGTCAAGGCATTCTGCATGTAATGACCGGAGAATGCATCCTCAGAATGTGTAAGATCTCCAGAGTCTATGCTTAGAAAAGGATCGGGATCAACCAAAATGCTCCCGAAGCTCGTCTGATCGACGCAAGCCTCTTGGGTAAAAGCTTAGGTCCTCCGCTAGACACGCTCTCTTGTTATGCTCCGTATCTCCGGGTGGTGCTCCTCGTCGTCGAAGTAGAGGCAGTCAAAGATGTCAATCCGTTAGGGATGGCTTTGGGGAGCTTAGAATACAGGGCTTACTAAACGAGACGGGAGGGAATTCAAGTCGAGATTTACGAGGTAAGGTAGTCAAACAAGACACAAGAAGATGCTGTCGTAATCTGGCGAGCTTCTACCTGATTCGACAAACGCTTCTCGTCACAGGATTTACAAGTTCATATAGCGCAGGCGCAAGCATTTCAGTTCAAGTTTGTCTTAGGAAACCATGTTAGCTGCAGGCCAGACCCTTTTCTCACGGCACTGTGATATTGTGGTTCATGTTTATTATAGCGCACTCGGGAGGAAGGTTGTTGAAGCCGACTCCAGGACTTCGGAAGAACTCGGATGGTATACATAGTACTGCGTAGTATTGTCACAGTACGACCGCAAAAAACACTGACTCGCTGAAGAGAATTGCCCTCATTTCCGTTTTAGGAACGAGATGCGGCTGGTGAGGCTTGAGCTGAAAACGGTGAGGCTGCGGGCTGGACGACCGTGCTGGACCGATATCGGCCAAGTGGGATGAGGCGACCCTGCAACTTTTCCACGCTCCGGCGGTCGCTCCGATCGAGGCACGGCCTGATACGAGACGACTATTAGGCTAGACGGCTAGGACGGACGGGAGTTGATGTTTGTTAGAAGCTTTTCACGGGGAAAGTAATGGAATAGCAGCACCGGGGTAACGTGAGCTAGTACGTCACGGTTTGGTAGCTCTTTCCAAGAGATCTGATAACTCAAAGTCACAGGTTGCACGCGACCAATGGTGGTGCATTGATAAGCCTTATGGACCCCAGCTCCGCTAGCTCGACGCTAAAATCACCCCGCCGGATGGCACTTCAGCGAGCTGCATGCATTGACGACGCGGGACTTATTTTTTTCTCTCTCTCTACGCACTAGACTAGTCCCTGCCGAGGACGGAAACCACGCAAGACTCACGTCTCGATCCGTCTTGTCTCTCTGTCTGAGCGAATCATATTGGAAAAAGCTGGGAGATAAGGTGAACCCTCGCCAAGCTGCCATTGGAGTGCGGGATGAAGAGAAAATCTCTCAGTGACAATCCTTACCTGAGAGACGCGGCTCCGACATGTGCTACGGGGGATACTCCCATGCGTCACTCGAGTGTTGACGGCCCCTGACGTCTTCCGCAGTGACCTGGTGGGTGAGAGTGCTTATGGCACGATGAAGGTCTGATGGCGGAGGGTTGCAGCGGGCGTGGCGCGTATCGACCTTTCGACTGACGAGTCGTGCTGCTCTCTATGAGCGAAAACCGGCGTCTTGACTCTTGACACAATGTCTCTCACCGTCTAGAGCCCCCGGACCCCCACCATTGTCACTTGTCAGGGACATGCAACCTTCACTCGAGCTAAGTGAAGTTAGTGAAGAGCCCTTGGTATGCGAGTCACTCCTAGCCTTGTCGAGCTGTTGGCTACTAGGCTACCCTGCCTTCACCTACTACCTCTCCCCTCCCCCATCTGAATCGAGGTCCCTCGTCATCGTATATAACGCAGACTCCTCCCCAACTTCCCACTGCGCCCCCGAGCGCCCTTTCTTTCTCTCTTGCACCTCAGATCGAACACTCACAACCGCATTCGCATCGACATACAGTAGAGATACCCATTAGATCCTTCAGTCTTTGCTTAGATTCATACCAGTGATACCCAACAACGTTTACGCCCTCCCTTCGTTCCATATCCTCCATCATGTCCAACCTCTCCCCCGAGCCCGAATTCGAGCAGGCCTACAATGGTAAGTTCTTGCCACGCAACCACCACCCAAGACGTAGCCCCCGGCTCACATAGCAATCCAGAGCTCGCCAGCACACTAGAGAACAGCTCGCTGTTCGAGCAACACCCCGAGTACAAGATCGCCCTGAAGGTGGTCTCCATCCCCGAGCGCGTGATCCAGTTCCGGGTCGTCTGGGAGGACGACCAGGGCAAGCTCCAGGTCAACCGCGGATACCGCGTGCAGTTCAACTCGGCCCTCGGCCCCTACAAGGGCGGCCTCAGGTTGCATCCCACCGTCAACCTGTCCATGTGAGTCCCCTCCAGACCTACACCTACCGTACCAGCAATACGGTTGCTGACTGTGTTAACAGCCTCAAATTCCTCGGTTTCGAGCAAATCTTCAAGAATGCCCTCACAGGACGTAAGTTCTGAACTCCCCCCATATTTCGCCCCGTGGAGATTTTTTTTTTATGGCGGGGGGGGGGGGGAATGGAATGCTGACTCGCGCGCGCAACAGTCATGATGGGCGGCGGCAAGGGCGGATCCGACTTCGACCCCAAGGGCAAGAGCGACGCCGAGATCCGGCGGTTCTGCTACGCCTTCATGCACGAGCTGAGCAAGCACATCGGCGCCAACATCGACGTGCCCGCGGGCGACATCGGCGTGGGCGGCCGCGAGATCGGGTACATGTTCGGCGCGTACCGCAAGGAGGGGCGGAACCAGTTCGAGGGCGTGCTGACGGGCAAGGGCCTCAACTGGGGCGGCAGCCTGATCCGACCTGGTAAGTTGGCCATGGACCGCGGGATAAATATGAAGAAAAGAAGAGAAGAAGAAAAGAGGCTAACGCAAGGGTCAAACAGAGGCAACCGGCTACGGCCTCGTCTACTACGTCAGCGACATGCTGCAGTACGCCGGCGCCGGCGACTGGAAGGGCAAGCGCGTCGCCGTGTCCGGGTCCGGCAACGTGGCGCAGTACGCGGCGCTGAAGCTCATCGAGCTCGGCGCGACGGTGGTGTCGCTGTCGGACTCGAACGGCGCCTTCGTCGCGCAGGAGGGGGTCAAGCCCGAGGACGTCGAGGCCATCGCCGAGCTCAAGCTGCGGCGCCGGCCCCTCACCGAGTTCGACCACAAGGGCCGGTTCACGTACCTCGAGGGCGCGCGGCCGTGGGCGCACGTCGGCAAGGTCGACGTCGCGCTGCCCTGCGCGACGCAGAACGAGGTCAGCGAGGAGGAGGCCCGCGCGCTGGTCGCGGCGGGGTGCAGGTTCGTGGCCGAGGGGTCCAACATGGGCTGCACGCAGGAGGCGATCGAGGTGTTCGAGGCGACGCGCAGGGGTAGCAAGGGCGACAAGGCTGTCTGGTACGCGCCAGGAAAGGCGGCCAACTGCGGCGGCGTGGCCGTCTCGGGCCTCGAGATGGCGCAGAACAGCCAGCGCATCAAGTGGACGCGCCAGGAGGTCGACGAGCGGCTCAAGGCCATCATGAAGGACGCCTTCACGAACGGGCTCGAGACGGCCAAGAAGTACGTCAAGGCCGCCGAGGGCGAGCTGCCCAGCCTCGTGGCCGGCAGCAACATTGCCGGCTTCGTCAAGGTGGCCGAGGCCATGCACGACCAGGGCGATTGGTGGGCGTGAAGGGACTTTGTGCCCTTGCCCTCCGATGGATGGTTGGATAGATGGATGATGGTAACGAGGTCACGGTAGACGGCGGAGTCGAGTTTCATGGGGCGGGCAGTTTTAGGGTTTAGCGATTTTGCACTTCTTCCCTTCGTACGGAGTTCCTCTATACCTGTCCGAGATGAAATACAAATACTACCTCATACAAATACTTGCTGTGGCTGCGGGTTTGACAGTAACGGGCATGTATAGCAATGTCTGTGACCTAGATACCTCCGGGTATTATGCTGTATAGAATACATCCCTCTCATAGTGTAATAACTCCATAACTTATGTTATGCCCAGTGCCCTTTTGACCAGACGCCAGCCAGTAAACCCCCTACTTTTATCCTCTCCACCTTCCATGTAGTAGCAAAGCACGTCCGAAACTCCCCCATCCTACGGGTATCACAAGCTATAACTCGACACGTAATACGTAACAACCGAGTCCTCGGCACCGGCGTCGTCGTACTGCGGCACGTACACGTACAGGATCAGCGCGTGGTCGTCAGCGAAGCAGGCGATCACCCGTCCCTCCAGCCGGCCCACGCTCAGCACCCGGCTCCAGTCCTTCCCGTCCACCCGCACCGTGGCCCACTTGTCCGGCCCGGCCTCGCGGAACTTGGTCGACGGGTGCTCCTCGATGGGCATGGCCAGCTGCGCCGGGTCCAGGTCCGGGTTCTCGAGCTTGTCCCACGTCGACGTCACGTCCAGGCTGTCCGTGGCGATGCGCAGCCGCAGGCTGCCGTGCATGTTGGCGCTGAGCTCTAGCTTCGGGTTGGCGGACTGCTGGCCGCCGCGGGAGGTGGAAGAGGAGGAGGTGGCCGCCAGCCGGGTGAAGCGGTCGGAGATGGCCTTGAGCTGCAGCAGGGGCGGCAGCTGGATGTGCACGTCCGGCTCGCGCACCTTGGGCTGCATGATGGTCTCGACCGTGTCCGGGTGCAGCACCCTGACGGGGATGTCGTGCGTGATGACCTTTTCGCGCTCGCCGCGGGACTTGAGCGTCATCTCGAGCGGCTCGGCGGCGAAGACGCCGTCATCATGGTCGTAGTCGCTGGTGCTGCGCGGGGCGTGGCCGGCGGCGGCGAAACCACCGCCACCAGCGCCCGGAGGGGGAGGCAGGTCCTTCGTGGTGGTGTGGATCGTGAGGGAGAGGACGGGGATGCCGTCGCGCTTGGTCAGGCGGAGGGAGCAGGCCGTGCTGGTGAGAGCGGACCGCAGGGCTCGCTGCAGCGGGGCGAGGGGCAGCTCGAGGTTGATGGTGTTGGCGGCCTCGGCGGACTGGATGTGGTAGTTGTCGAAGATGAAGTCCATCGACAGCGAGGCCCACACCTGGCTGCCGGTGTCGGGGATCACGGTGAACCGCGCCGTGTCGTCATCGAGACGGACCCAGGCTATCTTCTCGAGGGAGTTGAGGGCTGCTACTAGTTCTGCGGCGGCCGTGCGTTAGGATGGGGGACACATCGACACAGCGAGAGGGAGAGCGGGTGGGTTTAGGAGAGACGAACTGGAGAAGGTGCGAATGTTCTTTAACTCTGTTTTGAACCGCATTTTGAATTATATTTCGTGGTTATATCATGGTGATGTTTGGTTTGGTATGCCACGCACAAGATCAGAAACACTTTGAACTGCGGTCTGTGACGACGCGTTCGAGTCGCGGTCAGATTATGTTGGAGTTGACGATAAGAGATGTTCTAGCCTATAGCTATCAGCTAAATTAGCGCGGGGTAGCCTGGAGACTGGCGGCGGACACCCCGCAATGTGACCTCGTTGACCCCACTATGTCCCCCAGCAATGCTTATCGTAGGACGAGCAGGGGTGGACAAGACCCCGCGCCGTCATAGCTTGCTTATCTCTTCCTACCATTCAGTCGCTTCACCCGGTCTCGGTGTGCTGCCTGGCTGTCCGGCCATGCCATGTCATGCCATCAAAAGCCCTTCATCAGTCTGGCATACAATGAGATAGCCCCTGTGTCCATCCAAAAAGGAAATGCCTATGCGCCGTGTCCTCTAACCGTGCCGGATCTCTCGTGCCGGAAGAAAATCAATGTGCCAGCCCAGCTGCCATCCCTCTGTATATAGCAAAGTCGTAGTCGACGCAGCAAGCTTGTGTCGTATGCACAACTCATGTGCTTCGCTTCATCGAAGGTGTCGGTCGTACTTGGTGCCGCCACCATCCCCGTGTGTCCGCCGTCATGCGTTCTTCGGCTCCTGCTGTCTCCACCAGCTCTCCCACGCCGCATCGCGCAGCCGGGGAAAATACGCAAACACCGTCGTGACCTGGGGCCCAGGCGCGGGCCTCTCCCTTATCCGTCCGTGTCGTATGAGTCGCCAGCAGCCCTTCACGATCCCCCAAGGCTGCAGCCGCTTCTTCCTTGGTTTGACCGTGTCATAACGAGTGCAGAAGACGCAGTTGGTGAACTGCACCATGTCTGATCCGCCCGTCCGTTTGTCAATATCGCTCGTGGTCCTCCGATTATGGGTGATGAGCTCCGGCAGCACCGGATGGCCGCAGAGGTGGGAGGCATTCTGGCGACACATTGGACAGCATGGTCGGTCGTCTGCTACCAGGCCCAGCCAGTGCTTGATGCAGTGGCTTCCGAACTTATGGCCGCAGGGCAGCCTGCTCCACGATTCGGTCTTGCCCTCTGGAGTGGGTTGGCCGACCGGCTCCTGGCATATCGGGCACGCCGCATCGATATAGACATTTGTGTTGCGCTGCCTTTCCTTTTCGGGGCATGCGTCCTTGATGGCCGTGTCCTTGGTAAAGTGTCGTGCTTTGCTCGTCGATTTAAGGTTCATGGTGGAGTGACGGCAGTTAACCAGGAAGGAAGGACGGCAGATGGTACGACACAATGCGAGAAGCCGTAGCTCCTGGCAAGACAGAGGAAATGATGTACGATGTACAGTTATGAACAGGACGAAGAAATGGAATCAGGCTGCGCAAGGTGCAGTATCACGAGTCGGTGTTCACTGGTCTGAAGTCGACGGAAAGTTTACAGGCAGGAGCGCGGAAATTATGTCGCTGCAAGCAGAACTTGGAGGTGAGCCAAGACAGGACTCAGAGGGCGGGATACGGGACTGAAGAAAGTTTATTTAGTTGTGCATCTGATACGGTGAAGGAAAAGATGGTCGGGCTGCTCAGCTTTGAAGCAGTGGACAAACTCGACGTCTGTTGGCAGGCAGGTGAAGTCACGCCGTTCCTTCTTTCTGAAAGCCTCGTTCAAGGCGGCAGGCACTCCGGGCAGGCTTATCTGGGTGGCTGTCGGGTTGCGAAGGCTGCAGGGGCGGAACATGTGAATGACGCTCGCTGTAGCGGTCGCTTCGGATAAGGAAAGCTCGACACTTGACTGCTGACCAGTAACCTGGGACCAATCAAGGAGGGGAGGTATCGAATACATTCCAGCAAGATGTCTCTCTAGCACACACGGATTGATGGCGACAGCTGCTCCCATGTACCCGAGACCTCCGATTTGCACATTGAAAGCCCAACAGGACGAGCTGGCTGTCGACGGGGGGGCCTGGACTTGGACCTAAATGCAAGTATAACAAAATGGTCTCTTGGCCCCTCTGGTCAGATGCAGCCTACTGCACGTGTTATAAAACGGCTAGAGACGTTGAGTGCATCCAATACTCAGTTCTGCCTCATCCTAAGTTGAGCAGGACTGATGTTTTGAGTTCGGACAAAAGAGTACGGCATGTAAGGTATGTATGTACCTAATCACAACCCCACTAACTTCCAGCTTTGCTGTTGGGGCATCGACCCCATGGTCAGCAGCAGGTAGCAAGTGACTCTGGCTCCCGAGACATCTTCAAGATCGGTGCTCACGCGGCCAAATAGGAGATAAGCATATCTGAACGATCTGCAGTCCAAGTGAACGAGAGCCGGACGTATCGGTATGCCAATGCTGCGGTTGGTCGAGGTGTCCAACCTCGAACCAAGTGACTCCAAATGCAATTCTTGATATACCCCACCAATGTCCTGTTGGCAGTACCCAAGCGCTTCGACAAGGAACCAACCTGAAAGTTCATCCGGTCGGCGATGTGGATACCGAAATACAAGACACCGCCGATATCACCACTCGGTAGTTGGACCCGGCCCGGCCCGAGATCGAGATGTTCTCCCAACATAGACCGTTGGTGACGGAGCTCTTCTGCTTTATATCTTGGAAGGTCGAGCGCAAGCAATACGTAGCACGCCTCACCAGCTTGGTACGGATGTACTGTCGGTCATCGCCATGAAGAATCAGCAGTATATTGATGAGGTTCGTGTCCTATGGTGTCCCCAGCAATAGCACTGACAAGACGATCCTTGCGGATCACTTCGCTCCTTAGCTCCTTAGCTGCGGTGATTGAAGCAAATCATTCGCGAGACCCTTTACATACGTATTTCCCTCCCTGCCTTCGCCTTCACCTCGCCATTGTTCGCATATACGGCATCCAAATGTGCCAGACAGATGGTCGCCCATTCGGAGCTTTTCAAGTAGATTAGCCGCAATTGGGACTGTCAGGCGAACACACAAAGACACGTCCAAACCGCGTGCTCTACCTAGCGTCCACCCATCAATCGCATCTCATCTCGTCTCTCCGCAAAATGGGAGATCACTGCCCCGATCTGGCCAAGTCCGGGGCAAATCTCGCTGCCGGGGTGTGCTGAAACTTGGTGCTTATTTTCTCGTATGGGACACGGGATAGCTTTAAGTATTGGCAGATTGGTTGCCCATCGTCCCGTCTCTCGTCAAAGCCCTTTAAACAAGCTTGAAATGAAGACGACCCGTCAGACAGTTTAATACGGCTTGGCTGTCCACCTCCTCCCCTCCCCGCGTTCTTGCTCCTCGTATTTCTCCACGATGACGCCTGGGAGGTTCGCGAAACGACCGTCTCTGTCTCCAAAGAGAATTTCAGGCTTGAATTGAAGCCCACGCCATGGAAACCGTGGCGGCGACAATGACACCGGACATTGCTGCGACGGAACATTAACCCGTTGGGGGCTTCGAGGTTCCCAAATAAGAGAGGAGGAAAGGATGTCGATGGAAGCCCCGCCGCCGCCACCTCCTCCTCCGCCAGGCTTGATCTCGAATCCCAGCGACAACTACCAGGCCAACATCATCGTCTGCGCGGTTCTCACCTGGGTCGTAGCCGCAGTCTTCGTAGGACTGCGCTTTTACACCAGACGATGGCTCGTCCGGATCCTGGGCTGGGAGGACTGGGTCATCCTGGCGTCCCTCTTCTTCTCGGCCCTAAATAGTGCAGGCGCTATCGAACAAGCCTCGTACGGCTTTGGCCGTCACATCCTCGACGTCCCTCCCACAGGGTTCATCCCTATGTCAAGGGTAAGGACGGCATCTCCTATCCCCAACCCGCGCAGCATGCCCTGACACGCACGTTTTATAGGCAGGCTGGTACTCCATCCTCTGGTACCAGCTCACCCTCTTCCTGACCAAGACGTCCATCCTCCTCCTCTACGCCCGCATCCTGACCTACCAGCACGCCCGCCATGCCGTCTACGCAATCATGGTCCTGGTCATGCTCTCCAACGTCTGGACCTTCGTCGTCGTCATGACGGCCTGCATCCCCCTGGCCGCCTTCTGGGACTTCACGCAGGCGGAGGGCGCCTACTGCCATCCGCGCAGCTTCTGGTGGGCTAATACCGGCCTGCACATGGCCACCGACTTCCTGATCTTTGCGCTGCCGATGCCCATCATCTTCCACCTCAATGCTAGTCCGCGCCAGAAGATGTTGCTGTATGGCATCTTTGCTTTTGGATTTCTGTAAGTAGTTACTACCATCCCACGGTATCACACCCTGAACAGAGGGATGCTGATCTAGTTTTGTGAAAGAGTAAGCATAATGTCCGTCATCCGCCTCTTCTACCTCATCCACGAGTACGACCACGTGGATTTCACGTACGACAACACCGCCCTGACATACTGGACCTGCATTGAAGTCAACACCGCCATCGTCTGCGCCTGCGTCATGACCCTCAAGCCGCTGATCAACCGGTACCTCCCGTCGCTGGTCCGGTCGCGCATGTCGGCGCCCAGCGGCAACACGGACGCGCTCGCCGACTCCGGCGGCCTCAGACCGCTGACCATCGGGTCGATGCCGGTGCGCAAGGGGGGAGGGCAGGCTAATAATCGTCGTCGGTCCTGGCTCGTGCTTCCCGACAAGACGGATACCGATGCGCTGATGGTCGACGACGACGAGGAGGAGCTCGAGCTGGTGGCCTCGAAGAGGGACATGGAGACCCACCTCGGCAGGAAGATCGGCCTGCCGACGCGGCCGGAGAGCATGTACATTCGGGATCCGAGGTCACCCAGCGCTGCGTCGACGGACGGTCCCGAGGTGAGGCCCAGCTCGGCGAGATAATGATATATCGGATGTGTTGTCGCAACTACGCAGATAATTGGGGGTTTTTTTTTTTTTTTTTTTTTTTTTTTGGCAGCATAACCGGCGGATAGCTTTTGGAAAAAGGAGGACGGATGTACTTCGGCAGCATGATACCCGGGTTGGATAGCGAGCGTTTGCGTGCATAGTTTTCTGTCATATAATATTCAAGATGACGAGATGGACTCAGCAGGACTGATGATGCGACAGAAATGATAAAACATCTTCATCGCCTGAGATCCGCGTTCGAATATCATTCCTCAAACCGACACTGTACGGCTGGCTCGGTTCCGAAATCACGCTCTGAATATCTGATTACAATCTGAGGTATCTAGAGGAACGCCAAGTTAGCAGGGTCGTCGACATCGATGATTGACAGATTTGGCTTGGTACTCACACTTGGCACGATGTGCCCCTTCCTCCCACGATCCTTTTCCTTGAAGCGGCGCTTTTCCTTTGACGTGGCCCTTTTTTCCTTGACGCCGATAACCCTGGCGGACTCCTAACAACGTTGAGCTAGAAAACACTTGCTCTCATCTGAACATGCCACCCATTTAAGCAATGAGATCAGCCACGTTCATGGGCATCTCGTCGATCTGAGTCGAGTAGTACACTGCGCAACATGTTAGTCCATGACCATCTCATACCAAAGGCAAGGGAGCACTCACACTCAATATCACGCAGAATGCGCACATCCTCGCTAGTAACGAAGTTGATAGCCACACCCTTGCGCCCGAATCTCCCAGACCGACCGATGCGGTGGATGTAGTTCTCGCGATTGCTCGGCAGGTCGTAGTTGATCACCAGGCTGACCTGCTGCACGTCGATGCCGCGCGCCCACACGTCGGTCGAGATCAACACGCGGCTGTTGCCCTGGCGGAAGTCCTGCATGATGCTGTCGCGCTCCTTCTGCGGCATCTCGCCGTGCATCGACGAGACGGTGAAGTTGGCCTCGCGCATCTTGTCCGTCAGCCAGTCGACCTTGCGGCGCGTGTTGCAGAAGATGACGGCCTGGGTGATGGTCAGCGTGTCGTACAGGTCGCACAGCGTGTCGAACTTCCAGTCCTCCTTCTCGACGGCGATGAAGTACTGCTTCAGCCCCTCGAGCGTCAGCTCGTCACGCTTGACCAGAATCCTAACCGGGTCCGTCATGAACTTTGTCGTCATGTCAAGCACGTCGTAGGGGAGGGTGGCGGACACCACCACCACCTGCGTCGCGGGCGGCAGGTACCGGTAGACGTCGTAGATCTGCTCCCTGAAGCCCTGGTTGAGCAGCTCGTCGGCCTCGTCGAGCACCAGCATCTTGATGTGCCGGGTGCGCAGGTGCCGCCGCCGGATCATGTCCGCCACGCGGCCCGGGGTGCCGGACACGATATGCTGGCCGTAGTCGAGCTTGCGGATGTCCTCGCCGACGTTGGTGCCGCCGATGCAGGCGTGACACTGCACGTTCATGTAGTCGCCGAGCGCCATGACGACGCTCTGGATCTGTGTCGCCAGCTCGCGCGTCGGCGAGAGCACGAGGGCCTGCGTCTCGCGCACGGCCGTGTCGATGACCTGGAGCATGCTGATGGAGAAGGTGGCCGTCTTTCCCGTACCCGACTGCGCCTGCGCGATGGTGTCGCGGCCCTTGCAGATCTGGACGATGGCGCGCGACTGGACGGCCGAGGGCGATTCGTAGCCGTACGCGTAGATGCCTCGGAGGAGACTCTCTGTTTGCCAGCATCGTGTTAGTTGGGTGCGCTGCTTTGTCTGTCGTCTGCATAGGATTTGATGCGAGCTTACCTTTCAGGGACATGGACTCGAACGTCGGGTGCACCGTCACCTCTTTCGAGGTCGAGAACTGCATCTTCTCATCCGCCTTGCGGTCGATTCCTCCGGCTTCAGCCATTTTTTTGCCGATTTGCAATGTCGTCTGTCTCTATCTCGATAGTTGCGCGTTATTGCTTTGGAAATCGCGATCGATGTGGATTCTGTAGAAGTGGCGGGAAGTTTGCAATATAAGTAAAAAGTTTGACTGCTGGAGGTTGATGATATAAACGACGAACTTCGCCATCTCAAGACGGGAGGAAGGCACCAGGTATTTCGGAGCCCCACTTATATGAGCACTACACTACCATTGGTTGGCTAGCATATCTGGGACTTCGACTCTACTGTACGAATAGAAGACTATAAACAGGTAATATCTTTTGTTTAGGTTACAATTATTAATTCTACATCCGGAACACTTCTTTTGTATAGTTCTTCTCTACTACATAATCATATCCCTCCACGCAACAAGGCAGCTAATTATATCAGGCGTGAAATGGCTATGACTGTCACGTACGACCATAGACGTCTGAAAACTCGGGATCCCGTCCGCTCTCCCATAGATAAGCAGCTGATCGCCAGACTGGTACTCGGGTGGGTGACCACCGGGGAATCCCTGGTGTTGTACGTTTTTAGCACATAATATTTTGCGGTTTAGTACCGGGCTCCCAGATCAGCGCTGGGCCCTCTTCTCTTTCTTTTCATTCTACGATTAGACTAGAAGCACATAGGGCAGCTTACGGTGGTGGTCGTGTGGGCGATGTTCGTCGGAGCTAAGGAGCTTCCTCTTCTCGTGCCTTCAAACACGCCCCTTACCAGCTCACTGAACTCCAGGACAGTTGACATGTCCGTCACCTTCGCAAAATGTTCCATGGCTACAAGCTCTGACATCGAGGCTGGCGATCCGCCTCTTGTGACTCCGGGACGAAATACCACCTCCTCGTCGTACCCGTTCCGACCTCGTACCACCACAGTTCCTTTTCCCAGTCCTTGACATCATCACTGATTGTTGTGACATCTGTCTGGAGTCCCTTGGCGTGATTCTTAAGCGCGGTGACATCTGTCCTGTATCACCCTCCGCGCCGGTACCAAGCCTGCGACAGGAGTATCCCAATCTAAACCTGAGCTCGTTCCACATCTGGACATCTTGGGAGTATACGCGGAACGATTCAGTCTTCTTCGACTTGACCATCCCGTGAAGTCCTTGATACTCGGGTCTCTTCATCATGGTTCTCAGCTCCTCGACTTTGTCGTCCGACCAGAATGCGCTGAGGCCTTCTGGTACTGCGGCGAGTGGTACACCACTAGCCTATGCAAACTCAGATTGGATCCAGGAAGGGATAGCGGCCTCTGCTAAGACGCCGAGGACAACTTGTTGGTTACTCTTTTTCTTGCACATCATAGAATGTGCTCATTGCCTTGAAGACAAGACAGAATAAAAACCTGGGATTCCTGGAACAAGTCGTATGCGGATTGAGCGTCAATCTTGCCTTCTGCCGACACTTCAACAAGAGATCCTATGGAGTCGCAGCCGACACGTCTCGGCGGGTCCCGAACGTTGTCTATCGCGAGAATCTCGTCGTTTGTTGCTTGTCTGGGCGAGTTCCCGGTACCGTTAACTTAAACTTTACACCGCCCGGCGGTTCTATCGTGGGAGACTCCTCGTCTGTCGTACTTTAAGTTGAAGAACACGGCGTGTCTCAGTGAAGCGCTCGTGACCAGAGTTGTGCCGGGCTGATCATCCCATACGGGTTGCCATTGGTTGGCCGGTGTCCCCGTTTGCGGCGCTGTCGTTGCCGGCCAGGGTCTCGGAGGAGACCGTCGTCGTCTCCGAAGTTCCCGCCCCCGGTGGATGTTACACGTTGGTATTGGCCATACGATGGCTGATGGTGTTCACATCATAGTTGACATTGTCACAATAGGTAGGGTGCAAGTTGTAGCGTGGTAAAAGGTTGATCCCCTCCTGAGAAAGGAGAGTTATCCTACTACCTTTTATAAACTAGTCTGGCTGTCACGTGGTGGACCTCAGCGTGCTCATGGCTGCGTCCATCCATACGGTGACAGTGGACCTGTTGACTTCGTTAGCAATGTGCATAGACAGTGTGAATCTTGGAGAAACAGCGCACGTTCCCATCGCCAACCGGCCAGTCGATATCCCCGTCATCGTGGTTGGGGACGTCCCGGACGTGCCACTTACGATGGTGGCCTGCCAATCGACACGAGCTGCGGCAGCCATGGTGATTGTGGTACCACTGTAAGCAACTCGTACACATCGAAAACATGCTCCTAACATGGTCAGCATGTTCGCTCGGGGTAGAAGTTGCGTAAAACTAACCATGAGATTCGCTTTCAGGCGGCGACGCCAGTTTCTCTCGCATTGCCGTACATGCGTTCTCGGGCTCAGTCGCGGCATTCAAGAGCGCCGCGACCTGTGATGTCCCCGAAGTTGAGAAGGAACAGGACCACTGAGCCATTGGTGTTCAAATGGAGCAAGAAGTATACGCGGAGTTGGAACCCCAGCGCTCTAAGTTGAGGTTGTATCTGGCGTTGGGCATTAACGGTATTATTTGTTGTTACTATCCCCAGTATAGACACGTATCAACGTCGACACAAAGTGTTCGTGTCTTGGCGCCATGCTGTTGATTCATCTTGCCAGGTGCTGTGCTGAACCATCATGGCGGCACGGTCGACGATCCACGCACCGACCAGGCACGCCTTCTCGCACCAGGCCATACAATCGGCGTCTGTTCCTCCATTTCCGATGGCAACACCACCATCAAGGGTGTACGTCGCGTGGAGCGTCAACGGCGGCAGATACAACGCCTGACCAGACGTAGTGACAAAGAATAATTTGCCTTCTAGGCCTCTGAGGTCCGATAGGCTCCTGTTGGTTGCCGGTCCCTTACCCTCTCCACTTCTACGACGTGCCGCATCGGCGAACGTATCCAGGTTGTGCTGCGTGGGCGGCTAGCGTGCCTAGAGCTTCTTCATACCGTTTAGAGGCCAAACGAGTCTACCAGTCGTCCCAGGACTGTGGCGTTCGGGAATACTGCGAACGTCTTGCTTCCCCCAATGGAGATGTTCCGCGTCCTCAATCTGTCCAGGACCGCCCGGCACGTTGCTTCGTGCTGTTCCAACTTCTGAGACGCGAGTACAATATCGTCGCAGTAACTGTCAGCTTCGTCGATATGTCCCGTACTGCTCTAAGGATGATGTACCACTGCAGCAAGGTTGTGCGGTGTCGTGGTGTAGATCGGTATGAATGACCGTCTGGGAGGAGCAGGTAAAGAAGGAGATGGAAGGGGTGTCGGCGGCGGAGATGCGCTCTGCCAGTCCCCGGGCGCCTGAGCCAAGATTCCCTGAGCCTGCTCGTTGTTGCCTGTTGTCGGCGGATCGGGATTTGTAATATGCGGGCACTTCGCGAGATGGCAGCCGAAGGTGTGACGATGGGGATCGTGGTGGTGGGGGTGGCTATGGGGCGAGGAGTGAAGGGCGTTTGAGACATGGCGAGGTCTCGAAGCCGGGGTATAGCATGGCCTAGTTGCGGGCGCCGCGAGGTGTTGGGAGGGTTTCGGCAAGGTCGGGGGAGGGCATCAACGCAACATATCCTGGAGCATGTGCTTCTTGTATTGACAAAGCTCTCTTATGGTTTCGGCTGCTATGCCCTTTTTCCAGTTGCTCTGCTCAAAGGGACCTTGGCAAACTCGTTCCGCCCGGTCCAGGTTGGCTAGTTTCCAGGCATCTTTCAGCTGTAGCTTGCGCTTGTGTTGGATAAACAAGGCTTCGACCATGAGCCGGCAGTTTCCAATGTCGTTCGATGAATGGTGCCAGTCGGGACCCTCGAGGAAGGAACACCAATTGTATACTCACCGAGACCTACGTCGTACACACCTCCACCCATTTCTCCCGATTCTTTATTTAGGGCGGTGGCGTCGCTGGCCTGTTTCGGGGAAGGCTCCTCTCGTTCGGTCATCTCGAGCCAGGTACCGTCCGCCGGGTACTCGGGATCCGGGAACGTGGTACCGTATGTGGCGGGCACGTCTCGATCGTGTTCGTCCCCATCGATCGTAATGTCACCGTCGTCCGCGTAGTTCGCCCGTACGCATTTGGCCTTGTCCTTGCCTCCCACTTATCATTATCCCAGACGTCGTTAAGAAGTTCCAAAAGGCCAGCGGTCCCTATCGTGTGAAGTGTACGGCTTTCTGTGGCGCGTAGTTGGGTGGCCTTCTTGAGTGGAGGTACCACAATGTCGCTGAAGCTTTTAAACGGTACCGCTACCCAGTTTGCATGGCGTCCATCGCCCTGTCTTGCAGTACGCGCGTCTTCCGAGCGTCCTTTTGGCAGACAATGCGAAGCTCATTCCAAGTTATAATCCGGTACCAGAAACCTGAGCTCCCTGGGCCAAAACAATCCACCAATATAACATCGCTTCCTCCGGCCCTAACGCTTGATGACATGTTAGAACGGCAGATGACAAACCAACACGGCCAACTATGCCAGATCAACAGTAGCTAAGCATGGGATAAATACTATAACGGTAACGATACTGGAAGATGAGTGTAGCAACGTAAAAGAACGAGGATATAGAATATACTCATATCATCATTTGGCCTTCGATGGGCCGTCCGGTCGTTTATCTCCCGCACTGCGGTCCGGTTTGGCCTGCTTGGGAACAGTCTTAGTGGTGTTGGTGTCTGATATCTTTTCGGTGTTTGTTTAGGCTTGCTGGAGAAAGCAGCAGGCTGACCGGATATTTTGCCTTTGAGGTGGCAGCTTCCGGAGTTTACCTTTTGGAGGGTGTCTGGGCGGGTGTCTTGGCCTTCTTTGAGGGTGTCTGATTTGTTTACCTCCGGTGCGATTTACCACTATAAGCCAATCTTGATTCAAACATCGCCTGGTATGTCTGAATGCTTTGCAGGCTGCGGAACCCCGTCGGTAATTCGGTATTGAGGGCGACTGATAGGTGGCGGCGCCTTGGTAGATTGGACGTCTTCTTCGTCAGTACGGGAAGGTCCATTCTGAGCATCTCCATCATCTCTCGTTACGATTCTGGCTCGCGCCGTGGTCATTGTTCCTGGGCGGACTGGGATAACGACTTCGATGGTAATGTCCCCGTCCCTGTCCAGGTCCACATCTTCTTCCTCATCATCTGTAGCCAGTAGAATGGCCTTCTTATGCCTGGTCTCGTCGGAGGGAGGGTTCGATAAATGCCACAGCTTGTTCAATCTCGTCGCCTTCATTGGCGAAGATGGATGACCATCCACTTCAGAGGACCATATGTAATGTCGTAGGATATCGTCGATGCACAGCCGTGCGATGTCTTGGAGGATGCGGTGGAAGGTTAGGAAATGATGATATACCATGCTGTCTTCCGATCATACGGCATTCACTGTCGCTTGGTTGGTGAACTGGAGGTCTCCTACTCCTCCACCTTTCGCCTCTTTCTGGTTTCCAAGCGTATATCCAGCTCAATTGGGTCCTACGGAGTGTGAATCTGCAAACACTGGGTTTTGTCCGAGATATTTGTGTAGTGAGAAGTGTAGTATATTGGTCAAAGAAGCGTTAGAGACTGTAAAATTGATGATACCAACCCAGACAGGAGTTATTGTCGTATTGTGGGTTGACTTTATGCCCGAGTTCCACTTGTTGACGGACATGTAGTACGCTGCCACCCGCCGTTGTGCTGCCGCCCGCCGCGGTGCCGCCCGCCGCGTGGTGCATATGGGTATCACGAGCTTGGGCAGCAGCAGCGGTCTCAACAGCAGCAGCAGCATCAGAGACACGCTGCTGGACCGCGGCGAGAGCTTAGCGACCCCGGACCAGCATCCGAAACTGTGAACTCTGATTGAGTCAAGAGCATGCCCTGCCGACGACTCCTATTGCTGACCGTACGTCCTTCACAAAGGTGTATCGTGGCGCCTTCAAGGCTCCAACCATCTGCTGCAGGTAGGCTGCCGTGCTCTTGCCTCTCTCTGCACCCAAAGGTTGCAAAAGGTTGAAGTCCGGGTTGGCAGAGCTGGCTAGATCTTGACAGTCTGCCGCGCACGAGTCGTAAGAAGGTGTCGGCGGCCTGCTGTGAAGCAGCTGATAACCACCGTATGCTCTCCGTTACTACCACGGTATTGGTAGTCACTTGCTAGTTCCTTCCATGTCTTCGCTTCCGCATCGATTTGAAGTTGAATAACAGATTATTGGATTATACAAGGTAGGTAACTTGTCCTTGCTGTTGATCACGTAAACCTCTTTGCCGACTGGCGTGTTCTGCTTTGTTGACCGACTCTGCAGATTGGCAGCTGTTGGTAGCCTGCTCATCTTCAGTGTACCTTATACTTGGCCCAGATTCTCGCCTTTCGATGTCAAGGTTAAAAGAACCGTCATTTTATCGTCATGGTTTATCTAACGTTCAAGAACGGAAAGTATCCGAGCAACAAATAAGATAGTCAGATACTTGAGGGTGTCTGATTTGGAGCTGCAGCTTCTGCACCGCGCTTTCCTGGTGGTGTACAAGGCGCGTAGACATGGTCTGAGTGACTCGAAGGGGAATTGCCACGAATGCTGCACCATGAAAGTTGTCAAGGATTATGTGATAGATTTAGTTGCAACCCGAAACACGAGCGCAAGACTGTTACGGAAGTGCTGAAAGGTATGGCAGACAACCTCTGATTAATTGATGCTCGCGATGCCGCAGATGCCGGCTTGTCGCGGAACTGTTGCAGCGGCAAGGAAACAAATCGTGAATTAATCGTAGGACGAAGTCGCACGACATTTTATCCTTGTGAAGAGGTGTGGAGTGGGAGGAGGTGGAGGATACCTTCATTTGCCTTGTTTGACCGAGAAAACACCCAGAGGCGGCGGCGTTTCGCTTGAGGTTTTGTGCTGTGAACGAAACAGGATATCGCTGCAAGCCGGCTTGAGGCCCGGACGGAACTAGGCAGTTGGAAAGAGCATTACTTCAATAGAAGCCGGTGCCTCAAATAATATGTACGAGCAAACCTCGGGCGAGACCTCCATGGAAAGTTATCGCAGATAACCTCTAGTCAGTTGATGTTCTGAGAGGTTGATGTTCCAGGTGATAAATATTTGAGACCTTGTTGATTGATGTTGTCGAGTAAATTGTTAAGCAACCTGCCGCCCAAGGTTCAACCAGTGCCCAGAAGAGTGGGGCCTGTGGTGCCTTCCGACTTTCCATTTGCTGCACCACGGATAATCTCCGGAAGTCGCCACTGTTGCAGCCTTGTGAACAACCGGCGTGAAGATTCCTCTGCCTCGCTCTTTAGTGCATAACATCTTGTCCATCCTCCAGAGATATCCGTCACGATGATACTAGAAGAGCAGCGGTTCATCCACGAGGATCTCGAGCGTCTCGAGCAGGGCATCGCCGACCGGCTTCGCGAAGAGCCAAAGCACATCCGCGACAGGCTGAACCGCGACCACGAGATATCCCAGCTGCTCGACCAGATCCAAAAGCAATCAGCCGAACTCCTATCTATCTACGAAGATGCGTCGGGTCTGCGATCAAAGGAGGTGCTGCAGATCGGCAGCGGCGACACCTTCGATTCCTTCTATCAACAGCTGAACGAGATCAAGGAGCACCATGCGCGATACCCGAACGAGCAGGCCGAGAACTCGGAGGTGCGGTACAAGCCGCGGAGGTCTGGAGACGAGCAGGTTCCCTACATTGTCGAGAGCATGTTCTCTGGCGAGGAGGCGTACGGGCGCTTCTTCGACCTGCACGAGTGCCACGAGTCGTACCTCAACCTTCCCAACGTTAAGCGCCTTGCCTACCTGCAGTACTTGGAGGTGTTCGACAACTTTGCTGCCGGATATGGAGGCCTGAAGCGCGGCGACAAGCTGACGGATCAGTATTTCAAGTATCTGGGCGGGCTACAGGAGTACCTGGAGTCGTTCATGCGACGGACGAGGCCACTTGAAAATCTAGACAAGCTCTACTCCCAGTGGGACCAGGAGTTCGACAGCGCGTGGCAGAAAGACGAGGTCGATGGGTGGCACATCGAAAAGGCGGATGCCAAAGCGAATGGACCAGCCAAGGCCGTCAGCACGGCCGAGGCGGTCTGGTGCGACGCCTGCGAGAAGGAGTTCAAGAACGAGAACGTCTACAAGGGCCATCTTAACGGACGGAAGCATATAAAGGCAGCGGAGGAGCTGAAGAGGAGGCAGGAACTGGCAAGCGCCCCGGTCGACGGCAGTCATACGACGTCGGCACACCGCCTAAAAGAACGAGCTGTAGCGGAGAGGGAGGTCCGCATCAAGAAGCTCACCGCAGCGATGAGCACGGAAAAGGAAGACACACGCGTCAACGTCGAGCGGAGACAGGGCATGACGGACCGCGAGCGCGCGCAGGAACTGGAGAATTTCTACAGCGAGTTCGGCCAGGGCGCCGCTCAGCAAGAGGAGAAGGAAGACGATCTCGACGAGAATGGCGAGGAGAAGATCTACAATCCGCTGAAGCTGCCTCTTGCATGGGACGGCAAGCCTATACCGTTTTGGCTGTACAGGTTGCATGGCCTGGGCGTCGAATTTCCCTGTGAGATCTGTGGAAACTACGTGTACCGGGGCCGGCGAGCATTCGACAAGCACTTCAACGAGAGCCGTCATATCTACGGCTTGAAGTGTCTTGGAATCTCCAACACACACCTGTTCAGGGACATCACGGACATCTCGGAGGCGTTGAAGCTGTGGGATAAGATCCAGCGGGATCAGAAGAAGAGCAAGGTTGACGATGGCAGTATCGTGCAGATGGAGGATGCGGAGGGCAACGTCATGCCCGAGAAGGTGTACTATGATCTGCAAAAGCAGGGTCTTCTTTAGAGGTTGGACATCGGTTAAGATAGTATTAAAGGATGATACCATGGGCTCAAGGGAGCCAGTTCAGTTCGAGCACTCTACTAGAGACAGGTCACAAGTGACATTACGTCAATACATAGGGCAGGATCTGCACTTGGACTGCGTCTCGTGAAATCAAGCTGACATGAAGCAAGTCACAGGCTGGGAGAACCTCAACTCGGCAGGTGCCCGCGTGCGCGCGACGCCATACCACCAAGGCAGAACGAACTATATAACGATTTGCCGGTTTCTCAGCAACAACAGAGGGCGATGTTCATCATCAGACATGCGCACGAGGAACCAGAATGTAGATCTCTTTTTTGAAACAGCCTACGGACGGAGTAACCGACGGCTGAGATTAACGACGGACCATTTGCTCTCAGAGCATCCAAGACGACCAAAGCCGTCAGACCACATATGCACGCTGCAGCAGGACGCAAATCCTTTAGCACGCCATGGCTGGATGCCCATTTTCTACTGAAGAAGAAAAAAGAGAAACAGGAGCAAAAGCTCGGCTGAAATTTGTGTTTTGATATTACGGCTTGTGGGGCGGCTCACGTGCTTTGTCACTAGGTACCTCAATGCGGTAGAATGCTTGAAATTCCAGAAAGCATGATTGGTCCAGCTCGTACCGAGAAGCCGAGAGCAAGAGCGCTGCGTTCCGCGACTTCCAATTCAACATCATCATCGACGACTCTGAGATAACGGAAGTCTGGCGATCAACAATTGAGCCGTCCTCACGAACCCACGTCTTCCCTCCCGAGCTCTTCTGTATCACAGCTACCACCGTCCTCACAGCATCGCAGCAATGATCGCCCAACGACTCGGCACCACCGCCCTGCGGAGAGGCAAGTTCATGATATCATCAACGCTCACTTCATCTTTCGGGAAGCCGTCGCTAACACCAATTCTCTCTGCCAGTGACCGCCACCCCCCAGAATGCCTTCTTCACCCAGAACCTCGCCCGTCTGGCTCTCACCTCGAGTCTCTCCACAACCCAGAGCCGGTGCGTTCCGTGATACCACCCTCCTTTCCCCCGATTTTGGTCACATACGTACACATACACGGTTCACTTAGCTAACATGGACAATTTGTTCCTGTCCGCAGCGCCGTAGCAACCCAGAAGATCACCGCCGAAGACGCCCGCGCGATCCTGGACGCGCAGCGCCTCAAGCGGCCCGTCTCCCCCCACCTCGAGATCTACGACAAGAAGCAGACCTACTTCACGGGCTCCATCTGGCAGCGCTTCACGGGCGTGGGTCTCATGGGCGCCCTGTACGTCTACAGCGCCGCCTACCTCGCCGCCCCGCTTGCCGGCTGGCACCTCGAGAGCGCCAGCCTCGTGGCCGCCTTCGCCGGGTTGCCGGTCGCCGTCAAGGCCGGAGCCAAGTTCCTCTTCGCCTGGCCCTTTGTGTTCCACGCCATCAACGGCGCGAGGCACTCCCTCTATGACATGGCGTGGGGTTTCAACAAGACCAGCATCGTCCGGAGCGGGTGGTTCATCTGGGGCGCTTCGGTCGTGGCTTCGCTGGGACTGTTGTTGCTGTAGATTGATTGTTGTGTGAGTTCGGGTGTTTTGGAAATGGGAGGAAAGGGGTGGGAGGGCTGTTCTTTGCCGACAGCTGGACAAGGAAGGGGCGGGTTCACCATGAAATTCGTGGTTGGGCTTTTGTAGTTTTGGTCCCTAGAGGCATTTTAGAGCCTTGATTGGCGAGTGACCTTTTGGGACTCAGTGTGAAATATGTACTGTTGTCATCGGTGACAATCCGACTTACCATAATCACTCTTGGTTTTTCTAAATTGAGCACTATCGCTACCTTGGGGTCATGAAAGCCTGCCTAGTTCTTTTTTGCGGTCATCCGGTATAGCCAGTAACGCCAAACGCCAGCTCCTTTTTATCCTGTCTGACCGCTTGAAACCACAACAACAGTCATCAAGAAACGTAAGAAGAAGAAAGAAAAAAATAGTTCACTCGAATGCCTTGGCCTCCAACACGGCCTTGATGAGCGCCTCCTTCCTCGACCGCGCAATCTGCTCCCCGATGATCTCCCCGACAAAGTCCACGAGCTCGTTCCTGACCGCCTCCTCTGTCGGCGGGCCCGTCCTAGCCTCCAGCGCCTCCCGGGGGCCGTTGCACAGGCTCCACAGCGCGGACATGATGCCGCCCACCAGCGCCTCGAGCTCCAGCGAGGCCGCCTCCCCCTTATCCCTCAGCGGCCGCAGGATCGCCTCGTCGAACGGCTTCAGGTTGGGGACGAGCAGCACGCGCACGGCCTCCGGCCCGCCGACCTCGGCGAGCCCCTTGACGGCGCCGAACAGCACGGCGGGCGGCTTGGTGGGGTCGAGCAGGTACTTGAGGCAGGTGCGCGTCAGTTTTGGCCGGAGCAGCGAGTTGCCCCTGCTGTACTTCTTGGCGATGGTGCCGAGCAGGGACGCCGAGAACTCGCGGAGCTTGTACTGCTCGACGAGGGAGTCCATCTCGTCCTCGGCGCCGCCGAGGCGGCGGCTCATGAGGCAGGTGAGCACGGGCACCGACAGGGCGCTGGCGTAGGGCTCGAGGAACATGTGCGGGTTCGAGATGATGGCCTCGGCGAGCTCCATCATCTGGCGGAGGACGAAGGTGTCGTCAAGCCGGTGCGTGACCTGGTTCGTGATGAAGGTGACGAAGTAAGGGAGCAGCTGGTGCAAGCCCGGGTCCGAGCGGACGGACTCGAGGGCGGCGGCGCGGAAGCGCATCTTCTCCTCGTCCGGGTCCTCGTCCAGGATGGCGGCCTGGATCTTGTCGAAGTAGAGGATGAGCTCCTTGGAGATGACGTGCTTGACCGCGGGACGGAACGAGACGTTGTCGTTGCCCGCCAGCGCGGCGAGGGCGGGGTTCGCGCCGGGGCCCTTGGGGAGGAGTTCTTTGGAGGATGTTTCGGCCGAGGTCGGGTTCTGGGGAATGGCGGGCTGGACGCCTTCTATGGCTAGCCAATGGGCTGGGAAAATTTGTTAGTCTTTTCTCTTCTTCTTCGTCTTCTTTACTTTTTCTTGGTAAATGGCAAGGATCGGTCGATAGTTGGTGCACATACCGGTGAAGGTCATGTCGCGCGGAACCTTGGGCAACGGCGCGTTGATGATCTTCTCAAAGTCGACTTCCTCGTCCTCGATGTAGA
The DNA here is from genome assembly GCA_023628855.1 of Coniochaeta sp. PK30-01. NCBI lineage: Eukaryota > Fungi > Ascomycota > Sordariomycetes > Coniochaetales > Coniochaetaceae > Coniochaeta > Coniochaeta sp. PK30-01. The sequence continues at coordinate 332,375 of JAMAJW010000009.1, read as the reverse complement.
AGAGAGGTTGGCCCGGTCCCAGGCTCGCTTCGCCGTATCGCAGCGGTCGCGTCGAGTCGTAGCCGTAGAGCGGTTCGACGTCCAGGACCTTCATCGCGAGCGATACATCTTGTACTGTGAGGGTTGTGCGATTGGCAGCGCGCATGAAGCGGAGGGCCTCGACTATGACCTGGCCGATGCGGTACTCGACGTCCTGCGAGAGAGTCCTGAGAGCGTCCTCGTTAAGGTTGGCGATGCCGACGGATTCTGCGACGTCCTTGACGCTCTCAGTATTCCAAAGGAGCTTGGGGCCTTCTTGCTGTGTGCCCGCCATCTTGGGGGGTATATGCTTGCTTGACGTTATAATACGAGTGTTGAATGTTGGAGATGCGATGCTGCAAACCGAAATTGAAGTGAAGTGAGGTTGAAGTGCTCCCGTCGGTGTTGGATGAAGGTACGTACTTGCGACGAAGGTACGTATTGGGTATTGGGACAGGGTCCATCTGCATTGGTGGGGCAGGAGCTCTGCTGTGGCCAATCAGACGTCTACGTTTGACCAATGGAAGCAGGCAGCTACGATTTCTTGTGTGTAACAATGGAAAGGTCTCTCTGGGTTGCCTACTTGTACGAACGCACCCAGTTTATACCCATTCCTGCACCGAAAATCGAGCTACGGGAGGGTACTACGGGCAGTATTATGTGAGATCGAATGTTGAACGTTGCGCAGACCGGTAGGCTTGCAGCCAGCACTTACAAGTCGACCGGGTGGCTGACCATACGGCTACTGGTTATACGAGACTGACGAGACTGACGAGACAAATATATGCAAGTCAAGGTGAAGTCCCATGCATTGCGGACAAGAACTACCTAGAATGTAGGTCTGATATAAGTGAAGCGAAGTCGATAAGCGTATGAAAGGCAGCAATGGTCGTCATCAAGAAGTCCTACACAGGCGCCACGCCTCCCCAGGAATAAAATAACAACCCACCAGGGCTAACCCAGAAGTGCCAGACGGCCGGCAAACCAACATCCCATCTCTCATAGCATCGTACGTCAGGTCAAGGGCACGTACGGCATGTTGCTCGCACCAGGGCCACCGTTCTAAAAGACAGTTCCGTCGCTGTCAATCAGGATAGGCGGCTCCTTGGTGTTTGGCCGAGACATTTCCGCTATTTCCCGTCCACCCTGGTATCCGGTTAGCGCGACGTTCGACAGACAACTGACAGGCAGGCTTCTTACCTTCCAGCTTCCAGCTTCCAAGACCTGCGGCAGACTGAGCTCGCTACCCGCCAGCTCTGGAGCTAGAACCCTGTTGATCTCGGCGCACAGTTTGTCGAGGAACCCAACAGTCACACCCCTCCACTCAACAATCACGTCGTCGCCAGGCTCAAACATGGGCGCGACCTCGATACCGCTGGAACCGGTCCGCTCGCAGTACTTGGCGTAGTGCTCAAGCCCGCGCACCTCGTCCTCCTTCTTCAGCGTCAAAACACCCAAGTCGATAAAAAGGCCTCCATTCCGGTACTCTGGCAGACCGGTGAGGAGCTCGGCGCCCGCGAACTGGATCTTCATGACGCTTTGCATGGGCTGCATAAGCGAGTATGTAAGCCACTGGGTGAGCTTGTGGAAGGGAAGGATGCTCTCCCAGGGCGCCACCGCTGCTTGTCCGCTGCTGTTTGGGAACGGCGAAAAGGTCGGACTGCTCGGCGCCTGTGTTGGTTGGGGCATGGAGCTGCAAGGCCAAGCGTCTCCGAGGGAGATACCGTTGATAGCCGTGCGGGAAGCTGGCCAGATTGCCATCAATCCGTTGAGGAGAACGTCCCACAGGACAGGGACCGGGACGATCACCGTGCTTGATGCTTGTGTCAGAGGGTGAGAGAGCAGGTAATCTGGGCGTCGAGGTTAGACGATATCATCAGCAGAAGCGGTCCAGCCATCGCTTACCTAGCATGTTGCCTGGCCGGCCGTCCTCGCCAAAGAAGTCCTTTCTCTGGTCGAGCGCATCGGCCAACCTCACCAGGAGTGAAGTTCGCCCCTCCAGACCTGCCATCACGTTGCCAGGGCGTGATTGCAGTCCTTGCGCGAGCTGATCAACAGTTAGCTGTCGCAGCGCAGCCTTGTCAACCTGATATTTGTTGTTTGGATTGCTGGAAAAGAGCCCCTAGTCCGCATGTCAGCTTCAAGCTTGAGTATGTCCAATGAGTATTCGCTTACGGTCTTGAACATTTCCAGACTCGCCACAGCGATACCTTCGGAGCGTCTGTAGACCTTCCCATTCTCGCTGCTCTTGAAGCTCCACTGCGTGCCGGCGCCAGCGTCAAGGAGCACGCTGACGAGGAACAGGTCGATCAACCGCCTGCACTTTTCTGTGTTATCAACATCTTCGGGAAACGTTGATAGGAGGTGAGCTACGCGATCACGGCCGCCGACCGCGAAGTGCTGGTGCCGACCGTGCGGCGGGATGCTCGTGAAAGGGGCGTCGTAGTCTCTCTGAGTCATTGCATTTTGATTAATATCTAACTCTTGAGGCATGACTGTGGTGGTTGGGCATAGCCAGTGGACGGCTCCAACTCACCTTGATGATATTGGCTACAAATGTCACCACGTCATCGAACTTGCCCATGTCCACGTCAAAATGATGAAGCTCATTCCGGAAAGCTTTGTCGGTTACGATGCTGCATCGCTCCCTGACGGCGTTTATGCTTCGCAGATATCCGACCGGGTCCAGTTGCGGGTCGGGCGGCCGGGGAAGGTCGACTTTGGCCATGCTGTGGGCGGGGGAGAAGGGAGTCAGGGGTGTGCCGGGGTTACTCGTGCTTCCCGTACCAGCTGATGTGCGATTCATACGGCCAAAACTTGACGTAGGCGCGGGTGACTTGATCGAGGAACCAGAGTGCAGAGATGAGTTGGAGTTGGAGGTCTCAAGAGCTGGCTTTGCCTTGTTGTGTTTGTCCTTGCGGGAGAAGAAGCCCATTATAGGCGAGCGGTCTGCCGTGCGCCGGCAGCGGTCGTCGAATTGGAGGGGTCGACGGAACGGGGTCGGTGGGGTGGGCGGGAGCGATCTCCGGTTCGTTTTGTGCCGGGCCGAGACCGGGAATAGCCAATTGACAATTTGCGTTGCAAATGGGCGATAAGATAGAACCAAAGTGCTTAAACTGCGGTTCTTGGGTTTCCGATGTGATGGCGGAGAATCTTAGGTCGTGTTAGTAAAAATCCCAGGATAGGAACTGTGCCACGGAAAGGTTGAAGCGCATGACGATAGAAACAAAGAGAGAGTATCAGTCATAGATTCCAACGACGAGCGCAGTAGGGGATGTATAAGCCGCGAGGTTCCTCCATCCGCGTAGCTTTCTTTATCTTGGTCTCCCCAGCAGACCGAGGCGTCTCTTATAAACGACCTCGAGCACCAGGCACAAAGCTCTCGGCTTTCCCCCAAGGTTCCTCAATACTCTTGTCACACGTCGCAAACTGGAATCCAAATGCAAGTACCTCACCAACGGACGCGCAAACTCAAGTACCTCTTTCAAATGCCTTTGTCGCACGCCGGCATAAAGCTGACAATCAGGGAATATCCTCCGCTGTAAACGGCTCTGAAAAAGTCGAGGGTCGAGGGTCGAGGGTCGAGGGTTGAGAGAATCAAATGAAGGCGGGGAAGAGGGTCTCCTGCGCAGGAAAGGAGGTCGTCGTATTCGTGGTCGAGTTGCCTTCGGCGAGTGTTCGTTACGACTTGTTGGCCACCAATCTGCGAGGAAGAAGACTCGACGCACGGAATGGAACTCAATACTACGAGGCACAATGGCAAACTTGAAGAGAAGGAACGAAGAAGGGGGAAAACAACAAACAAAATAAAACAAAAGACAAACGCTCCTCCCCTTCCATCAGGAGAAGCCCCAAGGCTAAGGCAGGTACGACCAGCAACGTGCAAGGGCAGCAAGGGCAGCAACCCACCGTGACTGTACCGGAGAACCGCAGTACTCCAGTCGGGATGGGCAGTTGGCTGGCCCCGGCCTGGATCGCTCCTACTTTTCCACTTCCTGTTCCGAACATGCAGCGAGACCCAAACATCGAAAGACCAAATTTAAATTTTGCCGCAAACAAGGGTCGAGTTGGGTTCCAGTTCTCCTCCTCAACCCCTGAGGAACATCCGTTTAGCGGCAAGTTGCCATGAGCACTGACGACCGGGAGTGCCAGACTCCCAGACCGGTTCGGTCTTCATCATGTCCGTGCTCGCTGTGGCGGCGATGGCTTGGCTAGGTATCCGACCCGTGCAGCCACTATCGATTAGCGACAAGTCTCCTGTGTCCTACCTATCTCCTTTGACGAGACCGCTTCAACCAGCTCAGCGATGAATTCTGGACTCACCAACAAGACCGGTAAGAAGACGCAACGGAATGCGAAGACCTCGGCTCAAGTATTCCAGCAAGTCCCAATATAGCATGATCGTCAGGTACTCATGCAAGGATAGTGGCACGATTACGGGGCTTCTTGCAGCAATTGGAGCTCTCTAGACTGAGGGCTTTAACAACTGTACTGCTGTAGAGGAGAGCTCTAGAGCAACAGCCTACCCTCGGAGAGACATGCAGTTGCACTAATCGTACACTAAAGAACCGCCGCGGTCCCACGCTCGATTGGGCACGGTCGCGACTATTGAACATCGATGCTGCAACCCAAAAATCCCTGCAAAACAGTTTTTCGGCGAACGTGGTCGCCATGCAGCATTGCAGGCACGCACGGACATCCATGGATGCATTGTGAATCCGTATGCAAGGTACACTTTCCAGGGCCTCCCACGGCCACGTTCCTGTTGGCCTCTGGCCTTCCACTTTGGGTCTGGCCACCGACGATAGGGTGTAACCCTCCCAGGTCCCGACTTTGGGGTTAAAAGAAACGTTGCCGAACTTCCATTACCACCCAGTGCCACCGCATCTCACCTTAGTCGCTCGCCCGGCAAATCGCATACACAGTAGGGGGCCGGAATGGGAGAAGGACAGACGGGCGATGTTTACGACATGTCCTATGCGACCCTCCAAACCACCACCATCAACAGACCGGTTCCCAGACGGCGGGCGGTGCTATCTCCAATAGTGGCGCTGTCGACCGCCCGCAGTTGGAAATGCATGCGAACGGCCGTACGCAGTGGTAGGGAACTCGCCAAATCTAACCGTTTCCGTGCCAGCTCGCCGCTGAAGTGGCACTTGGGGTATGGTCAACCACAGATTCGAAAGATGTGGTCTGGATATCCGCTACAGCAGCTAAAAACGGCTCCTGTTACGAACGGTGCTCCGTGCTTCGATCTAAGGGGTGCTTTGACCTTATCGAGAAACCCTATTCCAGCATGACTCGCACCTTGACTGAACAGAGCTCGACTCTCGAGGTCTGACTGCTGTGAGCCCGTGTCGCGTCCAGGTTGCAGGTCAGCCTCAGTGGGCACCGCAAGTACCGAACTGTCGTCGTCGTCGAGGAGGTCGCGGGACGTACTTCGAGTCAAAGGTCGAGAGTCATGCCAAGTACCTAGCTTATTACAGAAGAGGTATTCCCAGTTTGAAGCTATCGTGGAGACTGAGGGGAAATAGCTCCAGCAGCTTTGATTGGATTAGGAGCATGTGGGCCACGCTGTCCCGAATGTCTGCTCCGAAGACGCATCCCCGGCATCCATGTCCATGTCAGCAAACGTGCGTCCGGGCCGGAGATGAAAGGTCGGTTCGGGATTTTGACCATCGTTGCGGACTGAGACATCAACGGTGGTCCGAGCGGAGCTGCCTCCGAACGAACTAGAGTGCCAACAGTCGGGTTGCTCACAGGTCGCAAATGGCCACGGCAAGTGTCGTGGTCACCGTTATGTTGATTTAAGCGTTGACTGTTTCTGAAAAGGAACGGATTCTTCAGTCTCTTGTGCTTGTTACGGAAGGGTGTGCAGCGAACGAGGTAATTGGTGATTTGTGGCTCGAACAAGCCATTCCCGGCGATGCGATACCCATATATCAGAGGCTCTCTGAACATTTGTCGACCTCTGAATCACATCCTGCTACCTTGATTCCTGAATTTACATCATGATGTGTCTGTCTGGAAGAAGTGAAGTGTGTCCAAATCAATGACTTGGATCGCGCTGATGCTGGTGACTTCGCCAAATGGTGAAGCCTACTTGGCCTGTGTACCGATATAAAAGGACCACGAAGTCGGAGACATGTCTTGACTTCTGCAAGGATGTCTGCTGCTTCTTTCTGCCTCTTGATCTGTTCCGTTAACCAGCTTTCACCGTAGACTCCAAATAACAAGTTCGCTTCACTTCAAGCCCCCAGGCTCTCTCTCAGACAGGTCAACTCTACTCTCAACAGTACATGTAAGGTGAGACATGCTTGAACCGGAGAGCAGGTCCTGACTTTCTTATACAGTTCCGGGCACATCATGGGTGTCGTCGATGTCATTGCCTTAGGCGTGGTGATCTACTTCTTGCACTTGCAGTGCCATCTCCAGGATCTTTATGATCACGATCACGGCCCTCGCGATCACGACCATCGCGGCATTCGCGGCCATCGCCGCCACCGCAGCCATAGCGCTTTTCGTGGAGATTGCCATCATCGACGCCATGGACGGGCAGAAGGAGGCAACCATTCTCATCGGAGACCGGGTCACGACGCCGGCCATGGAGCAAACCGCCATGAAGAAAACCGCCATGACGACAATAGCCGTGAGGACAAAGTCTCATCAGGCACTCGGCAAAGCCATGGACGGGGAGAAGGAGGTAGCCATTCTCATCAGAGACAGGGTGACTGCTGCGTCTCATATGGCCCTCGACAAGGCCATGGACGGGGACAAGGGGGCAGCTCTTTTCATCGGAGACTGGGCGACGACAACGTCTCATCAGGATCTCGGCACTGCCAGGGACGGGGAGAAGGAGGTTGTCATCTTCATCGGAGACCGGGTGACGACAACAGCCATGGCGACAACGTCTCGCATGGTGTTCAGCCTGGCCAAACCCCAAACGCAGCCGCTTGAGGGTATCGTTGGAGGGTGTGTATAGCTTGATGGATCTCCACGAGGCCGTCATCGGGTAGAAGCTACCATTACAGAACTTCGCTAGGCACGCGGTTATCGCGATCACTTTCCTTGTCTCTCGTTGCTTAGAAACGTATTCCTTTTTCGTAGATGACTTTCCAGAAACAAAGTCATTGTCTGTGACAGCTATGGGTTTATCCACGCGTTTAGTGCTTTTGTGGCCATACATACGGACAAAGAGATATCTCTAACCTATTGTTCATGAACCAGATATCAATGCAGAGCTTGCCAGCTTCCAAACCAGATAAATAGAGCCAGACTTGTCCCGATGCTCGTCTCCTTCTTAGCAGCAACTGACATCATCTTCACTCACAAGACCATAACTTGCCTAGAGCGCACTGTATCAGCCGATATTGTTGATATTCCACAACTATTGTCTCGAGATATACCCCAGCCGAGGACACTTGCTGAAGAAAACCAGGTGCTCCGCGAGGTAGGTTGGTCTGTCGAGCACTTCACGTCCACGTCTGCGCGCAACACCAGCAACCAGACACTCAGACGCTCGCACCTTCCGCTTTCCTAGCACCGAAACATCTCGATTCACTTTCCCTCCTCAACACCACTTCACCTCTCCGCATTTTCCATCTCCCCAGCTAGACTAACCATGGCTTCAGAATCACCCCCGGAGCAGCCCCAGGGCAGCGCGCCAGACGAGCCTCACCACCCTGCCAAATCCAACCTCAACTTCATCTGGCTGTACGCCACCATCATCACTATATTCGTCACCTCGGTCGCCGTCACGATCATGTCCCTCATCTTTAAGAAGCGACGAGCCAAGCATCGCGACCCCGATCTCGAGCGCCAGCAGCTCGAGCCGTTCCAGCGGTGGTGGTACCCGTGGCGCTACAACAAGGACGGCGTGAAGATCATCCGCACCACAGTCGGCGGCACAGGTGAGTCCCCCTCCTCCTCTACTCTCCGGTTCCAGACCGTCCCCCTCGACGATGCGCCACCTCTCCAGCTTCCGGCCCCGGCATACCACCGGGACAGCCGCCACCTCGACCGGCTCGTCTCCACCTGCAGCGGCAACGCGACTGACCAGACCACCCGCCCAGCCTCACCGGCCCTCATGACCGGCGCCCTGAGCCCGGTTGGCCTCGGCAGCCAGCTCCCGTCCCCGATCCAGCTGGAGACCATGGAGACGCGCCTCGCCGGAGCCGGCGTCGCAACGACCACGCGCGACTCCGCCTCCACGACGTCTCTCCTCTCCTCGCCGGCCCTCAACCCACCCGCGACAGTAGCGACGGGCGGCCTCCTCGGCACCGGCGGCGGCGGCAAGGCGCAGCTCCCGCCCGTGAACCCGTTCACCTCGAAGCCGTTCCGGGTCGACACCCCGCGCGACGACTCCGGCACCGGAGTCTCGACTACGCCGATGCGAGCTGGACTTGATGAAGTAGAGCACGGCTACGGGTACGGCGGTCTCCCTCCCCTCTCTCCCGTTGAGAAAACCCAATTTAACACATCTAGGTTCAACACGTCCCACTTCGGCCGGTCGCTCACCAGCGGCGCCACTCCGTCCAAGAAGGCTGATCAGCAGCAGCCCGCCGAAGCCCCCGGCGAAACGAAGTCGGGCGTGAGCGGATCCGACTTCGCGAACGGCTACGGATCTCGGACCTCGACTGCGACGACTGCGCCTGGCAAAGGTGATACTGTCTCCGGCTCTGGTCGTCGTCCCGCCCCCCCTCCTCCTCCTCCCGGCAGCGCTTCTAACCTCCCGCGCCAGCCATCCAAATCGACGACCAAGGACCGTCCGTCCAACCTGCGCGGCACACCATCTCGCGTCCCTCAGGCCTCCTCTAAGCACACTCCCTCGTCTTCCTCCTCCTCATCGCGCATCCCGTCTTCCTCCTCCCGCAAAGCCGCCACGCCCTCGTCATCGTCACAGGCTTCTTCGTCCTCGCAGCAGATGACGCCGTCATCTCCATCCGCCCCGTCCGCCCCGCGCCCTTCGGCGCTGGGTAGGTCGGCGAAGGAGATCGCGGAGCGGGACGCGCGGTGGGGGCGGGAGCTGTACGAGAAGAGGGCCGCCGAGGAGGCGGAGCGGGTGCGCAAGGTGAAGGAGCAGGAGGAGGCGAAGGAGGCGAAGAAGAAGGAGAAGAAGGGGAAGGGTGGGGGGTTGGGCGCTCTGGTTGGGGGGGTGAAGAAGGTTGTTAAGTGATTTTTTTCTTTCTCATGAGCATCTTTCTAGGTGTTCTTCAGACAATATCGCGGGATCAATGGTGATTTGTTTTGTACCATATTGTTTTCTTTTCATAAGGGGGTTCTCACTGGTGGTGGGCGCCGGGATATTGTACTTTTCTGTTATCATGTTCGTCCCTGTTAAGGGGATTATTGTCAGAGTCTTGAGTGACAATGTTCTCGGGAATTTCGAGACAGGAAGGAATGTGGAATAGCAATTGTTGTTTTATTTATTCATTTGTAAGGCGTAAAATTCAAAAGAATACCATGCAAAAGCTGTACCAATACGGCGTGTCTCCGAGCGGCGGTGATATCTTCGTAAATGTTTCGATGTGAAGACCAAGTGATCGTGGCTCGACAACTAAGTAAGCAGCCTGGTGAGCTTCTACTCGCATGTCAGAGATAGATAAGAGTTCACCTGGCGCCTGTACTAAGCATTGGTATCGTGTCAGCAACACACACTTCACAAGAGGGCACTCCGGATCGTAGTCACTCAGCGGCATCATGTGTGAACGCAATGTGGAGGAAAGACAAGCGCTTCCATGGTGGTAAGCTGCCGTCTGCGTTGACCCTTGTGGTTCATATCCCTCTCTATGACAACAGAAAGGTCCAATCCCGGTCTCAATACTCCCGTCGATACGTCGCGATCAAGTAAAATTGGTCCTCCATAACCTTTGTCTACCCACGCGCGCCCAGGATCGTGGATATGAAACGACGATTCCATAGGCAGTCTCTCAGCTGTCTGAGAATGACAGGTTACAAAAGACGAGTGAAGCATAAAAAGCCATTACCATCCCCCACATGCCAAAGAGATGACCTCCGAGGGTAGAACTCCCAACGCCGACACTGCTGTTTGTTGGTCTATTATGTACCTGTCAGTGGGAAAAAGAAATATGAAACGCCGTGTGCCGTGTGCCGTGGTATGGCAATGATCCATGGCGATGATCCGAGCTGGAAAAGCAAAAACGAGAGTATATACAGAAATGGGTGGATGACGTTAAGGGGTATCGCAAGTTGTTCTCCCTTCCACCACGTGGACATCTTCCTGTTGACGCAGCCGAGTCGTGGCCCGCTGTGGGTTGTTTCAGCGTTGACGTCTCCGCGTCGAAGCGGGCAAGAAGTGGAGTCCGTTATCGTTAGAGCCTGAGACTTTCTGAGGAATAGTGGAGGCAAGTACGGGACCTGTCGAGAAGCAGACATCAGTCTCGCTCTACTGGTCGTTCGGGTGCCAGATGCGAGCTCCCAGCCGCTTGCTGATTCCGAGGCCGACGCCGACGGCGATGCCGACGACCAGAAGGCCGATCAGGACCTTGACGATGATGCGGTTCCGCCTGCTGAGGTGGGCGAGACAGCTGCAGCTGCGGTCCTTCAGCTTGGCCGCCTTGGCCTTCCGCCGCCACTGGTCTTGGCTGGGCCAGACCTGGCAGTCTGGGCCTCCTCGAGTGCACTGTGCTGAGATGTTGCGGTTCTCCGTGTTGGTCGTTATGATGGCCTCGATGTCTGTGTCGAAGGGGTTGGCGTGGTGGGTCGTCGAGACGTCTGATAGCCGGGTAGGGGCCTTCTCTGCGGATGGCATGTCTGAGGACAGCGTATCTTGCGACGGCTTGTCGTTCAGGGTGTGCGTCTCGACGGTAAGGCCGAGGGCAGCCTTCTCGTTGGGGGTCGTGGAGGCCATATTTTTAAGTTGATATGCGGGTGAGGGTGAATGTCGACGAAGCTCCTAGCTACAAGAAAACAACGAATTGACAATACAACGACTCGCTCTGAGGTCAGACACTGGTCTCAGCTGGGGCTGCGGCGGCACAGTAACAAGAGATGCTCGGGACCAGGCGGTTTGATAAGTATTGTATGACCGGATGTTTATGGTTCGATCTTGAGTAGTGGTAAGTTTCTGAGGCTGAGATAGGTGGCACGATTTGGACGCGAATGGTCACTGATCAGGAATGACCCCTGGGCAAATACGAATGGTAGACTGACCTGAATTGACCGCGGCGAGTAGGATAATAGGAGGACCAGCCAACAACAACAGAAGGTAAGTGAGAAGGAAGGTGAACCACAAGCCCTAGTGTCTGCCAAGTGAAAAGACGAGGAGACGGGGCGGATTATAATCAATCCAGCATGAAGTGGGAAGAAGATCAGCTTTGGCGGCAAGGGTGACGAGAGAAGTCGAGATCGAGGTCGAGGTCGAGGTCCGGGCTGAGATAGGGGACCGTACAAGATGGGGTTACCGTAATTGATGTTCGTCAAGCTGCTCTGCCTTCTCGTACACGAGAATGGGAAACGACGCAGGTACGAACACCGTGAAATAGATGCTGGCAGAGAAAGGTCAAACACGACTTGGAAGAAGCTTCAAGAGGAACACTTCCAGTACAGTGGATATATGATATACGGGGAGGGGAGAAGGAGGATGGTGGGAAATGAGCATTATCCCCAATGTTGCATCTAGAAGCATGGGAGGTAGGTACGTATACACGTATTGAGCTGGGCAGCTTGCAAGGGTCCCGGCGTCCACCAGGTCTGGCCCTCCCCCGGCTCCAAGCCGCTACGCCGGCCGCTATGCTATATTGGATCAAGCGTGGAAGGTGAATCTACCGCTTCTGTTTTAGCCTGCTTTAAGCAACGCTAGTCTCCTTTCCTCAATCGGCAGTAGCGACCTTGAATGCCTCTCATTGATTGGACAGGTCAGGGCGGTCCGACTCTGCTAGTTTTCGCTTGATGGGTGAAAAGGGCAGGAAGGGCCAGCGGACAATTGGACGATTGGAACCTCCCAAAAATTCAGGGATGCAACCACTCCCACAGCAGGCTTTTCCATCCAGTGACGACGTGTGTCTCTCAACTCTCGATTGCTTTTGAACTTGGCCAGTTGTCACTGCGATCACAGATAGCGTTGAGGGTTGCAGGTGTCACGACCTCGTACTACGAAACATTGATGCTCTGCTCGATCACGAGCAGGCTGCAAACCTTGAGGCGAGCCTGGCGAGATAGAGGTTGCGCTGGCTGGCCGGCCGTCTGGGTGGCGGGTGCGTCGTCGCCAGCATGAAATATTCCTGCACCTACCCTGTGCACCTGAACCTTGGCGCAAGTGGTCCAGTGAGAGACGGTTGTGCAATAAAAAGGCAGGATTGCGTCTGAGGAAGAAAAAGAAGAGAGAGGAAGAAAAAGAAAAAGGTCCGTTACACCAATCTTCGTCTCCTTTGCTTCATTCGAATTTCAATTCGTGTCCGTCTTCCGATCGGATCTCGCGATAATGGTCTCAATTGTTCGGATTTTCCTACTGCGATTGATGGCCCGGAGGATTTTAGGTTGCCTGCCTCGTCAGGACTGTCCTACCTCTTGGGACCAGACCTGATAAGTGCGGTGAGGCTAATGCAGGTCCGCTAGACCATTGGAAAGGAGGGGAAACCGGTCATGATAAGGTCATGTCGCCTCACGGCGTGCCTCTCTGTCTCGGCTGCTAGTCTCGGCCAGCCCAGCGAACGAGTACGGTATCACTGACACATCCTTCGCTTTCCTTTGTCGGCCTCTCCCTTCCTCTGGCTTGTCACCAAGGTCCTGCTAGTATCATTTTGTACATACGGCATAAATGTGGTTTCAAGACGCATCAACAATAATCGCATGCGGTATGATATCTCCTTGAGCTATCAGGCCTCGGACGACCTCTCCGACCAACAAGCGGGACATCAACTGCAAGAGATATATTACAGGCCCGTCGTGTTCGCATAAAATCGTATCACGCTCTGCCATACCCAGGTAAGGTACCTTGCCTTATTCCCAGAAAGAGGTGAACTCCCAGCCGGGTTTCTTCGTCATGAACTTCCACAACAGGTACATGCCACAGCCCACCACCGCTCTCGACAGCTGCATTAAAATGGCCAGAAACGGTATCAAGGCTCAGCTGAAGGCTCTGTCTCTCCAGGCGAGGTGTGGGAAGGCCATGATATCTAGCATCTATCCACCACACTCGATTTACCTGATACCCCTCTTGTGCTGCTATCTACGCAGGATTATGTATGGTTCCCGTCACCTTCCTTTGTGGACGAGCACGCATTTCGCCACGACTATCTTGGTTGCTTAGCGTCGCGGACGCCGAAACCGACAGGACAGCCAAGACCAAAGACTAGACTAAGTCTTCCCGTAACTTGACTATGGGAGGCACCGTGGAATGGAAATGGCAGTTATTGTTCCAACTGCACTACCGAGCAGCCTGCTTTTGTTCCACACGTACTATTGTAATTGTACATGTACCACCATGCATGAGATGGTCACGATTGGGCCGGAACGGGAGTTGCCAGCGAACCAGACTTGACACAGGCAGCCTTCACCAAGGCTCTCGGAAGAGCTGAGGACGCCATGTTCGATAGAGGTCGTGACGAGAATCCTGAGTCTTGTGCACCTGAAATCGATACCCCGCCCGGTCATTATAGTGCCACTCTAAGGTAAGGGAGGTGCTCTTCTGTGGGCATGCTTTTCGGCACTAGTCACACTAGCCACACTAACCACACTAGCCACACTAGCCACACTAGCCACACTAGCTACACTAGCTACACTAGCCACACTAGCCACACTAGCTCCAGACCACTCCTCTTTCCCCGCCAAAGTGACGGAGCTCCCTCCAACAACTTGGGCAACATCCAGGATCAACACTGACTCGGAAGCTTCCACTATTTTGGTGGAGCAGCAACATCAAGGACAAGAGAATACAGGTCAGACCTGATCATCCAGCAAAGTCTCAAGATCTACTCTTCTTGAAACCGTATCCCCTGACGTAACCACACCCATCACAATGGTAACCCTCTGCGCGTCTCCCCATCCTAGAAACCTAGGTACTAACCCATAATAACAGAACAAAGACTCGTCCCACACGTACATCCACATGCACCGCCCCCGTGACGCCGACCTCTTCGAGGACTTCTGCAAGGACAAGCTGCCGGCCGACGACATCTACGTGCCGCCGCACCTGCAGCCGATCAACCCGGAGGACGAGGACGACGTGGTGCCGGACCAGCACGCGGCCTTCGGCATCCAGAAGGCGACGCAGAAGGTGCGCGAGCCGGCGTGGAAGGACCTCGGGCTCGCCGAGCTGATGAGGAAGGGGCCGTCGGGGAAGAGCGGGAAGGGGTATAGGGGGATGCCGAGGTGATGGGTTTGACTGCTGGTGTTCTGTGATGGGGGGGGGTTTTACGTTGCTACTATCGAGGGTCGATAACACAATTACTGGGAAAGCGAGGCGTTTTGGCGTTGCTGTGCTCCTCCTAACTGTTGGAAGAGGAGGCTTTACGGAAGGAGAAGTAGATGTATCACTTAGGGCGCTGACTGGATACGAGTGCAACACGCACTCTACCACATCGAGTCAAGATATAAGGTAGCCAGCGATACCACGTCTCTCGAACCAACCTGTGACGTTGCGTCCGTCTGTATGCACCGTGAAACAGTTCCCAAATCCAACACCAGAAACACCATGCCAAATGCCCCCAAAGCGCCAGAAACACACGCGCTGCCCGCCCCCATCCTCAAACTCCCAAAATTCCATCACAGACTGCCCCTACCCCTTCCCAACAATCAGACTCTCCCTCTCCAGCACCTCAGCCTCGAACTTGACCAGAAACACCGTCTTGCCGGGCCACATCTCCCCTTCCTCCTTGGCACCGACACTATGCGCCGTAACGCGGGCGGGAAACCCGGCACCATCGCAGACGCCCTCGACGACGCCGGCCACGTAGGCGGCGCAGTTGAGCTGGCTCATCTCGCGGGGGACGCTGACGTAGGCGTTGACGAGGGGCTCGTTGTCGACGATCATGTACTCGTCGGGCGTGTCCGGGTTGGAGCTCTTCTCGAGCCGGTCGGCCTGCCGGCCGAACAGGTGCGTCCAGAGGTTGATCTTGATGAGGTGCAGGAGGGCGATGACGTTGAGCGGCCGGAGCTGGGAGCGCGGTGGCTCGCGGATCAGGAGGAGGTCGAGGAGTTTCTGGCCTATTGGGTAGCCTTGGGTGTTTAACCTGTTTTCCGTCGCCGGACTAGATTAGCTTCGGATCGAAACATGGGGGAGGTAAGGGGTAGGAGGGCAGGAGGGAAGTGGTGAACGAGACGAACCGCTTCTCTAGGTCTTGGATGCCCGTCACCCTCCGCTGCGCGTATGTGACCATCTCGGAGAAGAGGTATGCGAAGCTGGCCTGGCTCAGCTCGGCGGTCTTGGTGCGGTTGAGAGGCCGGTGGTAGATGGTCTTGCCGCTCGCCGGGTAGCGCAGCCCGGACTGCTTATCTTGCGGCTTGCCGCCTGCTAGGTTGGCCATGGCGTGCTCTTGTGGCTTTGGTAGTGTGCCGAGCTCAGGATGGGGTGTTTGTGACAGGGAGCTCGGAATAGGTATTTGATGTGAGGTCCGAAAAGTGTTTGGATTGTATTGTATAATGGCCCGAATCGCCGGAGTTGCTATCAAACAAGCCGCAACCTTATGTGCGACCCACATATTGAGCTGTGGCTTGGCAGTGGGTCATCTTCAACGTCTTGATGCTAGAATGGGCGAGACTCAAACCGCCCAGTCAACTTGTACGACCTTGGATAGGTAGGTACCTATCCATAGGAGCACAGCCAGCCTCGGTGAGAGACTTGAGGAGGGTGGCTGTTCTGGCTTCCAATGGTGGTGTCCGAGCTCTATCTTCAGTATGTGAATACAGAGGATCTATGATCTGTCGTGGGCAAGTGATAACTTTCGTGCGGAGGTTCAGAAGTCGAACGAGGTGTGTTCGGCATGTCGTGATAGCTTCCAGTGCATTTATCTGGACATCCTCTCCTATCTTTTGGCTTCAAGTGATATTACTAGGAAGTCCTTCTATGATACGCCATCGCACTCTCGTCTTTCGCCGTGACCGGGAGATCAGAGTATACCATAGTCTTGTCTTACTTGCATTCTCATCATTGATATACTGATAGACGAACACTTGCTTGCTTGGGATGAGTTCGAGTTAAGAAAAAGAAACAAAAAAATATACACAAAAAAAAAAAAAGGTAAAACGGGCAAAAATCGAACAAACGCCTCCCTGTTGGTGCGTTCCTTGTCGTGGCCGGTGGAACCTGGAAGTACCAGGCGTACGATAGCAAGAGAGGCCTTTAATCCCGCTCGGCCACACGGACAGATCATTGGCGTTGCATAACCAGGCCCGAAATGACTTCGATATAGAGGTCTGACCGGGAGCAGAGTCAAGCAGAGTCACCCTCTCGGCACAGTGTAAAGGCAAACAGCCTTCTTGATGCTTGACCATGACCGCCTTCTTATGTCTACCACGCCTGCACTTAGCCTTTGTGATAATGGAGTTCAGACCTGTCACCAATAGTTACAACGGCACCAAGTCCCGGCGAGGTATCCCGCACTCCATGCCTAATATGTTCACAACAAGTGGCACTGTAGATAGAAAGAAACCTGATATATCATTACAGCATAATCAACCCTGGATATCCCGATCGTCTCGTGCGCATACACGGCGCCAATTCCTGGTATCGCGCCGCTGAAGACGACTGAACGCCAGCCTGAAATAAGCCCAGCTCCTCGTCGTCCTCCTAGAGCTGGCTCGTACCTAATCGTGATGCGCCCGTCACCGTCCATACACCTCTCGGCAAGACTCTCCCCCAAGCAGCAAGTCTCTCTGCCTTCAAGTCCCCTATTCCTCTACCATCTCCAGATCAGTGCCCGTGGCAGGTATCTTCCGCCCCGGCTAAGCTCCGAGATCATCCTCGCGATCAGACACGAGCCTCCTTCCCAGCCGAACAAGATCCAGCCCCTCGAAGCCCCTCGGCCCTTTCCTCACCGTCTCGCCAACACCCAATGGAGGCTCCTAATCATCCATCGGCGCATCGACGAGCGTGACCCCATGCCCACCGTCCTGAGCCCCACCATATCCCGCATTCGCGTTCGCGCTCGCCACCGGCACCGGCACCGGCACCCTCCTCCCACCGACGAACCGGGCGCTGCTCCGGCCCAGGCTATTCCTCTTCTCCACGCCCTCCACGCCGTCTCCCCTTACGGCAGCTACAGCCGCGGGCTCAGCACCCCCGTTCGGCTCGACGAGCACCCGATCGCTCGCCTGCGGCAGGCCCAGGCTCACCTCGGGCGGCACGTCCAGGCTCGCGCGCTTGGGGAGAACAGGGCCGAAGCTCTGCCTGCTGCCCGCCGGTCTCGCCGCACCGGCACCACCGCTGCCGTCTTGCTGCGCGGCCGTGGGGCTCGCGATGGGGAACCGCGTCTCGGGCCCGCCGATGGAGCGGTCGCGGCGGTGGGCGATGGAACCAGCGCCGCGGGGGGACGGGGCCGGGGAGGTGGCGCGGCTGCGCGAGCCGGTGGCTTTTTCGAGCAGGGCTCGGGTGCGCTCTTCCATGTGGGCCTTGCGGTTGGACTCGTCGGTCGAGATGGCTCGGGGGCGATTGTTTAGTTGTGATGGCGGGGTGTTGTGCGCGGAGGAGTGTGGTGCGGGGCCCGACACGGAGGCGGAGTGGGTCAGGGTCGACATGCGCTTGAGCTCGGAGAAGATGGCGTCCTTGTGGGCGAAGAGGTCGCGGATCAGGCGGTACGAGTGCCGCTCCTCCATGGTCAGGGAGGTCTCGGTGCGCGGGCGCAGGATGCAGGGGGCCAGGGCGGCGGCGAGCTTGGAGACGTAGTCCTCGTCCGCGGTCGTCAGCTCGATCAGCCGCGTGAAGTGGTTCATGCACGCGTCCAGCGTGGCGATGTTGGTCAGCCGCAGCTGCGAGAGGGTCTGCTGCAGCACCGATATGCGGGCCTCCTCCGTGCTCTCGGTGGCCGGGGTGGTGTAGATTGTGCGGATGATTTCGTAGACGTGGGAGGAGACGAGGGAGTCTGTGTTTGGGTTAGTATGCGGAGATATTGGAATTGTATGTGTTCGGAAAGACTGGAATCGTATTGTATCGGAGTGTCCTTACCTGGTAATTCGAGCAGGTACAGCTTCAGCAAGCTCGCAACAGTGGGTATGTCGAACTCGGCAAACACGTCCATCGACGGCGGCTTCCCGTCGTTCAGCTTGTTTCTCAGCTTGTGAGTCTGCGACAGCGGAACCTCGACCAGCCAGACGCCGCGCCGCGCCTCGTCGCCCTCGAGGTCCGGATAGTGGTGGTCGAGGTACGTGAGCAGGCTGGTGACGATGACGGGCACGCGCTTCTTGTCCGCCCGCGCCCGCGCCTCCAGATCGACGCCGAAGGTCTGCTCGTCGACCTTGTTGTAGTAGTTCTCGTACACGACGACCTTGGGCGCGAAGCTGCCCGTGCGGTAGTTCTCCAGCAGGTATCGCAGGTCGCCCGCGGGCTGCACCGTCTCCTGGAAGAGCATCATCTTGTCGACGGTCGACTGCAGGCTCGGGATGACGTTGCTGATGGTCCCCGAGAAGTCCAGGATGACCGTCTTGATGGCCTTGAGGCGGTCGAGCTCGCAGCGCTCGAGGAACTTGAGGTGCAGGTAGATGGACTCCTCGAGGCTGCACCGCATCTCGTCCAGCTTGCGCACGGCGGCCTTGTAGCGCTCGTCGGCCTCGCGCGCCTCCCTGCGCATGCGCTCCGAGGGCGTCTCGTTGGGCCGCGAGTTGGGGAGCACGCCCCAGCCGGACAGCACCTCGCTCACGGCGCCGACCACCTGCGAGTCGCCGGCGTCCGAGCCGGCGCTCACCGGCAGGGAGAAGGTCCTGCCCAGCGGCTTCTTCTCGGGCACGCCGGACAGCTGGAATGCCTTCGGCCGCCACTGGTAGAACATCTTGGAGCTGTTGGCAAAGGTGCTGCCGACGTTGCCGATCAGACGGAGGAAGCCCAGGGTGACGAGATCCTGGCCGATCCTCTCGGCATAGCTGACGCTCGTGGTGCCCATGTTGCGCTGCAGGTAGTCGACGATGTCGGCTCCGGACGACGTGTTGAGGTACGTGCCCAGAATCGGCACCTTGGTCTCGCCCATCTTGATGTTGGTGAGCATGTGTGCGAGGATCTTCTTGACCTGCTCCGGCTGGTAGACCTCGTCGCCGATCTCGTAGTCCTCCTCCTCCTCCTCCTCGTGGACCTTGATCTCGGGGATCGGTAGTATGCTCTGCTTCGGCGTCGGGCTCATCTCCGGATCTTGGAACGCGAGCTTGTTCTCCTCCTCCAGGTCCTCCACGAGACGGCACTTGTTGAAGTAGTTCGTCCGTAGCTTCTTCACTAACTCTTGCTGCTTGTCGTGGGCCTTGATCTTGGACTGTAGCTCGTCCTGGGACTCCTGTATCCGCGACTCGTGGGCTTCGCACCAGCGCGAGAAGGGGTTCACGACGAGGTCTCGGATGTTCTGGGCGATCTTCTTGTGGTTCTTGGCGGCGTCCTCCATCTCGGTGCGCACACCGTCGTATGCCTGAAGGCGTCAGGTCAGCACAACACATGCGGGAGCGAGCATCGGGCAGAAAGGAGCCCCCCTTACCTTGCGCGTGCTGGCGCCATCGTCCTTCCCGAAGCCGCCTTGTATCTTGTCGACGGCCGGTCCTATGTCGGCGAGGCGCTGTCCGTAGACCTCCTCTGCCTCGGCGCGCAATCGGGCGATGGTCAGGACCTGGCGGTTCTCGACGACGCCCTGCTGGAGCTTGCCAAAGAGGACTCCGAGTCCTGTGTTCACAGTTGTTGTCAGCGAGGCACGGTTCTGTTCGGTGCTAGTCAGCGCCATCTTTACCTGCGGCATAGTCGCTGGACCAGAACGAGTCGGCGAAACCGGGCATCTTTGCGACGTCTCTCGAGTGGAATGGGTAGGAGTTCGTCTCAGGTCTGGGGTCGGCGTCAAGATCAGTGCTGGAGGTGTTGCTCTGCGGCTGACGGCATTCGAAATAGTTGGCAGCTCAGTCCAAGCGCGCAAGCCCCTGTCACTGCACTGTCACTGTCGTCGCTGTCACTGTCGCTGTCACTGCCACTGCCACTGCCACTGCCGCTTTTTCCACGGGAACACTGGGGAGGGGGTTGGTGACAAGGCTGGTTGAAGGGTAACAAGGCGACGAAGCTGCTGTGACACGTGGTGGCTCCTGTCTTGCAATGCGACAAAACGTCTCAGCTATAAGATGATCGATCGCAAGAGATCTGCGTATGTACTGTGTAAATTTATCTGGTCTGTCAGGGCAAAAAGCTGAAACGAAACACATGGGATGGGCAATCAAATCGACGGCTCGTATCCGCTGTCATTGGACGACGACGTCGGTCCGCTGCAGCAGCCACTGATACAAGCCACATACAGGCATTTCCCCAGCCCCTGACAGGCAGTTCACAGGAGCGGCCGCACTGTAAGATTGCGCTGACCACACTGTAAGCCACCTATTTTTCACAACGGTACCTGTAAGCTTCAGGAAGTGATACACGGCATGTCGAATGCACATATTTTGAACGCGATATCAAGCTATGGTGAGAACTAGAATCTTTCTTATGTGTATAAGATGGGTAAATTTAGGAAATCACCATGACTGTACGGTGCCCAGGTGAAGAAACCGTGCGCATAATACTCCCGCACTGTCTAGGCCGCAGTGTTAGCACGCCATCAGACTGTGTCAACTAGTCCCTGTCTAGCACGGTGCCATGAGCTGCTTATCAATGAAGTCGACTCTGTCGGCGTGGTTCAGGCCGGATAGCTTTTCGAACTTCGAGTGAGTTTTACAACAGGTTATAGACTAGTCCGGAGCTGTATAGTATATCGTGAGTTCTTCTTATACACTACATAGACATGACAGAACAGCCGCTGACAGACAACAGCAACCAGAAGACACCCCGATCCGAAGCGATGACAAAGTCCCAGGACCAGCTGCCCACGGCAGTTGAGCAGGGCCCTGCGAAGGCGGCAAGGCCACTGAAGCGGATCGGCGTCTTTCTGCTCCTCTCGGCCCTCATACTCGGCAGTGTCTTGCGCCCGGACTGGCTCCAGAGCGTCCACCTGCCGACCGCCATCACTCACTGCTTCCACTCACAATCCATCGAACACAGAGTGAGCCGGATCCTCGCCCACACCCCCTTGATCGGTGCGTATAGCTCTCACACTGTGTGTCTGGCTGTATTCCCTCACTAACAACCCCAGACGGCCACAACGACCTCGCCATCCTCCTGCGCGCAGTCTACAAGAACAAGATCACCGGCGACGCCTTCACCACGCCCTGGGAGCAGGGCGGCCTCATCGGACACGTCGACATCCCGCGCCTGCGCGCCGGCCACAACGGCGGCGCCTTCTGGTCCGTCTTCTGGCTGTGCCCGCCCAACGGCACCGACTTCAGCGACGACGTCTACACGCCCGCCGTCGAGGCGACCTACGCCCAGATCGACCTCGTCAACCGCCTCAAGGCCGCGTACCCGGCCGTCCTGGGCCGCAGCGCCGACAGCGCCGAGGCCGTGCGGGATTTCAAGAAGGGGAGGCTCGTTTCCCCGCTGGGTGTCGAGGGGCTGCATCAGATCGGCAACAAGGCGAGCAACCTGAGGGCGTTTTACGGCTTGGGGGTGAGGTACGCCACGCTCACGCATAATTGCGGCAACAGGTACGCCGACGCGGCGCTGTGGGAGGATCCGCTGAGAAAGGCGCCGCCGGTGTGGGGGGGCGTGAGCCCCGAGGGCAGGAGGCTGGTGGCCGAGATGAACCGCATCGGCATGATGGTCGACCTGTCGCACACGAGCGTCGACACCATGCTCGACGTGCTGGGTGCGGGCAAGTCCGGGTGGGAGGGGAGCAGGGCGCCGGTCATCTTTAGTCACAGCTCGGCGCACGCCGTGTGTCCGCACCCGCGCAACGTGCCGGACGAGGTGCTGCGGCTGGTGCGGCGGCGCGAGTCGCTGGTCATGGTCAACTTCGCGCCGGACTTTGTGTCGTGCGTCGAGTCCGGGCGGGAGGACGGGTTACCCGACTTTGTGCCGGAGAACGCGACGCTGGCGCGCGTGGTGGACCATATCGTGTATATTGGCGAGTTGATCGGGTACGAGCACGTCGGGCTGGGCAGCGACTTTGACGGCATCCCGAGCACGCCGAGGGGACTGGAGGACGTGTCCAAGTTCCCGGACCTGGTGGCGGAGCTGCTGCGGCGCGGCGTGAGCGACGCGGACGCGGCCAAGGTGGTCGGGGGGAACTTGTTGAGGGTCTGGGCGGAGGTCGAGCGCGTGGCGGCCGAGCTGAGGGAGAGTGGCGAGCCGGTGCTCGAGGACGACGTGCCCGGGTTTGACGTGCTGGCCGAGGACTTGCCTGGGTATCCCGACGGTGCGCTCTAGAGGGGCGGACGGCGTGTCTTGGCTTACTGGGAGGTCTTTCAGGATGTCATTGCTGTTTTTGTGTAAGCATCATTGCTGTCTTGTTTTGAGCACGGCAATCTAGCGTTCTATTCGTACAACAAATTGGCCACCGATCTCTGTGTCATCTCGCGATGTCCTCCATCCCAACCGAATATACAATGAGTAGATGCCACACAGCGGTCCTTGCCGGACCCTCGTCGGTCAACCTTCTCGCATGATCTGTTCCTCCCTATTCAAATGTCAAAGAACCAAGCACCAAGCACATCTCAACCCCTCCGCTCCACCCTGTTGAGCTTCCGCGCGTTCTGTATCTGGTTCCTCGTCCGCTGTCCGCGCACGGGCAGGCCCATGGCGTGCCGCCTGCCGCGCACGGTGCCGATGTCGCGCAGCCGCTTGATGTTGTCCTGCACCAGCTTGCGCGCGTCGTTCTCGATGGTCATGCTCGACAGCTCGGCCGTCAGCGCCGTGACGGTGCGCTGCGGCAGCGAGCCGACCTTCATCATCGGGTAGATGGAGTATTTGGCCAGGATGCGCGCCGACTTCTGCGGGCCGAGGGCGTAGAACGACTCGAGCGCCTTCTTGACGAGCTTCTGCTCGTGGAAGTTGACGCCTAGGATGAAGACCTGCGCTCCGATGTTAGCCTCGGCTTCTTCGACTTCTTCGACTTCTTCGACTGATAGCTTGGGCAGGTGGCTGTGCGAGTGGTGAGGAGCTATGGAAGTGGTTACCATTTTGACAAGTGATTCGGCCGATTTATATTTCAGTTGCGAGCATGCCGGCCAGCGGGAAAAGGAGCAATGGAAGACGATGGGATGATACTCGGCTTGACGGTGGTGATGTCGAAGTCGGATGCGACGCCGATGTCGAAAAATTGAGTGGGGCCGGGTTAGTCATCCACAGCACTCCCGCCAGAATTATTCGCCAGGCATTGATTTTACTGCTAAATTTTAGGCCTACAGGGCCCGATATAGCTTCAAGGTAAGTCAGGGCAGTCATTCTCTTTAGGTCAGTCTTCAAGTCACTCCTTCAGTTGTGCCTGCACCTGCACGATGAGACCGGAGAAAGACCTCCCTTTCTCGGACGAGTTCTCGTCGGCAGAAGAATACGTCCAGTCCCTGCTCCATTTCGCAGACACCTCGGACATCTTCCGCATCCTCTGCGGCGGCGTCCACATCCTAGACTTCTTCACAAATGAGCCCGGACTCTTCTATACCACTCTGCCGGAGGAATGGCAGCAGTTCTTGCTCCAGTGCGAGCCGATGCATCTCCTGAATCTGCTCATGAGAGACGATCTTGACGCCGTCGCTTCTGGCCCGGACGGAGGACCCCCGGACTCGCTCCTCCGGTATGCCAAGGACATACGGAGGCTCTCCCTGCGGCGGTCGTTCTCGCCGGCCAAGAGCCAGAAGCTGGCGCGGCAGGTGACACTAGGCATGAAGCAGAAGAAGATACACGAAGTGACGTGCTTCTCCAACTACGTCGACTCGCTGGCAGACGAAGTCGCGAGCCTGACGGGCGAGCCGCTGACGCACTTTGTTGATTTCGGCAGCGGCCAGAACTACCTGGGCCGTGCCCTGGCCAGCGAGCCGTACAACAGACACGTCGTGGCGGTCGAGGGCAGGGAGAACAACATCGAGGGCGCGAAGCACCTCGACCTGATGGCGGGCATTGCCAAGGCCGAGAAGGTGGTGCGCAACAAGAAGCTCTACATGCAGGCGCTGGCGAGGGTGGACCCGTCGCAGCAGAGAGACCCGGAGGCGCTGAAGAGGGCGGTCGAGGGGCTGGGCTTCTCGGCCGAGGATATCGCCGCCACGGACCTGAGACCTACGAGAGAGCTGCAGACGACGTACGTGCCGGAGGAGGGCAAGGGCTCGATCAAATACGTCGTGGGCAGGCTGGAAAACGGCGACCTCACCGACGTGGTAGCCCAGCTGCAGGCAGATCAGCCACCGTCCAAGGAGGAGGACAAGGACCTGCGCATGATGGCCATCTCGATCCACTCGTGCGGCAACCTGAGCCACTTCGGCATCCGCTCCCTGGTGCTCAACCCGACCATCGCCGCCGTCGCCATCGTCGGGTGCTGCTACAACCTCATGACGGAGCGGCTCGGCCCGCCGAGCTTCAAGCCGCCGTTTCACCGGCCCAGCTTGCAGCCGATCAACGGCCGCGTGGTGCGCGAGTCGGAGCGCCGCGACCCGCAGGGGTTCCCCATGAGCGGGCGGTTGGCCACTTACGAGGGCCGCGGCGTGCGGCTCAACATCACGGCGCGGATGATGGCGTGCCAGGCGCCGCAGAACTGGACAGAGACAGAAAGCGAGGCCTTCTTCACGCGGCACTTCTACCGCGCCGTGCTGCAGAAGGTGTTCCTGGACAGGGGCGTCATATCGCACGTCCAGCCGGACGAGGTTGATGGTACGCCGTTCAACACCAGCACGAACCCCGTCATCATAGGGTCGCTGCGGAAGGGGTGCTACGCCTCGCTGGCCGCGTACGTGCGCGGCGCGGTGGCCAAGATCACTACGGGAGAGCACTCTGCGCAGGCGGACTCGGTCAGAGCGCGCATGGGGGACATCACGGACGAGGAGATCGCGGGCTACGAGGCGAGGTACGCCCCGCGGAAGAGGGAGATCAGCGTCGTCTGGAGCCTGATGGCGTTCAGCGCGTGCGTGGTCGAGTCGCTCATTGTCGTCGACCGGTGGCTGTTCCTGCGGGAGCAGGGGGAGCTGGTGCGCGACGCGTGGGTCGAGAGCGTGTTCGACTACCGGGAGAGTCCGAGGAACCTGGTTGTTGTAGGGATCAAGCGGTAGACTACCAGGACTACGACCGTATCAGCTGGTCGTGCATCTTGTGTGTCGTGCGCGGCATTACGGGATCTGGATCTGAGTGGTGCGTGGGGGGCATGTGCGAATGACGAACGAAGAGGGCTTTGGCTATATCCTCCTGGACTCATGACTGGTGGAGGATTCGCTCCGCGAAGTACTGCACTCTTAAGGGCGGTTGGACAGATGAAGAGGGCTGCACTGCCGCTAGGAACGTTCCGTCCGTCGCGATCGGCGGTCGGCGTGCTGCATCTTGCATGAGATCGAGTTAGTGCCGGTGCCCAGACGCATCGCGTATCTATCTGGTCGTCAGCGTTAGAGCCGGTGCGCTGGCACACCTCCATTCTACGCACTCAAGCCTTGACGACGTGCATGGATGACGATTTCAATACGTAGTGGATTCATTCTACAAGGCAAAGAAAGCCGCGACTTAGCCAACAACATGCAGCCACATGACGGTACTCACACACACTATAATCATCTACACCTAGGTATTGGGATATACCTGTCTGCTCAAAGTGCTTTCAGGTACCAACCTATCTGGGTTGAAAACGTCCGCAGGAGGAAGTGCTGCTCGTCTGACCTGTTCGCATGGTAAGCGTCTGACTCGGTTGACCTGTCTGACCTGTGTGACCTGTCTGAGCCAGCTTACCTCTCGGATACCTTAATTCATTCACCTTCCCGAGTGAGACTGTGAGGAGTCCTTAGCTGCTGCGCCCCATCGACAGTTTGACAGTCTCAGAACCCGGTACGTCATAAAATTCGCTATCGCTGACATAGCTCTATCCATAAGGTAATTGGTATGACACTCGGAAAGGAACCTAGAATTCAGCAGCCATTACCCATCACATCAGGTAACCTACTCCTCTGCCTTGCTAGACTGCAGACCTCCCTCAATCACTGCTACTGCATCAGGTGGCCGCCCGACAACGGCCATGTCCATCGGTGTCGTGTGCCCGAACTTGGCACCTAGCTACAATCCACTCTGTCTACGGGTATCCGTTTGTCGCGAGCTTCGGGCCGAAGAGAAGGACGACATTGGCGCCGAGCGCGACATCGATCCGTCGCTATCTTGACTCTGAGTTTTCCGTCGTGACAGTCGTGATCAGTGATGAGCAGGCTGCGGTTTGCTGAGCATGCACGGCCGCTTCTGTCTCTTGAGCCTGGGCCGCAGGCGTACATACATACAGTGACACAAGCAACAACGGCGACTCCTTTGGGGGGACCGAGCCGGACTTCTCTACCCCTCTGGGTCAAGAGTCGGCCAAAGAGCGCGACGACACGGGATCGCCTTTTTTTTTTGGATGGCTGATTTTATACAGACTCTTTTCTGTTGTGCAACAAATCTGACTGCAGGTTTGTGACGAGAATATCTGAGATATGATAGTTTGAAAAGTCACAAGACCGCGCGAGGGTAGCTCCTCCGGAAGAGCCCGTGTTCTTTCGTTTCCCCGCCGTTATCATGTCGTCAGTGTCATTTTTTCCCTCGTTCTTTTAACTCGGCAGCGGGGGGGAGGTTCTCGTAGATTAAAAAGGCCCTAGGTTCTTGGGGGTCCATCATCGGCTTTCCGCTTGTTGCTGTGGATATGCCTGCTACCTATATCTGCTATCTGAGGGTTATTTCTCGTCTCGTCCCAGATGGGCAAACTTTTGGGAAGCAAGGGCAATCCCGGGTGGACGTATGCGGATACGCCGAGGGCATGTCCCAACAGTGCCGTATTCAGTTGTCTTTCTCCCGCGTCTTCAGCCAGCCAGCCAGCCAGCCAGCCAGCGTCTTGGCGGGGGTGCAGTCTGCATGCGATGATGCGAGTTCCTGATATTATACGTCACGACTGTAGACTTGGGTGCTGCTGATGATATAACTGTAGCATGGCGGGATGGCCTCCTGGATGGTGATGGCCACAGGTTTGCTACTGGTGTCACAGGAAGGAGGGGAGCGCAAGGAGGGGTTCGAGTGGGTTGGACGTGCAGTACGTACCGTCAAGTCTTACCCCACACTTCCCCGCAAGGTGAACCCAAGCGGGAGCTTCGGTGTGAACCCCTCCCGCTCGTTCTCTCCTCCTCCTCGAGAGAGCTGACAGACTCAGGAATGTCCTTCTTCAGCTATCGTTTTCCCAATTGTTCTGGTCTTCGTTCTAGACTCTGGTGACGAGTGCAAGCTGGTCTGTTGACTAGACAATCAAGTTCCACGGCAGCCGGTGTAATTGCATGCCCTTCGAGTCTAGCAGCCTTGAGTCCTCCTCTTTCGGTCATCAAGGCCAACAAGTACCGCGATGAAGAAGCCCGTGCCCCCCACGACTTGTAACCCGTTGCCTGCATAAAGCTGCATGAGGAGCTGCACGTCGTGCCGAAAGCATGTCTAGCTCGGGATCCCTCGACGAGTGTGCGCTATCTACTGCGTACCATCGCGCCGCCCTGGCTGCCTTTCGGATGCCTGTCTGTCGCCAATTCAGATGGCGAACCAGCTTTCTGACAAGAAGGGGTCCTTGTATGGACTTATGCTGCCAAGCCTTGTTCAAGCAGGGCCGCCAGACTAGGCGGATGTCGTGCATGCAAATCCTGAACCTATCCCATCAGCGACCAACCTGATGATTAGAACACCAGGGTCAAGCCTGTTATATGCCCCCATCCCAGTTCCCCTCGTCGACGACACGACACCTCTAGGCCCTTCTCTTGGTGTGCTAAATAAACCTGTAAGCCCTGAAAGGAAACCTTTGAACTCTCGACAGCCATCCAGGGAAACAGCGGACTGGAAATCAAGGCCGCCGCATCCATCATCCCCATCCAGGCCATCCAGGCCATCCCGCGCTAGACTTGTAGCATCTCCTCCAAGTCTACTGTGGTATCCTCTATTCTCGTCTTCCCGCCTATCTCACTGCTGTCGATAGCGCGCCCCACACGCCAACCCCATGGCATGATGATCACTTGCTGCTAGACACCCTGACACCTTCCTGACCTTCTGTTGTCTGAACTATCCGTACACTCCGCTCCGGCTAGGGTCCGCTCCGGTAATGACTGAGTGCCTCTAGGTGCGAGGAGATACGATACGGCCCTTACCTAGCCGACTTATACTGCTCTGCGAGATCAAGGTCCCCAACCTTATTTATACATCTGTATTCCCACTTACCCAGCTTCGGACATCTGCTCGAGGTCCGACTGTCATTCTGAGAGACACTTGCGAGAAGTTCGACTATATCCTCCCAACCGCACATCTAGGACTCCTTACTCCTTGTACATCGGCAGGCACTCATCCAATTTCCACCAAAAAATAAAGAGGCTTGGCTACAGCTGTCCAGAATCGAGGGGTAATGCCAACGCCGAGACTGCACTAGGTGCACTAGGGGGCAACCTCGTCCCACGACCACCCAGCCATCATGAACGCCCAAATATCCTTCCTTGTGAGTGAACTATCCAAACACATACCACCAGAATCTCCTTATTTCTAACATCGAATCCCGCGCAGGACGGCACCTTCGCCCTCATCCACATCCCCCTGGACCTCTACGCCCTCTTCCTCCAGCCGATCCTGCAGACCCTCCTGCCGCAGTCGCGCCTCTCCCTCTCCGGCTCCCTCGACGCCGACAGCCTCCGCAGCCTGGCGCTCGACTACTCGCACCACGGCTTCCTCAACATCTCCGTGACGCCCATCGAGGTGTCGATAGTCTGCCACACCTCGCTGGCCACCTCCCTCTTCGACCCGGCCATCGCCTCCCTGCCCAAGGATGCCCGCCGCAGGGTGTCCACCTCGAAGGACAGCTACGCAGTCTTCTCCGTCATCAGCGCCGGCATGGACGCCGGCAGCCGCGTCGTCGACCTCACCTCCCCGCTCGCGCTGGCGGGGGTGCCCATCTTCTTCATCACCACGTACTACTCCGACTTCATCCTCGTGCCCACCAAGGACCGCCAGAGCGTCGTCCAGGCCCTGCTGGCTAGGGGTTTCGTGTTTTCCGAGGACGAGTCCAGCTTCCGGTCTCCGGGGCCGCAGCTCAGCCACCACCGCGGGCCGAGCGCGAGTTCTAGTCACAGCGGCGGCGGCGGCGGCGGCGACCATCCGCCGCCGTCCACCCCGCCGCCGACCAACGTCGCGGAGCTGCAGGTGCGCACCTTCGAGACGCTGCGGAAGCGCGACGTGGTGCCGTACATCATCCCGGAGCTGCGGCTGATCCAGTGTTCCGGGCGCGAGAGGCCGACCGCCGGGTTCGGAGGAGGGGTGGGAGGAGGGGGAGGGGGCGGCGGCGGCGGCGGCGGCGGCGGACGCCCCTCGCTGGGCGCGCGGGCGCACACGGGCGGCGGCGGTGGTGGTGGTGGTGGCGGCGGGGGGAACGGCCACGGCCATCACCGACGCCCGTCCCAGCCGCCGAGCTGGGTCGACACGGTGGACACGAAGCTGTACGCGGGCCTGGTGTCGGCGCTGGTGTCGCGCCCCAGCCCGCCGCGGTTCCTGTCCATCACGCTGGCGCAGGACGACGCGCCGAGCTTGTTGCTGGACAGGGAGCTGCTGGCGACGTTTGGGGATTCGTTGGTGGGGGATACCGAGGGCAACCTCGTGCCCATCTTCCTGGACTTGGGGGGTCTGCCGTTCGAGGCTACCGGGATCGTGTCCGGGGTTGCGGGACGGCTGGTGAGGGAGATGCAGATCGGCGAGAGCGCGGAGCTGAGTTACCTGTCGACTGCGAGGGCCGGGGCGGTCATACTTAGTGCTGAGCAGAGCAGGCACGCGCTGGAGATATTGAGGCCGCTATTGGTTAAGGAGGAGGGGAGTTAGGCCATCGCTCTCCAGCGTGGACTTTATATGTCCTTGGCGAGGGATTAAAATTCGGTGTGGTTGAGAGCAGCATCCAATGTGGCAGGGGTCTTTTGTCAGATAAAATTTGTTCGGAGTTTCCTAGCTGGCGTATGCGACGGTATTTGGGTTTAGACACCTAACTCGAGGTCCACAGGGAGGACTAAGGAGATGTCTTCCCAGTTTCCTCTCGGGTGTAAGCTGGTAAATTGGCGCTTTGGAAGGCGCAGCATACTGTCAATGTTGGTATCACGGTGGAAGGAGGCCCTGTCTTTTGCACAGAAAAGCAAGTAGCGCAGCCGAGAAAGCATCCTTGACCTCAAGTCTTCCCGTGTCCGTGGCCGCCCTTCTTCTTCGCAGCCGGCGGCCCGGCCACGAGTCCGGCCTTCACGAGGGCATCCCGGGCAACCATGTTGATGACGGCGAAGCGGCGCGGGCCGAGCTTCTGGCCGCCGTACCAGCGCGTGACGACGACCATGGCGTCCCACACGTCCATCAGCTGCATGAGGTGCAGCAGCCGCCCTCCCGCGGCCGTCTCGCCGTCGTCGTCGCAGTCCTGGAACGAGGTGCCGTTGGGCCCGCGGATGCGCCAGGCCGTGATATTGTGCGTCGCCGTGCGCACCTTCTTGTCCGCCGCCAGCAGGTGCTGCAGGTTCCGGAACGCCTGGTCCGGCGAGGTCACTGCCGCGCAGCGCGCGACGAAGGTGGACTTCATCTCTACCACCGGATCCGACAGCACCCACGCCGGCTCCGGTATCGGAGACTCGGCGCCCGTCGGCGGTGGTGGTGGTACCTTTTCAGCGGCCCAGTCAGCCTCAGCACGTCCGTCTTCCTCAACATCTAGCGGGTCCGCGGCGGGTGGTGGTGGTGGTGTACCTTCGCGTTCTTCTTCCGCAGCTGACTCAAGGAGCTCCTTGAGCTTCTCAACGGCGTCGAAGAGGCATACCTGGCCCGGCTCGTACACGGCGGCCAGGGCGCGGCGGAACAGCTCGAGATCGCGGGCTGCGGCGCCGCGCTTCCCGTGCCCGCCGGCGCTGTGGGTGCCCAGGACGGATGGCGGCTGCTCGTCCGGGTAGGACGGGGGGAAGCGCAGGCGGAGAGACACAGTCTCGTCAGGAAGGGCGAGCACGAAGACGGCCGGGTCATCGTCGCCCAGGTCCGAGGACAGGGTGCCGGGGCCGTAGATGGAGTTTATGGCTTCGACCTCGTCGGTGAGCGCTTCCGACAGGGGCATCCTTCCGTTACCTGTGACAGCCTACGGTACCTTGTGCGCCTGGTATGTCTACAGGACCTTGGGTAAGGTACCTGAATCTACCTTTCCTTATGGCGCTGTTACGAAAATGAGGCGTGAGAGAAATGAAGCGGTGGATACACTAACCCTAACCCGGAGACGCAAGAGAGTGGGTCTTCCCGGAAGGTACCTCGATACATCAGATACTGTACCTTTTTGAATCTCTATCACAGGAAGGTACGATCGCGGACAGTTTATCATCGCTCACCAACTGAGAAACATGGACAGTACGGAAGGCAAGATATGTTCGGCTGAGATACCTGTACGCCCTGGCTTCACCGAATGATACGCCGAGAATCTGGGGTTTATGTCCTGAATAAGGTACCTGCCCTGTTCCATTGGTAAGGATGTATACCTTGGAGGCACGCAGCGTAGATTTGCTCCAGAGCAGTGAATGCGACGACAACCTCCACCCGAATGATGGTGTCTATATCTTGGCGTGCTCGAAATGAGGTCGTGTCCCGGCACGCTGTTCAAGGTTAAGATGCTGGACCTGGGAAGCACGCTGCGGTCGGCCAATGGGGCTGGACAACGGCGTCACGTTTTGGCCGGCTCGATGTCTTGGCCGCAGTGCTCTTCTCCCACCCTGATCTCTCGCCGAAGATAAATAGCTCGTCGTGCAGCGCCAAGCCGGACTGTCGATTTGGATATCAATGGAACTCGCGAAGAGAAGACGGGCGTCCCTGGCGTCATGGTCGTTTGGGTGGCAGGATACCAGCCCACCTGCTTCATCCGGCCATCGCCAAGCCCTCAAGCCTCGACCCAAGTCATCCACCTCATCTCCAGGTTCCAGCGAATATGGACCGTCGCCGGCGACACACGTGCGTCCAAGAGCTTCCCGCAGAGCTTGTTCCTCGCCCGCCGGCTTGGAACTACCAACGTCGCGGTCCAATGTTGTCTGCTCCTTGTCGCACTCGGTCGAGCAAGCCCCTCGTTTGACCAATCGACGGCCTCTCCGACGGTAGCTTAGCTCGACACGCATCGGAGAGCTCCCGCCTCGGTTCCCTTTCAGGTTCTGACGTATTCGCGCCGGACTGGCGTGAAATCGAGCTTTCGATCCTACACTGCCATGCGGACGACCCCGAACCTGAGAGCTTGGAGCCATGGGCCAGGGCCTAGCTCACGTTCCTCCAAGGGCTATATAGGAGCCCTGCTACCCACGATGTCACGGACAGCTGTCTGTGTCTCTTTACCGTCTGACAAGCTGTCGATCGCCTCCCTCTGAGCGTGCCAATTGAGAAGGATCACGGAATGCTCGCCAACCTGAGTACTCTTGCCCTCGTGGCAGCAGCGTTTTCAGCTGTGTCTGCGCAGACCTTCCAAAGACTAGGGACCTGTCCAGATCTCGGCTGCATCCTGCCTCCAGATCAGCAAGGTAAATGGCCACACCTTGCTTAGCTGTACTTAGGACTGTGATCTAAAACCAAACAGACTTCCTCCCTGGCCAGCAGTTTGACATCCGCTTCGAGGTCCACGCCCCAAAGAATGGATCCGAGGCCTACAACAGCGGCGTGCCCGACGAGAAGTTCACCGTGACCATCGCCAAGGAGGGGGGCGCGGCGAAGAATCTGACGTCCTTCTTCAACACGTCTGAACCTGCTCTCGAGAAGTGGACATTCTCCTGGTACGAGGATCTGTTCGCCCAGGACGCGAAGAATGCCTCCGTCGTCAATGTCGCCTCAAAGATATACCGCCGCGTGGCTCTGTACGAGCCTGGAAACTACGTGGTCACTCTGTCCGCGTACAACGGCGCCAAGGTCACCAAAGCTACGTGGACCGTACGTCCCCTAGCTGCGGCCAAGAAGGCCAAGAACGTCATCCTCTTTATCGGTATGACTCGAGGCACCTGATCGTTGAGATAGGAGGAGTACTGATTACCGACCCCAGGTGATGGAATGACCACAAACATGATCACTGCTGCGCGCCTGCTTGGCCACAAGATGGTCAACGGAAAATATCAGAGCCTCTTGCAGCTTGATAAGTTCCCAGTCATTGGCCATCAGATGGTAAGAATCTGGACCTCGCAACAGGCCTCTTGTGCTCTAAGCTAACCAGTGGAATAGTCTCACTCGATTGACAGCTTCATCACCGATAGCGCCAACTCTGCCTCTGCTCTCTACTCTGGCCACAAGAGCACCGTCAATGCCATGGGGTGAGATGATGCTGTACCTTGACCGGAGACTCGTGGTTCGGTTTGCTGACCTTCTTTTGAAGCGTGTACGCCGACTCGTCCCCCGATCTGTACGATGACCCCAAGGTCGAGACGATTGTTGAGCTTCTGAAGCGTATCTGGGTAGGGCACGCCGCAGAGACATTCTAAACGCATTGACAAACTGACACGACGACCAGGGCTCGGCATGGGGCGCCGTCTCCACTGCCTTCCTTGCCGACGCTACTCCCATCGCATTGACCGCCCACACCCGCAGCCGCTACGCCTACGGACCGCTGATAGACCAAGCCCTGCACGGCGTCACCAACTACTCCTGGACAAACCACGGCGGCCCGGATGCCTACTTTGGCGGTGGCGCCGAGCAGTTCCTTCCCGGCGCATCATCGTACCAGGGCAAAGACTACTACGCGGCGTTCGCAAACGCGGGCTACACCGTCAGCCTGAACAAGACGTCTCTCGCCAAGGTATCCAACTCCTCCAAGGCGCTCGGCGTCTTCTGCAAGTCCAACCTCCCCGTCTGGCTGGACCGCAACGTCTTCCCCGAGAACCTCAAGGCCTCGGTCAACGACCCGGCCGGCAACAAGTCCGCCGCGACCGACCTCCCGGGCCTCAAGGAGATGACGCTCAAGGCGATCGACATCCTGCACCAGCGCGGCGGCGACAGGGGCTTCTTCCTCATGTCCGAGGCCGCCTCCATCGACAAGCAGATGCACGTGCTCGACTACGACCGCGCCCTCGGCGACCTGCTCGAGCTCGACGACACGGTGCGCGCCACCGTCGCCAAGCTGAAAGCCCTCGGCGAGCTGGAAAACACCCTCATCGTCGTGACGGCCGACCACGGCCACGGCTTCGACGTCTTCGGCAGCGCCGACACGAAGTACCTCGCCGCGCAGACCAGCGACCGCAAGAAGCGCGCCGCCGTCGGCACGTACGCCAACTCGGGCCTGTCGCAGTACACCATCGAGGTGCCGGGCGTGTCGTACGGCACGGGCGCCAACTTTCCCTTGAACTGGGACCCGCGGTACGTCATCGCCGCGGGGCTGGGCGCGAACCCGGACCACCGCGAGAATTACCGCGTCGACAAGGACGGGCCGCGGACGCCGGCTACCGTCCAGTCGGGGGGCAAGAGCGACGACTACTTCGCCAACCCGGCGGATAACCCGGACGGGTTCCTGGTGAACGGTACTATCCCGACGAACGAGGCCCAGGGCGTGCATTCGCTGACCGACGTGCCCGTCTATGCGCTCGGTCCGTGCCAGGGGGAGTTTGGGGGCACGTACAGCAATATTGACGTGTTTTACAAGATTGCCGAGTGTCTTGGGTTGGGGCACGGGACGAACAAGACTGTTGGGTGCTCGAAGTAGCGATACTGTAGCTGTAGGTATGTCGAGCGAGACACATCGCCTCAGGATCTAAAGGTCAAAGCTGTTGTAGCATAATGTCAACCTGACCGAGTTCTGTTGCAACTGCTCGCTGAACTATCTATAGTCAGCATCAGCAGCATTCTGCACGGCATGACTTGATACGAAGTAGAGCCAAGTAAAGCCCTTAAGATACCAACAGCCGTGTGTTGGTAGCAGTCTGCATCGTTCTCACTCGGGGTCAAGATCGGGTCTGCTGTTCATGCAGGGGGGGACGTCGGTGTCGCGAAGAGCGCCAACAGTCATTGTAACCTTATACGCACTTCAATAGAGCTTCCTGTTGTTTCCGTTGCAAAGCTTGCCAGACATGTCGAAGCAGAACTCGTAGACTGGATGCCACATGGGTAAGCGCTCGTAGGTCGATGAAGCAAACATGTCGAACTTGGCCGTCAGAAGACGCGATTCTGAGCACTAACATTTGTCCTCAGTTTTCTGGCGGGTAACTGTTAGTGGAGCAAACGCTGCTCCGCTCGAGGTCGCCGCTTGGGTCGCTTCATCCTTGCGGGGCTGAACCCGCTCCTTCTCATCCACTGACGTTGCTTGAATTGCCGCCAAACATCAGATCTCAGATCTCGCAACGCGCTTTAGGAACTCAACCGTTCCACGATATCGGCAGTCGATATCTCGCAGGGTATTACATACATGTTCTGTTCCTTGCCAGTGCAGAAAGTCGCATGTCAGAGTTGTCGCACAGACGCAACTCTTTCAGCTCGATCTGTTTCACCTTAAGGGCACAGCGGCCTCAGTCAAGCCTCCCAAGACTGTCACGCAAGACGTCAACGAGTGTTAACATGCCAATATGACCATATGACAGTATTCATAGTGGTCTCCTTCACTGTGGGCCAGGATTGAAGGCCAGATACATCATATATGCTTGTCGCGACCGGCTAGCGACCAGGAGGCGCGGGTGCCGGCGCTTACACGGTGGACCGCTCCCATTCGTCCTGTAGCTGTCCCTGGATATAGCCGCAGATCGACATCTTTACCCCGGACTGCGGCCGGTGATGTTGGTAGCAGGTTCGGTCCCCTGCGTTTGAGCATGCGCTCTCCCAATGGAGATGCTCTATCTGAAGAGCCATGCAGAGAACACTCTTATATGAGCACTGCCCACGAGCTTGAGAGTTCAAGCCGTTGGACGGGTCTAATAGAGTCATGCTTCTCCCAGCTTGACTAACTCAGGTTCCTGAGTTTGATACTCTTTCAATATGAGGTCCATACGGAGTTACTTCTCCTTGCCCAATCAGAGTGTTGTTTATTCTGACTCTGTCTCGGACGACTCCTCACCACACGAACGCCTTAAGTCTAAGACCATCTACTCTGGCATAAGTGTCAACTTTACTACACTATCTGCACCGTCGACGAGAATACGTGGGTAGCTTCGTCTGAGTCTGACGATGGTTTAAGCCTAACCCTGCCTTAGGAAGATGGAAACCCGTCTCTATGAGACCTCCCGTTCTCACTTGCTTCATTATCCTTACTATAGGTCTTGTTGGGATTATTGAGTATTTCGCTCAGAGAAGCCAGAAGGAAGGTGGACTATCACTTACAGAAAACGCCGACGCCACTTCCACAGGCATTATACTGAGCCGCTATGCTCCGACTGTGCTTGCAGTCATCTACAGCTTGATATGGACTTGGATTGATTTGGATATCCGGAGGATGCAGCCTTGGCTGGAGTTGTCCCGCAGCGAAGGTGCAACTGCTGAATCCACCGTCCTTCTCGACTATCCATTCGAATTCCTGGCCTTCATTCCCATTAAAGCTGGGAAGAGAAAGTAAGCATCCCCGCGCCGACAGGATGCCCGGCTGCTGATTTGGCATCGCAGACATTGGCTCGTTTTCTTGGCCGGAACCACCATGATGCTTGTCTTCTGGGCAGTGACTCCTCTACAAAGCGCTATCTTCGGGACCCAGGCGGTTTCGGTTGCCATGGAGGTACCCGCCACCGACACTGCAGCATTGGCGTCGCTGGACCAGCAACTGTACGCAATGGACGCCTCGATTCTGAACAGTGCTTATGCTATCACCTGGTTGAACCAGCCTTTCCCAGAATTCACGACTTCTAGCCATGCATATATCCCTTTCCAGCCCGTGGACAGAGACACAACTCGTTTCCCTAATGAGCTATGGACAGCTGAGACGGCCGCCCTAAGTACGGACCTCGAGTGTTGGCCAGCAGTCGTGAACAAGACTCTGACTCCGCACACATTCACCTTCGATAACGGTCGTGGTTGCTCGCAGGAACTCGCCCCAAGCACCCGAGAAGTGTCAAAGAATGGAAGCAACATCATCTACACTGTATTGTATATTGGCTATCACGAAGAAGCTCACCTGGACTGGTTTTTGGAGAATGAGAACTGTGGTGCGGCCGCATCACATCAGTTCCTCGCCATATGGACATCAACTCGCAGCGAAGAGATGACGGCGTTGTTCTGCGAGCCTTCATACAAGAAGCAAAGGGTCTTGATCAGCGTCACGGCTGCTGATCGTCGACCGGACGAATCCACCATCCAACCAAGGGAAGAAGTTCAGGTTCTAACCCAGAGCGAGTTCAACTCCACAGCTTTCGAATACCTGATGGGGACCGGAGTGCCGCCCAAACAGGTTCGCCGGGACTACGCGCGGGACAAGATTATTGATCAATATGCAGCAATGAGCGATCGGGGTCTCTCCTGGCCCATCACTAACATGGTTGGCTTTGCCCTCGGCAGCACCAACTATTCGCTCGCTGATCTCCAGAATGCGACAGCTCTACATGAGGTCTTTACAGCCGCGCACAAAACGATATTTTCGGCAGGCATCACAGCTATGCTAGACGCGACTGGTGCTTCCAGGACAACCAAGTCGGCTGCGATACAGTACACGCTATATGGAGTCGTCGTCAGCAGGCCCATAGCTCTAGCTGTCGAAATACTCTTGGGTGTGGTTGCCGTGCTCGTTGGTACCATTTTGTTCTTGAGCACTCGAGCTTATAGCAGCCTATCCAAAGACCCAGGGACAATAGCCAATAGTCTTACAATATTCAGGGAGAGCAACACACTGTTGCGGAAGTTCGCGCCACTGGACCAATGCGACAGAGAATCGTTGGAAACGGCCGTTCGCGATGATCGATTCAAACTCATTGAGACGGACGATGGCGGGCCGGGGTTATATATCGATATCCTCGAATCCAGAAACAATGGTACCGAGGAGAACATGAGACCCACGGTATCGAAACCAACACACCACCTTGCTCTGAGACCCTTAAGTGGGATAAGTTTTGTCGTTGTCATCTTGGTTGGGTTGGCTGTGCTTCTGTACCTTAAACGGCAGGAGGAGTCTCTTGGTGGTTAGTATACAGTCCTTAAGTCGCAGTTATGCCATACTGATCGTGAAAAGGTCTTCCGCGGCCGACCGATAACTTCGAGGTCCTACAACTGATCGAAAATTACGTCCCAACAATATTTGCTACACTATTAGAACCGTTCTTGGTTCTTATCAACCATCTACGGTGCCTCTTACAGCCATTCCACGAGCTGCGCAAGGGTCACAGACCGCCCGCGAAGACCCTGGAAGCCTCATACACCTCAGTTCCACCGCAACTGGCTATCTGGCGCGCATTAGCAGCAGGCCACATCTTGCTCGCTAGTCTCTGTGCCATATCTCTTCTGGCTAACGTGCTTGCGGTAGCTCTTGGTGCTCTGTTCAACGAAGCACCGGTGCTAGTGAACTACCCGGTTGCCCTGCAGCAGATCCAGATCCCAACACTGAACCGTACGGACATCATTCCTACCGATACCCCATCAGAGTATTTGGACTTCTTCTACGTGACAATGGCCAATCTTTCCTACGGGACCTCTCTTCCGCCTTGGATTGATTCGCATTTTGCTTACTTCCCCTTCATGGAGGCCAGTGACAAGAGCGATAACAGCACGTTGACTTACAAGGCGCAGACCAGAGGC
This sequence comes from Coniochaeta sp. PK30-01, assembly GCA_023628855.1. Lineage (NCBI taxonomy): Eukaryota > Fungi > Ascomycota > Sordariomycetes > Coniochaetales > Coniochaetaceae > Coniochaeta > Coniochaeta sp. PK30-01. Next base: position 293,485 of record JAMAJW010000009.1, on the reverse strand, counting down.
TTCGGTGTCGACACGGTGTGCACGACGCTGCAAACGTCCCCGGTGGTGCACCCCTACGTTGATTATAGCCTCTTGGACGACGGAACCCAGTCGCTCGCTGTTTTGTACAAACAGGAAAACGGGTCCATCACGAACTGTACCAATTTTGCGAGGTTCTTCATCAATCCTGCCTTGAACCTGAGCAAACCTGCGACCCCTGACGTCCTCGCGCAGGAACTGGCTACCCAACTGCTCCCGCAGAGAGCATTCGCGAACACTACGTCGGGGATAACTTCATATCTCCCCGACGACGCAGGATTCTGTGAACGGAGGCTGCTTATGAGCTGGTTCAGGATGGACACCGGTGACAAGAACGGGACCCTGAAAGCCACACACCTCGACTGTGTTTCGAACTTGAGAGCCGCAATGTTCAACCTTACCGTCGACCCCTCCGGATACGTACTGGACTCGACGAGAGTCACCGATTTCGAGAACATTACCACCATCAGCCAAAACGAGACGAACTACTTGCTAGTCAGCGCCAACGCGCTGATTGGGCAGGGGGCTGCCCTCAGGACCGACTCTACGTTCGTCGGCGACGATGATGCAGGATGGCACAATGACACGTTGACCCGAGATTGGATGAACTACTTGCTAAAATACATGTTGAACGGCACGAGCCTGGTCGACCCAAGGCAGGACCTCCCGGCCGGAGCAGAAACGATAATGGCTGTACAGGACCTGTACAAGCGACTATTCAGCGCTGCGCTAGGCCTGAATATGGGTGGCATCTTCAAAGCTGCGACTGCCCCGATGCAGATGTCGGGACAGGTAGTAGTCCCGGAAACCCGCATCTTCATGGATAGCACCGCGTTCATCATCACGATCGTCATCCTGGGGCTCAATGTGTTGGTCGTGACGGTGTTGTATATCCAGGAGAGCAAGCCGTTCCTCCCACGGTTGCCGTCAACTATTGGGTCGCTGGCCGGTTATGTTGCTGCCAGCCAGGCTGTGAGGGAGTACAGAGAACCTGACGAGCGACCGGCAGTGGGCGAGGTGACGAACGTCAGACACCAAGCGCATCGATATGGTTTTGGAAAGTACTTGGGTATGGATGGGAAGGATCATGTTGGGATCGAGCTCGATCCATTTGTAGCGCCGGCCGATGACGGAGCTGGAGTCAGATTCCGGGCGTGGTTCAAGAGATCGAAGAGGAAGTCGGGAGCCGATTTTAACCGGCCCTAACGAGTAGGCGAATCGGTAAAGTCAATTGTTTTCGATATGACAAAGTCATCTTGCATATTGGTTAGTTGCCAAACAGCTTTTACGTGAAAATGGACTGATAAGAGCCTTGTGTTTGGTGAAGCCTAGGTTCATCTGAAGCTTGCCTTACGTGTTGGGCGATAACCTGTTTATGGGTACAGTCAGAGAGGTTACAGTTAGTGCACTAACAGCAAGACCGACATCGTCGTCTCCCCATACCTGAGGTCGTGTATTACAATTGTACGACGACGAAGTTCGAGATACCGACAAGTGTTAAAGAGATCCCCGCTTGGTCTGTACCTTCCGGAAGGGACCGCTGCTCCCTAGGTACCTAAGGTTCTAGGGTAGTTACAAAGCGGGCTGTCTTTTCTTTATTTTACTTCGACTCTCAACACCAACAAACTCCAAATAATCGTCTCGTGTAGTCGACTGTCACGATGACCAACAAGACGAAGCAAGCAGGCTCCGGTGCAGGCACGCACTGTGCCTTCTTCTACGGTATGGCTCCTCCTTTGTGCTTGACTTAATCCTTCTTTGCGAAGACTGACGCTTCGCAGGAACACTGGTGAGAGTCAATCGAGTTGCTATCTCGTCAGCAGATGGAGACGGCATTCTTGATACTGACAACAGCAGATGGCCCCGGAGATCTTCTTCAGCGTGTGCTACAACAACCAGACCGTCCCCACCGAGATCGCAAAGCGCCACACCTTCACTCCTGCTATTCTGCATGGATACTGTCGCCGCCGAGTCCAGGGTGCCGACTACCCGGGCATTATTCAGGACGAGGAGCACGTGGTCTTCGGAACCTATGCTACCGGCTTGACGGATGCCAACATGCTGAAACTAGATATCTTCGAGGGCGGCCAGTACGAGCGCCGGACTGTCAAAGTCAAGCTGCTCACCCACGTTGGCAACACTAAGGGCGAGGGTAACGTGGAGGGCGAGGAGCGCTCGGCCGAGGTCTACGTCTTCAGGGACCCAGAGGACCTTGAGGACAAGGAGTGAGTATACCTTGACATCTTACACTGCGATGATATATTGGGCTTCAAGCTAATGTGTTTCTAGGTGGGACCTCGAGGCATTTCGCAAGGATAAGTTGGATATCTGGACTCGCGACGGCTATGTCTTCGAAGGCGAGTGAGAAATGCTTCCCAACCTGTTAGCCGGCATGGCCCAAACTGACATTTTCCTCCAGATACCAACGAGGACGACCAAGCTTATGTGGCCTCGGACAATCCTCGTTGGTGATGTCGACGACTCCCGCCGGTGCAGACATAGAAGCACCAAGATAGCATCGAAGTGGAGACTCGAGGGGGAGGTACGAGGGTTTCATTTGGAAGCAATGGAAGAGAAAGCCAGGAGTCTGTCTCTTAGATCATAGAGAATAGATCCGTCTTCATTTTGAGTCCTCCCGTTCTTCTGATGAATTTGGCTGTAGATGACGTGCAATTTTGACGTGTTCGAGATCTATTTCGAGACGGAAGGAGTGACCAAGCCGGTTGCTCTTGCCATACCACTTCTCCCCTCGACTAAGTACTGACTTTCAACCTCCTCTAGTCGTCACCAACGTCCTAATGTCGTCATAAATGCGGCAATACAAACTTCCAGATTTGTCTTTACACATAAGACGATCGAAGGAGAAATCGAAACTACCGTACGTACTTACATTTCTGGACAGAGCATCAACCATCGGCATAATTCTTCAGGTCGCTACAGTAATTGCGACAACAGAGCGAGGCTTAGACGTCTGGGCTTGCATTCCCGGCTGAACCCCAGAGTCGATCATGGACAACCTCGTGGTGATCGCTGTTCGGGAATGACTGCGCCATTGTCCTTGACCTTCTATCCCTTTATTGAAATTCCGTTCATTTCAAGCGACAGAGCGGTTTCACTGGCATTAAGCTGGCTACTCCAGCCACTTCGAGTACTGGCAAGCTACCTGGCTTCCTGCCATCAAGCGAGTCAAGTCAGCCGCTTGCCGCCATATCCGAACAGCGGGTAACTTGACGAGGACTATTGGCATTTGCGCGTATCGCGATACACACCGCCCTCACTGGCAGAGCGCAATGTCATATGACCACAGGCCTTTCCACAGGCCGCCGGCCGCAGAACGGCCAGACGAAGAAACAAATCGACAGCTGGCAGTCGAATACTGGACAGTGTTCCGAAATCACCACGTTCCTATGCTACTACGCGCTGATGCTGATACACAAAGCTGACGGAAGCCATGATGCTGTCGAGAAGTGATCACATTCTGACCGGCTCGACGGCGAGAGCCACAGAATGCGCGTGATGGACCTCGGCCGCGGCGACTCTGAGACCTCTCAAGCTAGTGATATTCCCATTCCTCATAGGCTGGCGCGAGCGCGAATTTTCAAGAAACCCAAGGAGTTGAGCACAGTCGAGACAAAGAAGGGAGCCACGGAGAGAGGCTGGAAATGCTAGCGTCGTCGACGTCGTCAACCAAGTGAAACACTTGCCCCTCCAGCCCCCTTGTGCTTTTCTGTTTCACCATTCGGCTGGTTTATCCACTCCGCACCCGCAAGCTCGGATCCAAGACCCCTGCAACCGCCACCCATGTCGCTGGAGGAGCCCGAAGCCTCGGCCGTCGACCAATCATGCAGTCTTGCTGCCTCAACACCACGAACAAATTCTCCGCGGTGAAGCACCTGGCCACTCGAAGTTACGTGTGAGAATTCTCGCCCTCTTTTCGCCAGGTCACCGCTCCTGAAAGTTCAAACAGTCATACATCCACAAATCCACTTGGCATATGTCGACATGATTCAGGATATCATTGAGAATTTTTCTTTTACACCGAATTTCTCACCGGCTGACCGACAGGGGAAAAAAAGAGCTTTAATTTTCCACCTGAGCACAACCCGGCGGCTCTTCAAGGCAAGTCAGGACGGCTGCCTCACGATGGAATTGAGCTGAGGTTGCTTCTTGACACGTCATTGGTGCTCTTGTTCTACATTCCAAACCCCATGCAAGGAAGTCCGGGCCACAAGCACGCGGCCCCTCGCCCTCTTTAGGGACGATCCGGGAGCCCTGTCAAGCTTAGCGCGACCCCTGAGATCTCCCCTAATCCCCCTGACGAGGTGGCTGCCCGGCTTTTTAGCCTCTGCGAAGTCAGCACACACCGCCGCAGGAAAACGGCCCAAAGAAAGAACTGACATGGCTGCGGCCAGCATTAGCGAAGCACCATGCCGACGGCACAGCTGGTCACCACTGGAGGCCGCATTCTAAACGGAGCCTTCAGCAGAAGCGAATGCAACTTGAATATGTTTGCGTGTCTCTAACCGTTTGTCAGCCATATTCATCCAAATTCTGCGCTCAAATATAGAGCGTCTCGTCCGGGCAAATGCCACGACTCGTCGCAAATATACGATGGCTGGGTCACAGACCCGGATTTACAAAAATTAGCATGTCTGGTTTTTGGTCTGGGTAACCACTCCCACTCCTACGGCAGCACCAAAGTGGCCTGCACGACGTCGCCGTTCAGGGTCAAAGGTGTGATTTCTCCTGACGTTCGCCGCTAGATCTGCCCGCCCCTCCTTCTTCTCTGAGCGCGGAATGGCCAGCCATTGGGACGATGAGCGGCACATTTGCTACCTTAGTCAGGGGTTTTGAGCATTCTTGCAGCTGCGGAGGGATCGATGTGGCCCTATCCCTTGAATCTAGGCCAGAAAGAGGAAGAGACTCATCATTCCTATCCCGCCACGAAACCACAAGCGCAAAACCCCTTCAGCCTATCATTTGCTCACCGTCCGACCTCACATGCCTTAACGGTCTTCCCGCTGTCACTGCCCGTCGATCCACAATGCGTCGACTTCGCGTCGGCCGCACACGATGGCTGAGTTCTACTGGATCAGCGTTCCACAAGGCCTTGCTCTTCTCCGCAACATCTAGACGTCCGAGTGGACAGCTCCTGTTCTACCTTGTTCAGCTTCCCATCCAATGGATCCGAGATCGTCGCTTGTTCCTGCAGCGCTCCTGCTAGCTCCCTTGCGTTCCATCTTGGCATGTGTCTAGTCCATCTCTTCTCCCTGGGATATATAAGATGATCCTGTGCTCCCACTGGCAGGGTGTTTCTCGTTGTTTCCTCACGTTGTCCATAGTCCTTGACTTGCCTTTCCACTCTCTTGAAGGCCAGCCCTTTTCCTGTTTCTGTTCCGTTATCTCTCTGTCGCCTGGTGCAATCCCTTCTTTCAGACTTGAAGTCATACACACTAGCTTCCAGCTCAAACACTCTTTCAGACTCATCGCTAGTCAGTTCTACCAGACTGAGCGAACCGTCAGGGTAGGTCTCTCCACTTCTAGAATCCGCCCCTTGACACGATGTCGAGCATCCAAGGTTTGCAGGAGACCAGAGCTTATGCGTCTCCTGAGACGAACTCGTGTTATAATACGCTGGCAAAGTCGAGAACTAACAGTGCTTGGCTTGCAGACACACACGAGGACCATCAAACATAGTCATATAAGACTTTAAACGCCAGCTTCGCAGCTATTTTGAGACATTTCGTCTGGAACGATTTAGCATCTCACACCACAGTCTTTTCATACAGACATCATGCTCTTTGCAAAGACTTACGCCGCCGTATGCGGCCTCGCCACGCTCTCTTCGGCGCACATGATTATGGCCAGCCCCAAGCCCTTTGGAGGCGTTCAGCAAAGCCCCCTTTCGACAGACGGCAGCAACTTTCCTTGCCAAATGACCGCTGGAGGCTCTTACCAGTCCTCCGGCTCGACATCTATGGCCAAGGGATCTCCCCAAGAGCTTTCCTTCATCGGCCAGGCTGTTCATGGAGGAGGCTCTTGCCAAGTTTCTATCACGTATGACACTGCTCCCACCAAGAACAGCGTGTGGAAGGTCATCCATTCCATCCAAGGTGGTTGTCCCGCCAAGAACCAGGCGGGCAACATGGGCAGCAGCGCATCTGCTGCGGATCCCTTCACATACCAGTTCCAGATCCCCGATGACATCCCTACCGGAAACGCCACCCTCGCTTGGACGTGGCTCAACAGGATCGGCAACCGCGAGTACTACATGAACTGTGCCCCCATCAGCATCACTGGCGGGTCCGGCGACGAGTCCAGCTTCAACTCTCTTCCAGACATGCTTGTTGCCAACATTCCTGCCCTCACCACCTGCTCCACAGAGGGCTTGGAAGGCAAGGATTACTTGTTCCCCAACCCAGGCCAGTCGGTCGATAACTTCAACATGACTGAGCTCGTAAAGCTTGCTGGAGACTGCGGAGCTACCGTTGCTGGAGGCTCAGGATCCTCTGGCGGCTCCGGCTCCGGCTCCGGCTCATCCCAGCCGGCTAGCTCCGCTGCTCCTGCCCAAGCTCCTACTACCAGCGCTCAGAACGGCTCACCGACCCTGCCGGGTGGTGTTTTCATCACTGTTCCCGTCGGCGGTGCTTCCAGCACCGCCCAGGCTGTCCAGCCCACTCAGGCATCCCCTGCAACCCAAGTGACCCCTACCACCTTCGCCAGCGTGGCCAAGACATCGCCTGTTGGCACCTCGACGCCCGCCGCCACTGCCACCTCCGGATCTACCAGCAGCTCCGGCAGCACTGGAGGCTCTGGCGCTACCACTGGCTCTTCCAGCGGTGCCCAGACTCCGGGCAGCGCGTGCAGTCCGGAGGGCCTGTGGAACTGCGTCGGCGGCTCTTCTTACCAGCAGTGCGGCAGCGGCTTCTGGTCGCCTGTCATGGCGCTCGCAGCGGGCATGGAGTGCACGCCTGGCCAGTCAACGACGCTGAACATGAAGGCAATCAACGGCAAGATGCGCCGCCGTCTTACTCGGTTCTCGAGCTAGATGTGTTCGTCGCTGACTGGTTACGGAGACGCGTTGCATTCTTCTTGGATCCACCTGGTGTTTGGATACCAACATGATCTTTCTACTTCTTGGATACCTGTGAAAGACATTTAGGGCAAGCATATCTTGGGGCGTTTTATCATCTTCCTGGGCATACACTGTTGGATGTACCTTCTGAATTGCCATATCTTGTACATATTGATGTTGGAATAAGTTGGACACTGAGGCCTCTGTGGTGGTCAATGTGGTCTTGTTGGGATGAAATATGCCCTTTGCATGGTTATGGTTGTAACCGACGAATCTACAACAAAAGTTCTGTTATTATTATCCACTGCCGTGTCCTCAAGTGCTGTGATTTTGTATATGCACTTTTAAGCTAATGGATGACGAGGAATATTGGGTCAGATGTGTGAACCTATCTGCTTGGTAGATCCGACGAAGTGGATGCCTTGCGTTAGTGTAGTCGAACATCGGATGGATTGTGTCACATGCGCATAAGTACACTACAGATGTGTGTCGAACATCAGATTGCAAAGTGAGTCTGCATAAATCACAGAGTATAATCGCCTACAGTGGGGTCTGAGCGACTTAGGTTGAGTCTTAAGCTCTGGCTTTGACACCTTGGAGGTACAAGTTAGATACGTTTTCAAAAAGTTCATCTCCGCCATGACGATGTCACCAACAAGATCACAAGCAGATAAGATAAAATCAATCAGATTAGATTAGCTGATAAGATCCGGTTCCCCTCCCCCGCTAGCTCTTTCCTAAAGCCACCCTACTGTGTACTGGCCAGCTACACGCCCATAGCATAGGGAGCATTTGATTGGTTAGAGACACACAATCTCCGCCAATCATGCATGCGCTAGTACGGAAAAACGTTGATACAAGGCCTAGCGGCTTTGTGATTTGGCGGGAGCATGCCCCCAGCTTTCGCGTCTCCAAGCGATTTTTCAGAAGTTGCATCGATTCCAACGTGCAAAGTGGTTGCCGTTGCAGTTGCAATTCCAGTTGCGGGCAGGCCTTCTTCATTCGTCCAGTTCGTTTGTGATACCCTCAGATTCTGCCATTGACTGCCCGTTATTTGCACTTTTACGGACGAGAATAATTCTTCTAATACGAATAACGAATCCCTCATCCCTTCAATCAATCATCTTTCTTGCGAATCTGCCCAGACGCGCAGACGCGCACCGGCCGAAGAGAAGGCTGCATCGCCCGGTCCAAACCACGCCCTCGGCGATCATCTTGTTTTCAACGACGGCCACCGAATGCAAAGTCGCCTAGGCATCTCACCCATCTTCTACACATGAACCTCAGCAACTTGGTTTCACCTAGAACGCAGCTGTAGATGTTGCAGCTATGGCGGCCAACCTTGAGGATGTGTTGAAACGCCTGACCATACCGGAGACGGGTAAGTTTTGGTTTCTTCTTCGGATTCGTTTCTCTGTTATGGCTATTGGGAATGATTGATCTGTTATGGTCCATCCTGTTGCTAACCAAGCCATCTTCCAGAGCTCCGGGTCAAGGTCGAGGCTGCGACAACGCTACGGGACTCGCTTGACCACTATGTCACCGGTCCAAACTACCCCATCTTCCTGAAGAAGTTCATGCCCGTCTTCATCAACATCCTGAGAGGGCCACCCGTCTTCCAAACGAACACACCAGAGCAACAGAACCTCCAGAAGCTCCGGAATTGCGTCCTCGAGATCCTCCACCGGCTGCCCACCAGCTCTACCCCCACCGAACCCTTCGAGCCGTATGCCGAGGAGGTCGTCGACCTTCTGATGGGCCTAGTCCGCACCGACAATGAGGATAACGCCATACTATGCGTCAAGATCACCTCAGACATCATGAGGCATCAATCCAAGGTCCTGGGCGGCAAGGTGCAGAGCTTCCTGAACCTCATTCAGGAACTCTTCGAGCAGTTGGAGCACGTTGTGCGAGAGCAGCTGGACGACACATCGACTACCCATCCTCACACATCCACGGGGAATGTACCTGCGAACACCGGCACCCCCAGCAGTTCACATTCTCAGCTCCTTCAGCATCAGGCTTCCCCAATACCGGGATCTACTGTTGCTCCCGGCTCTGACTTTTCCGACCCAAACCAGCAATCCGGCCGGCCTCTGCTCAAAGGCATGCAGTCCTTCAAGGTCCTCTCCGAGTGTCCGATCATAGTCGTATCCATATTCCAGGTGTACAGGTCCACCGTTGCTCAGAACGTCAAACAGTTCGTTCCACTCATCAAAGGGGTCCTCTGCCTCCAGGCAAAAGCCCAGGAACAGGCGCACAAGGACGCTGCGGCTCGGGGTACCATATTCACCGGTGTCAGCCCAAACATCAAGAACCGAGCAGCGTTTGGCGAATTCATCACAGCTCAGGTCAAGACCATGAGCTTCTTGGCGTACTTGCTGCGTCAGTACTCGCAACAGCTCGCAGACTTCCTCCACACGCTGCCCGATATCGTCGTGCGGCTTCTCAAGGACTGTCCGCGGGAGAAATCAAGTGCACGTAAAGAGCTGCTTGTTGCTATCCGCCACATCATCAACTTCAACTTCAGAAAGATATTTCTGCCCAAGATTGATGAGCTACTGGACGAGAGGACATTGATAGGGGACGGCCTGACCGTTTACGAGACGATGCGTCCCTTGGCCTATAGCATGCTGGCAGATCTGATCCATCACGTCCGCGAGCATCTCCAGCCGGACCAGATTCGGAAGACAGTCGAGGTGTACACTCGAAACCTCCAGGACAACTTCCCGGGCACAAGCTTCCAGACTATGAGTGCTAAGCTGCTCCTCAACATGGCCGAGTGCATTGCGAAGATGCCTAACAAGGTGGATGCCAGGTACTACCTGCTCATGATCCTCAACGCCATTGGCGACAAGTTTGCTGCCATGAACCGACAGTATCCGAACGCCGTCAAGCTCTCGAAACTGTACCACCAGCAAGCTGCCGATGGCGTCCCAGAGACGTATCTTGCGGACAAGGAACACCCGCCAGAGTGGGACGAAATCGACATCTTCAATGCTATGCCAATCAAGACCTCAAACCTTCGTGATCGCGGCGCCGATCCAGTGGTCGATAACAAGTTCCTCTTCAAGAACCTTATGACTGGCCTGAAGAACACCTTCTACCAGTTGAAGACGTGCAATCCACCTGCGCCCGTTGATGCTAGCCTCGCTCCGGGCCACTGGCAGGACGTCTCGTACGGCTTCTCGGCCGAGGAAGTCCAGATCATCATCAAGCTGTTCCGCGAAGGCGCTTACGTTTTCCGGTATTACGAGATTGAGAAGCCGGCCACAGAGTCGCAGTACGCATCGCCTGTGGAGTATATGGCCAACTTTTACATGATCAGCAGTAGTAAGGAGGAGAAGGACCTGCTCGAGACATTCGCCACGGTCTTCCACTGCATAGACCCTGCGACATTTCACGAAGTATTCCAGCAGGAGATTCCGCGGCTGTATGACATGATCCACGAGCATACTGCCCTCCTGCACATCCCTCAGTTTTTCCTCGCCAGCGAGGCGACCTCGCCCAGCTTCTGTGGTATGCTGCTGCGCTTTTTGATGGAGCGCATCGAGGATGTCGGGTCTGCCGATGTGAAGAAGGCGTCGATCCTCCTGCGACTTTTCAAGCTGGCATTCATGGCGGTAACCCTGTTTGCTAGCCAGAACGAGCAAGTTCTCCTTCCACATGTGGTGGACATAGTAGTCAAGTCTATCGAACTGTCTACTAAGGCCGAGGAACCTATGAACTACTTCCTCCTCTTGAGGTCATTATTCAGGAGCATTGGCGGCGGGAAGTTCGAGCATCTCTATAAGCAGATACTCCCTCTCCTGGAGATGCTTTTGGACGTACTCAATAATCTCCTGATGGCTGCCCGAAAGCCAACCGAGCGAGACTTGTACGTCGAACTCTGTCTCACGGTCCCAGCGAGGCTGAGTAATCTCTTGCCTCACTTGAGTTTCTTGATGCGGCCCTTGGTTGTCGCCTTGCGTGCCGGCACCGAGCTTGTCGGGCAGGGACTCCGTACATTGGAGCTATGCGTCGACAACCTGACAGCGGACTATCTGGACCCTATCATGGCACCTGTCATAGACGATCTGATGACTGCGCTCTTCGATCACCTCAAACCGCACCCGTACAGCCATTTTCACGCCCATACCACGATGCGGATACTGGGCCAATTAGGTGGCCGGAATCGGAAGTTCATGACCGATGCTCTGCCCGTTTCATTCCTAGAATACGTTGATGACCGCTCCAGCTTCGATGTCCGGCTCATCGGCTCCAAGCGTGATCGCGCATTCCCGGCGCATCTGGGCATTGAGATGGCCATCCAGAAGTTGATGGAGGTCCCAAGGAATTCTAAAGGAGCCATGCCGAAGCAATACGACGCCTACTACAAGAAGCAGGCGCTGCATCTCATCAAAGCTCAGGTCAAGCTTCGGATCGGGGTTGACCCTTACCTCCCCGATGACCTTCCACGCCTTGTCCGTCTTCAGGCACAGGACCTCATCACGCGGAAACCAGAAGCCGACTTTTCGGTGTTCGAGCAACCGGACAAATCGCGCTCGATCGCCAAAAAGAACGACGAAGACAAGACCCTGCAGCGACTCATCAAGGCCATGATGTATGCCCAGTCTATGCCCGAGTTCAAGGAAGAGGCGGATTCGTTCCTCATGAACCTGGCCCGGCATTTCACGATCCTGGAGGTCGGACGAGCCCTCATCGACTTCAAGCGTACTACCAGCCCCTTCAACGCCAATTCCGGCGAAGGCCCCTTGCACATCGACAGCCGCGTCATTGCTGACGCCATTCTTGAGTCTCTGGCCTCGGAAAGCCCAGATGTGCGTGACGGTGCGCAACGGATAGTGAAAGAGATCCACAAGTCTGCCGTTACCGTGTTTGGTTCTCCAAGCCACGTCGCGCGGCTTGCCTTCTTCAGCAGCCTGGCATCAACATTCTGCCATGGCTGTTACGAGGAGGAGTGGTTCACCAAGGCTGGAGGGAGCCTGGGCATCAGGATCCTGCTGACCGAAATGGATCTCGGCGACGCCTGGGTTGCGGCGAAGCAGATGGAGTTCATTCGTTCTCTCATGTACGTGATCAAGGACATGCCGCAAGATCTTCCCCAGAAGACTCGCAGGTCTGCGCAGGATACGCTGGTCATCTTGCTGCGGCGAGTCACGAAGAACATCAAGAAGGAAGACGCCCTGCCTGCACCAGTACAGCCGGGTCAGCCGCAGCCCAAGCAACCTCGTCTTGCGCAGCTGTGCATGCTCCTCAACAACGAACTGGCGCATATGAACCTTCACGTTCGGGCCATGGCAAAAGAGGCCCTCCAGATCATTGCCGAGGCTTCAGGAGCTACCATTCCAGAGTTGATCGAGCCATACAAGGACCGGCTGCTTCAGCCCATCTACGCTAAGCCCTTGAGGGCGTTGCCGTTCCCGATACAGATCGGTTACATCGACGCCGTCACCTACTACATGCAGCTGAGACCGGACTTTGTCGCGTTCGACGAGCATCTCAACCGCCTGCTTATGGAGTCTTTGGCGCTGGCTGATGCGAGTGACGAGAGTCTTGCGGGAAAGAATCTGGAATTCAGAACGCATGACTTCATTGTCCGGCTGCGGGTCTCGTGCATCAAGATTTTGAGCACGGCAATGGGCTTCGAGAACTTTATGAATGGGCAGACGAATCCGACCCGAGGCAAGATAGTTTCGGTATTTTTCAAGTGCCTGTACTCGGAATCGAAGCCGACGATTGAGGCCGCGAATGACGCGCTCAAGGCTGTCTTGACTCACACCACCAAGTTGCCGAAGGAGCTTTTGCAGACTGGTCTGAGGCCGGTCCTTGCAAGCCTGCAAAACGCCAAACAGCTCACGACGCATGGCTTGGACAACCTCGCACGCCTGTTGCGACTGCTCAACTCGTATTTCAAGGTGGGCATCGGTACACGTCTGCTTGAGCATATCAAGGTCATTGCAGAGCCGAACGTCCTCCAGCAGATCTCCTTCACCTTCTTCGAGCAGAACCCTCAGATGAAGGTGATCGCGGCCGTCTTCAATATCTTCCACCTCTTGCCGGAGGGTGTCCGGGCATTCAAGGAGCCCGTCATTGACATCGTCATGGAACTCGAGTTCAAGCTCCGGAGAACTCATCACAGCCCCTTCCGAAAGCCCCTTTACAAGTATCTCAACCGCTATCCGGATGATAACTGGAACTTCTTCGTCAGCAAGATCGACGATATAAAGTATGGCCGATTCTTTGCCCAGGTCCTGCGCGACCGGGACAGTGAGCCGCTGAGGGCCCACGGCGTGAAGCGGCTAGGCTCTTCCCCTGAGCAGACGCAAACACCAGCAGGTGCTCCGGCCACGCCGGCAGCGGCATCAGATGCTGGAAACGCCGCTCCTCGGACCAAGGTCGAAGATCTCATCAAGGCGTGCAGTGAGAGTACCAACACCGATGGCGAGACCAAGTGGGCAGCCATCATAAACACGATCAATATCCTTCATGCTATGAGCCAGTATCCGAGCACATCTTCATGGTTGGAGAATAGAGATCATATTGAGTGGTTGAAACAGGTTGGCAAGGAGCTTGAGCGTACCTTCAAGAGCCATGCGCTTCCGCCACATTTGCGACTTCCAGCGGACCAAGCAGCGGAGCAGCTCATGTTCATCTTCACCAAGTCGCTCGAGCAACACCCGAGGGACCTTGATGCGCTCTTCAGCTTGGTGGAGTCGGTTACTGCTGACGACTTCCGCGCCACTCCTGACTTGTTCACCTACCTCTACAACCATGTCATCGGCAGCGATTCTCTGGAGTTTTGGAGGACGGCCATCCTCCGATGTCTCGACGTCTATGCGGGCAGGGCTGCCACTCAAAAGACGAAGTGTTTCTTGCTGCACAATGTTGTCAACCCGATTCTGGCAATGGACGTCATGCGTTACTGGAACAAGCCAGACGCGAACAAAGTGAGGCTTCTGGACAAGACGGTCATCGACTCCATCAGCAGCAAGATCTGGAAGGTCAATCTGGCGGATCCCCAGGAAGATCTCCTCCAGCCTGGCATCGACCACACTCGCATGGAGGTCCTGCAACTTTCTGCTATGCTGGTCAAGTATCATCACAATTACCTGCAAGAGGCGAGGAAGGACGTTATCAAGTTCGGCTGGACCTATATCCGGCTCGACGACGTCATCAACAAGCACGCCGCTTATGTCGTTATAGGATACTTCATCGCCCATTACGAGACGCCGGCGAAGATCGTCACGCAGATCTATTTCTCGCTGCTGAAGACGAACCAAACCGAAGGCCGCGCGTTGGTCACGCAGGCGCTGGAGCTCATGGCACCTGTCATGCCCAAGCGGTGCAATCTCAACGTGAGCGATAGGAACGCTGTCTGGGCTGTCGCACCACGGAGGATCCTGGCGGAAGAAAGCCAGAACGTTCAGCAGATGACCTGCATCTTCCATTTCCTGGTTAAACACCCGGACCTTTTCTATCACACCCGCGACAAGTTCGCCATGTTGATCATCACCTGTCTTCGAAAAGTGGCGGCGCCCGTCAACTCTTCGAATGAGAGCAAGAAGCTCGTTCTTAACATGATGTGGCTGATATGGCAGTGGGAGCAGCGACGCGTGGAAGGCAAGCGAAGCGAGCCTGACCGGGCACTCTCGGAGTCTCCGAACGCTAGGAAGCGGAAGCTCGAGGACCAGCAGAATTCATCACCGCCCGCGCCTCGCCAGGAGAGGGCCGAGTTCCAGATTCCCGCCCTTGGCCGACAGAAGATGATTAAGTATCTAGTCGAGTTTATTGCTCAGCTGAACGAGCGATATCAGCTGCCTTCGACCAGACATCGGGATGCAACGTCATCGGGACCAGCGCTGCCGCCGCAGTCTCACGAGCTCTGCAAGAAGGCCATGTCACTGCTCTATAACCTCCTGCAGCCTCAATACTGGGGCGACCTTGACTTTGACTTGTTCCCCAATGTCACGGACGTCGTACTTGCCAGTGATAAGACGACCGCGATTCTTGCCGCCGATCCGGCCGACAAGGAGCACTACGACGAAAAGTTTATCACCAACATCATCAATACCCTCCAGGTCGTACGGATTATTCTCAACTTCAAGACGATCGATTGGATCAACGGCAATATGACTCAGATCCAGAAGATCCTGGAGAAGTCCCTCAAGTCCGAGAATCCGGAACTGCAGGACTGCTTGCACGGCGCCGACAAGAAGTATGACGACGGCCGGGATCTTAAGCCGATTGTTCAGCGGATCCTGGAAGCCGTTCCCGAGGACGTTCCGATGGATGATGCCGACGCTGAAGCAGAACCAGAAGCGCAAACCTACGAGATCGTGACCTTCTTGTCGGGAATCGCGACGGAGAGCATGAACGCTGGCAACTACGTCTCTGGTATCAATGTCCTGTGGTCTCTTGGACAGCGCAAGCCGAGTGCTATCGACCAGCACATCCCGGCGATCATGAAGTCGCTGCAGGCGAAGCTGGCCAGGGATCACGTCTCGCACTACACAGCCCTCGCCCATGCTCAGTCAAACCCGGCTGTCCGTCCGCCCCAAGACCCTAACGCCCCGGCGGAGATGAATTCTTATGATCTGGAGATCCAAACCGGGTTGATCATCAAGGCCATCGAGGTGACAGCATTGCGGATGGATGGTCTGGGCGATAGCCGGCGTCCTTTCCTTAGTGTCCTTGCAACGCTCGTGGAAAAGTCCCTACACCTCCCGCTGTGCCAGAAGATCCTGGATATGGTCGAGACCTGGGTGTTCCGCTCCGAGGGCACGTGGCCCACACTTAAGGAGAAGACGGCAGTCCTGCACAAGATGCTCTCTTTCGAGCATAGACAAGATCCGACAATGCTCATGAAGTTTCTTGACCTCGTGATACGGATCTACGAGGATCCCAAGATCGCCCGGACGGAGCTGACGGTCCGGATGGAGCATGCTTTCCTCATCGGCACCAGGGCGCAGGATGTGGACATGCGGAATCGATTCATGGCGATATTTGACAAGAGCCTGTCCAAGACCGCCAGCGCCCGGCTTGCCTATGTGATTGTGTCTCAGAACTGGGACACCTTGGCCGATACGTATTGGCTGGCTCAAGCGTCTCAATTACTCATCGGGGCTATCGAGTCCAATAGCACAGTCCAGCTGCATCCCGAAGACTTCCGAGTGCTTCCTGCGTCGCAGATCTTTGGGCTCTACTCTAAGGACAACCGCGAGCCGAGCATGATGGCCGACAACAGGTACGAGGACTTCATGGCAAACCACCGCCGGTTCGTCAATGAGCTCGGCGACGTACGAGTGCGAGATGTCCTGGAGCCGTTGACTCAACTCCAACATATCGACTCCAACCTTTCACATGAGTTGTGGGTCTGCCTGTTCCCCATGTTCTGGTCGGCTACTCTCCGCGAGGAGCGGGCAGAGCTCGAGCGCGGACTGGTTACGCTTCTTACCAAGGACTACCACGCCCGCCAGATGGACAAGCGCCCCAATGTCGTGCAGTCACTGCTGGCAGGCGCCGCCAAAGCTTGGCCTGACTGCAAGATCCCGCCACACGTCCTGAAATTCGAAGCCAAGAGCTATGATGCCTGGTACACGGCCTTGTTCCAGCTCGAAAATGCCGCGATCAAACCGGAGATCGACTCTGCTAATGCCAGAGAGAGCAACCTGGATGCGTTGGTCGAGCTGTACGCAGCCCTGTCGGAAGAAGACCTCTTCTACGGAACGTGGCGGCGGCGGTGCCAGTTCGTAGAGACGAATGCGGCCCTCTCTTTTGAACAGAACGGCATGTGGGACAAGGCGCAGAAGATGTACGAGGCGGCGCAGATCAAGGCGCGCACTGGCGTCATCCCGTTCTCCCAAGCCGAGTACATGCTTTGGGAGGACCACTGGGTGCTGTGCGCGCAGAAGCTTCAGCAGTGGGATATACTCCAAGACTTCGCTAAGCATGAGAACTACCAGGACTTGCTACTCGAATGCGCTTGGCGGAATACCGAGATGTGGCAGACCCAGGAGCATCGGGATCAGCTGGACACTCTCATCAAGGGCGTCATGGATGCCCCCACGCCCAGACGGTCTTTCTTCCAGGCGTTTATGGCGCTTCTGAAGTACCACAACAGCCCTACCAAGGCGGAGGTGGCGCCCGAGTTCAATAGGGTCGTGGACGAGGCGATTCAGCTGTCGATAAGGAAATGGCATCAGCTCCCGAAACGACTCACCAACGCCCACATACCTCTCCTGCAGAACTTCCAGCAACTGGTTGAGCTGCACGATGCATCCGTGATCTGCAATAGTCTCGCCAACACGACTCGCGAGAATCTTGATGCTAAGTCAGGGGAGCTCAAGCTCCTTCTAGGCGCGTGGAGAGACCGACTTCCCAACACGTGGGATGACATTGTCGCCTGGCAGGATCTCGTCACCTGGAGGCAGCACATCTTCGGTCTCATTAACAACACGTACCTGCAGTTGTTACCGCCGGCCGGGCAGAACACGAGCGGCGCATCATTCGCATATCGCGGCTATCACGAGACGGCGTGGATCATCAACCGCTTCGCACACGTCGCGAGGAAGCACAACCTGCCGGATGTCTGCATCAGCCAGCTCAGTCGCATCTATACTCTCCCTAACATTGAGATTCAGGAGGCATTTCTGAAGCTGCGGGAGCAGGCAAAGTGCCACTATCAGAATCCGGACGAGCTCTCGAGCGGTCTCGACGTGATTAATAATACGAATCTTAATTACTTCAGTGCACCGCAGAAAGCAGAGTTCTACACCCTGAAGGGCATGTTCCTGGAGAAGCTGCGGCAGAAGGAAGAGGCCAACACGGCATACGGGACAGCATTGTATTTCGATATTACCGCAGCCAAGGCTTGGGCCGAATGGGGCTACTTCAACGACCGCCAGTTCAAGGAGAATCCCAAGGATCTCAGCGCAGCTAAGCAGGCGCTTACGAGCTACCTGCAAGCGGCGTCGAGCTACAAGAACCACAAGGCGAGGAAGCTCATCGCGCGCATCCTCTGGCTCCTCAGCCTCGACGATGCCAAGGGTACGATTGCCGAGGGATTCGACGACTTCAAGGGCGACATTCCTGTCTGGTACTGGATTACGTACATCCCGCAGCTGCTTACAGGGCTCGGCCACAAGGAAGCTCCGCGCGTGCATCCTATCCTACTCAAGATTGCGAAGAGTTATCCCCAGGCCCTCTACTTCCAACTTCGAACCAGCAGGGAGGACATGCTCGCGATCAAGAAGAACCAGGAGGCCAAGGCAGCTAAAGAGAAAATGCGACGGGCGCAGATAGCTCAGGGTCAGGCCCAGGCCCAGGCCCAGGCTCAGGCCCAGGCCGGCAATAAGCCGAGCAGCTCTCCACAGCAGACGAAGCAGGATGCGCCCGCGACCAAGACCGAAGGTTCTACTTCGAGGCCCGCAACGGCTAATAGCGAGAGCACCGTCCAACCCAAGACAGAAGGGGGCGAGCCGAATGGGACTCCTGCTCCTGCTGCTGCACAACAAGCTCAAGCGGTAGCTGCGACCAACGGCATGCCAGCGCCGGAGCCGTCCCCAGGCATGCAGAAGAAGCAACCCTGGGACTATACCGAGGAGATTATGAGTGTCCTCAAGACGGCCTTCCCGCTGCTCGCCTTGTCCATGGAGACCATGGTCGACCAGATTCAGAAGAACTTCAAGTGCCCGCCCGACGAGGATGCCTACCGACTCATTGTCGCGCTCCTCAATGACGCGCTCGCCTATGTCAGCCGCATGCCGACGTCGTACGCACGGGACGTCAAGCTCCCGGCAGCCACCGAGACGAACATAACACGATTTGCTGAGACGATACTGCCGGCTCACATAAGGTCGACGTTCGAGGCAGACTTCGTGCAGGTGAAGCCTACTATGTACGAGTACATCCACAAGCTGCGCAAGTGGCGGGACAAGTTTGAGGAGAAGCTGGACCGGCGCCACTGCAAGATCCCGCTGGAGCACTACTCGCAGCACCTCAGCGAGTTCCGGTACAACAAGTTCGACGAGGTCGAGGTCCCCGGGCAGTACCTACAGCATAAGGACAAGAATCAGGATTTCATCCGCATCGACCGGTTCTTGCCCGACGTGGATCTCGTCCGGACGATCATAGGATCGCATCGGCGGCTGAAGATGCGCGGCCACGACGGCAGCGTCCATCCGTTCGCCGTGCAGCACCCGGCAGCGCGGCAGTGCCGACGAGAAGAGCGGATAGTGCAGCTCTTCCGCGGGCTGAACCAGACGCTGAGCAGCAAGAAGGAGAGCCGGCGGCGCGACCTGCAGTTCACACTGCCGCTGATGGTCCCGCTCGCGCCGCATATCAGGATCGTGTCGGAGGATACGTCGTGGATCACGCTGCAGGGTGTTTACGAGGATCATTGCCGCAGGAGCGGTCTCTCCAAGGACGAGCCGGTGCTGTTTACCATGGATAAGCTGCGGGGTCTCATGGAGACTAAGGGAACGGTAAGTGACGACGCAATACCCCCACCGGCCACTAGCTCGGCACCGACTGACGATCCATCACAGAAGCCGGGCGACCAGGGAGTCACGGCACGGCTCGAGGTGCTCACGGCGATCCAGGAGAAGTGGGTGCCGCACACGATCGCGCTAGAGTACTTCCAGGCGGCGTTCCCCGAGTTCTCGGAGTTCTGGCTGTTCCGGCGGCGGTTCGCGTACCAGATGGCGGCGGTGACGTTCATGACGTACATCCTGCACATCGACAAGCGGTACCCGCACAAGATGAACATCGCGCGGGGTTCGGGCAACATCTGGAGCAACGAGCTGATGGCGTCGATCGCGCAGACGAAGCCGTTCTTCCACAACCAGGAGCCGGTGCCGTTCCGGCTCACGCCGAACCTGCAGACGCTGATGGGGCCCCTGGCGACGGAGGGCATCTACAGCTGCTCGGTGATGGCGATGGCGCGGTGCCTGACGGAGCCGGATGCACTGCAGCTGGAGCACGCGCTGACGCTGTTCGTGCGGGACGAGATGATGTTCTGGTTCACGTCGAACCACCGGGCGGCGGCGCTGACGGAGGAGCAGCTGCGCACGTCGGTGCAGGCCAACAGCGAGATGATCGTCAAGAAGGCGGTCAGCCTGGCGCAGGCGCCCGTGGGCAACCTGCCGGCCAACCAGACGGTGATCGACCTGATTGCCAAGGCGGTCAATCCAATGAACTTGGCTATGTGTGACGCGTTGTGGATGCCGTACTTGTGATTTTTTTTCTCTTTTCCACTTTTCTCTTATCATTCTCAGGGAGGAGGCTAGGAGTTGGGGGATGGATGAGGGACAGGGTGAGCCGGAGGGCTGATTCTCCGGCATGGAAAGAAAAATGGAAAAGGGACAAACTGGAATGAAGGCAGGGGGAAACATTGGGAGGTCATGAGTTATGACTGGCGGTTATACTGCACGGCGTTGGGGCGTTTAGCGATCAGACTGGACTGTAACTGCCGGCTGGCTGGGAAAATGGCTGGTTGGCAGAGGGGAGGTAATGGTCAAGGTCGTTGCTATTGTCTAATTAATATGCTCTCGGCTGCGAGCTTGTAGAATAATATCAGGGGATCTCCTGTCGAATGGTCTTGACCAGGTTCCGTGAATGTTCTTGATCAGGTGCTGTGCATGCGAGTTCCGTTTGGAGAAGCTGTGTGCAGCATGGTGAGGCGAGGGTCTTGCGCAGAGATATGTGGCCAGGACTATAGTAGGTCTCGGAGCGAGGGTTGAAGTAGGCCAAGCATAAGACTGATCACGCAGTGGTATGTTATGAAGTCCTGCCCTTGGACTCGACCTGTGGCTTGAGGGAGTTGCGGTATTCATGGCTCGAGTCCAGCTCTCCAGTCCAAGCAGTGCACTCCAATCTACGTTTCATCACAGCTTCTTGTCGAGATACAAAGATGTACCGGTCTCGAGAGTCCGACCGTGTGTTAGAGCTCGTGACATCGGATAGAAAACATGGTATCCCGTGCTTGGTATCGACACGTGCAGTATAGGACAGTACAGGACCCTTAGTAAGACGATGCCGGGCGAATTGGGAAGTTCCATCTCGACCCCTCAAGAAAGAAACGGCCCGCTTCGTCGCTGCTCCTCCGTCCCAACATGCCGGGCCGAGGCATGTCCACATTTCGTCTGGGGCTGGGGGATATTGTTAAAATGACTGTATGGGGTGGATTGAAGGACTGTGTTCGCCTTGATGGGCAAGATGGAGGAGGTGAGAGAGGTATATACAGAGGGTTGTCCTCACAGAGGTTGAATGAAAGACTGGAGGTATCGATATCTTGGTAGCAATTATTCGCATATTTTTGATCTTGGACTTTTTGTTTAAAGAAGTAGGATATCAGCAGAGAAACACAGGATTCAGGGGTAGAACAGCAGAGCTACAGAGCTAATACTAACCCAAAGGAGTAGTTTCTGCTCCATCAATACAGTCATTTTAACCAGGAGCCACTAGTTATGCTCTCCTCTCCGCTAGCGCTGCGGGGAGCCGTCGCTGATCCCCCGGACTCCCCCCCCGCGTCGTCGATGTCCCGGTAAACCGCCCGGAACAGTCCGAGGTGTACATACGGAGCTAAATGCCCTCCCCTCGTTCTGTCTCGTCTTTCTAACCTCATTTCAAGTCCAGTTCTCCCTCTCACGCATTCTCTCACATCTCACCGGTCTGTTCTCTCTTTCGAACTCGAACTCGCCTGAAAGTAGATAGTCGACCCAGTTCGGACGACTCTACTTCATCCCCCATCTCTCTTTTCCCCAGCACTTCACCCTCCACTCCTAATCCGACCTCCCCAAAAGTCACCACAGCCATGGACCCCGCCGTCATCCCGCGGAAGCTCTGGCAGCACCCAAACCCGGAGTCGACGCCCATGTACCGCTTCCTGCAAGGCGTCAACCGCAAGCACGGGCTCTCCCTCAGAACCTTCGCGGACCTGCACGCGTACTCGCTCGCCAACAGATCGCAGTTCTGGGCCGACGTGTTCGGGGCCGCGGACTTCATCCACTCCGGCCCCGCCGCGCCGAAAGTGGTCGACGAGGCGGCGCCCATCTCGGCCGTGCCGCGGTGGTTCGAGGGGGTGTACTTGAACTTTGCGGAGAATCTGCTGTACTCCAACGATAAGTCGATCAAGAGGGAGGGCGACGTGGCGGTCACGGAGGTCAGGGAGGGGGCCAGCGCGACGCGGCACGTGACGTGGGCGGATCTGAGGCGCAGGGCGGGCCGGCTCGCGGCGGGGATGAAGGCGAGGGGCGTGGTGAAGGGGGACAGGGTGGTGGTTGTGGGGGCCAACAGCGTCGAGACGCTGTGCGTGTGGCTCGCCGCCGGGTGGCTCGGGGCTGTGTTTAGTAGTAGCAGCACCGACATGGGCGTCGAGGGCATCCTGCAGCGCACCGCGCAGGTGGAGCCCAAGCTGCTGTTCTTCGATGACGTGGCCGTGTATAACGGCCGGACGGTCGACCTAAGGGACAAGATTGCGCAGGTGGTGGAGGGGTTGAGCGCGTGCAAGGGGTTCCTGGGCGCCGTGGTCATCCCGCGGTTCGAGGAGGCGAAGGACGTGTCGGCGATCCCCCGCGCGGAGACGTGGGAGGCGTTCCTGGCGCGCGCGGCGGGGGACAAGACACCAGAGTTCGTGCGCATCGCGTTCCACGAGCCGTTCCTCATCTGCTACTCGTCCGGCACGACGGGGATGCCCAAGGCGATCGTGCACTCGGTCGGCGGCGTCATGATCAACTACTTCAAGGAGGGCGGGCTGCACGAGGGCCTCGGCCCGGGGGAGGTGACGATGCAGTACACCACGGTCGGGTGGATCATGTACGTGGCCAACGTGTTCATCCTGATGTTCGGCGGGCGCACGGTCATGTACGACGGCAGCCCGTTCCAGCCGGACGCGCGGATCTTGGTGCAGGTGGCGGAGCGCGAGGGCGTGACGAAGCTGGGTGTTAGTCCAAGGTGGATGGGCGAGCTGGCGAGGGGCGGCATTGCGCCGCGGGAGATGGCGGACCTGGGCAAGCTGAGGGTCGTGACGTGCACGGGTATGGTGCTGAGTGACCAGCTGTTCGAGTGGTTTTACGATGTCGGGTTTCCGGCGCACGTGCAGCTGGGGAATATCTCGGGGGGGACGGACATTGTGAGTCTTTCTGTGGCCTGGTTCTCTGGGGTTTGCTCCTCTGTGCTGCGCTCCCCATACGTGTTAATTCCAAGTTGTGCTAACAAAAACAGAGCGGCTGCTTCGGCATCTTGAACCCGCTCACCCCGGTGTACGTCGGCGGCACGCAGGGCCCCTCGCTCGGCGTGCACGTGGCCATCTACGACGCGCTGCTCCCCGACGGGCCCGGCCGGGAGGTCGAGCACGGCACGCCGGGCGAGCTGGTGGCCAAGTCGGCGTTCCCCAACATCCCGTGCAGCTTCTGGAACGACAAGACGCCCGTGGCGACTCCCGGGTCCAAGTACCACGCCGCGTACTTTGCGCGGTTCGACGACGTGTGGGCGCACGGCGACTTCTGCTGCGTGCACCCGCTGACGGGCAACCTGTTCTTCCTGGGGCGCGCGGACGGCGTGCTGAACCCGTCGGGCGTGCGGTTCGGGTCCGCCGAGATTTATGGAGTCGTCGAGCGGTACTTCGCCGACCGCGTGCAGGACTCGCTGTGCGTCGGGCAGCGGCGGCCGCGCGACGAGGACGAGAGCGTCATGCTGTTCCTGCTGATGAAGCCGGGGCACAAGTTCGACAGGGGCTTGGCTCACGAGGTGAAGGAGGCGGTCCGGAGGGACCTGTCGAAGCGGCACGTGCCGAGATATGTGTTTGAGACGCCCGAGATACCGGTGAGTTGTCAACCTGCTTTACTATCAAGACGAGCATGGCGTGCTTTACTAACGGCCGGGAAATACTAGCACACGATCAACTTGAAGAAGGTCGAGCTGCCGGTGAAGCAGATCGTGTCGGGGCAGGAGATCAAGGCCAGCGGGACGCTCGCGAACCCGGAGAGTCTGGACTACTACTACCAGTTCGCCCGGGTGGAGGAGGTCATCGGCCCCAAGGAGAAGCTGTAGACCGCATAGATTTGGTATAAAGCATTGCGATGCTGTGCTGTTACTTGCTTTCATAGAAGCACCCGGATGTAAGCATTAGAGAGGACTCAGTTCACATGATTCAAACGCCGTTTCGCCCGTCCGCCGTCGACTTGTGTACAATCCGTTACAGATATCCGTCATACCACCTTCTCCTCCTCAAACCCCCCCTTAACCCCATACCTCCACCCGGACTGCGCCAGCATCCCAACCAAGCTCCCCAGCCCCGCGGCCCCAATCACACCCCGCACGCCGAGCGCGGCCCTCAGATCCGGCCTCGCCAGGACCCCTGCCCCTCCCACCCCGGCGCCCGCACCCGCGAGCAGCCAGTCGTCCACCTCCCTCTGGCCCCGGTTCCACAGCAGCCGGTACCCGCGGTCCTTCCACTCGATCTCGTCGCGGCCGCGCATCCGCCCCGCCAGCGCGAGGGCCAGCAGCGCCGTGCCGATCAAGGCGCCGGTGCCGGAGCCGCGGAGGAGGAGGGCGGATGTCGGTAAGGGAAGTGGTGATGCTGACGGCCGGAAGTAGCGTCTCGCCAGGGCCGTGAGGGAGCCGACGCCGGCCCCGAGGGCGAAGCCGCGCGACAGCACGTGCCAGGCCAGGATGGTGTGCGCGTACGGCTGGTCTTCGGCGTAGTCGGCGTGGGGGAAGAGGCGGGACATTTTGCTGACAGTGTGGCTTGTGGGAGTCTTTTATATAGCCCGGGCAGGTAGGTTGAGTGGTGATGTGTGAACCGTGAGAGTCAACAAGACGTTCGAATCCCGCACGTGACGTGTAAGTGGTGGATGGTGAGTCCGGACCAGAGTCAGCTCGTCCTTTTTCCTTTTGCTCTGTTGTAATGTACTGTACAATGAATATGACTATGGCTAGTTGTCATGAGTACAATATCTTCCTCCTTTGCAAACATATTGGCTGTGTGGTTTATATATTCCGTCGTCCTTTGATACTGTGGTATGTCATCAGCCCACCAAGTCGCCGACCGAGACGGCGTGATTGATAGTCCTGGCCCGATCCAGTCCCAATCGGGACGCCCGTCACTGGCCGTGGTGGTGTCTCAGCTCGCATTCGGCTGGACGACGATTGGCCCGTCCGAAATAAGCGTTTCTCTGGGGTCTTGGCACTCGCAGGGTATGTACTCTCTCTTACACACACTCTCTCTCGCTCTCTCTCACACACACTCTCGCTCTCTCACACACACTCTCTTGCACACACACACACACACTCTCTCTCACTCTCTCTCTCTCTCTTACTCTCTCTCTCTCTCTCTCTCACTCTCTCTCTCTCTTACAAACTCTCTTTTTGTGTGTGTCTGTTCGATAGATATTACTATTGCCCCGGCTACCATAGACATAATCCATCCTGTATCAGATAGCTAGCTGTTCCTAATAGACCATTCCGTACTGACTCTCTTTTCACGACCATAAACGCCATCGCCATGCCATGTGTGACAGACAAGACAAACCCATTGCTATCCCATTTCCGTACCCCGGATCCATACCCACTGAACCCATACCTTCGAATCCATACCCTCCGGAAAAGAACACACACACACCCCGAGCAACATCACCTAACCTCATCCTCATCCGTGATATCCATAAGACTCTGCTCCCCGCTCCCCAACACATCCGACCTCGTCGCCCTCCCCTTCCCCTTCCCCTTCGCACTTCCACCACCACCACCACCACCTCTCCCCTTCCCCTTCCCCTTCCCCTTATCCGCCCTCCCCAGCCGCGCCGCCATCTTCTCCCCCGCCTCAGCCTTCCTCATCCCCAGCTCCCTCTCAAAAGCATCCATCTCTCCTCCTTCCCCACCCTCCCCCTCGTCCTGTCCCCCAACCGGATCAGCCCCCACCGTCTCCTCGAGCGCCTTGTTAAGCAGCTCCGTCGCAATCGGGTCCTGGGGATGTATAGCCAGCGCCTCGTGCAGCACCCGCACCGCCTCGTCCGGCCGCCCCTGGTCGAGGTACACCAGCCCCTTCGCGGCGAACACGGCGCCGTCTTTCCCCCCCTCGCGCAGCACGCGGTCGAACTCGTCCAGCGCGCGCGCGTGCAGCCGCAGCCGCCGGTAGGTATGCGCCAGGTTGGTCCGGGCGGACAGCCACGCGGCCGGGTCCGAGTCGATGTCGGCCGCCACGCGCAGGGCGGCGGCGAAGGCGGCGGCGGCGTCCTGCAGGCGGTCCTGGTGGTAGAGGACCACGCCCATCTCGTTGAGCAGTAAAGGGTCGCGCGGGCACAGCGCGTAGGCCGTCTTGAGGAACTCCTCGGCCGCGGTCATGTTGTTCATGGCGTGGGACTGCATGCCGAGAAACACCTGGGGGAGGTGCGTGCCCATGAACAGCCGCGCGGCGGTGGAGTAGGCCGACACGGCCTGGTCGTGCTCGCCCTCGGCGGCGAAGGTGTGGGCGAAGCCGATCCAGGCCGGGCCGAAGTGGGCGTCCATCATGCTCGCTTTCGAGAAGTAGCGCCTCGCGTCGGCGATCTTGCCCGTGGCGAAGTAGTACGTCGCCACGGCGAGCCAGGCGCACGGCTCGTCCGGGTGGCCGTCGGCCAGGTCGTGCGCGACGAGGAATAAGGTGTTGGTCATCTTGAGCTCGTACAGGCAGGCCAGGTGCAGGGGGTAGACGGCGAAGTTGTAGCGGTCGCGGTCGAGCACGGCCGTCGTGACGGCCAGGGCGTCGCGGAAGCGGCACTGCGTGTAGAGCAGGTCGGCGCGGGCCAGTAGGAGGTCGGCGTTGTCGGCGAGCCCGTAGTGGGTGGACAGCGTCTCGACGGCCGTGTTGAAGGCGCGCGGGTTGCGGTATTTGCTGAGGCGGGTCTGGTAGAGCATGTGCACGTAGTCGGCCGGCTCGTCGGCGTCGGCTTCGTCGTCTGCTGCTGCTGCTGCTGCTGCTGCTGCTGTTGTTGTTGTTCCTGTTGATGCTGTTGTGGCCGTGCCCGGTGGCAATCCCGACGAGGAGGAGGTGGTCGAGACCGGGGCCTTGACGGACGCAAAGTCGAGGGATTCGAGAAAGGTCTCCTCCTCCTCGGGCGACATGAGCGAGTTCTTCATCAGCTGGTTGAAGGCCTCGAAGCACTGCACGTCGATGCGCACGGCGTCCTTGTAGCACTCCTTGGCGCGGTCGAAGGCGTTCTGCTTGGCGAAGCAGATGCCGCGCAGGTAGCACATGGCCGCCTCGTAGCGCCGATTCGAGGCCTCCTCCTCGTCCTCGCCGCCGGCCGCCGCGTCTCCTCCCCCTCCTCTGGCGGGGGTTTTGGCCGACGACGACGACGACGACGACGACGACGTCGCTGACGCCTTGGGCCGGCGGGCGTGCGTCTTCCGCTTGGCGGCGGTGTTGGCGTGTATGAGGTGCGTGGGGTTGCGCTCGCCCAGCATGCCGAGGGCCTCGTCGAAGCGGGACTGCTTGATTAGGCAGTGTGCTGCGAGGTACCGGCACGACGGGTTCCGGGTGATGAGGTCTTGCTTCGACAGGAGCACCTGGGCCCGCGTGTAGCTGCCGTGGGCGAAGTGGACTTGGGCCAGCCAGAATGCGTCGTTATCGTCGTCTGGGCACCGCGCTCGTTAGACAACAGGACAAGATAGTATGTGTGCGTGTGTATGCGGGGTGTAAAGTGTAAAAAGGTCCAGGGTCTCTCACTAGTCATGGCTAACAGCTTGTCGCCAATGAAGATGGCCGACTCGTACTGCGCCTTGTTGAGGGCGTCCTGCCGCCATTCTCTCAGGAACTTCTCCATGTCCGTGCAGTGTCCGGTGCCGTGCTAGAGGTAGCTGCTGAGGTAGCTGCTGAGGTAGCTGCTGAGGTAGCTGCTGAGGTAGCTGCTTCGGGGGAGGATCATGCTCCCGGAGGAGCTCCGGTGGGTTCTAGAGTAACAGCAGCGTGGTCAGGCCGGGGTACTCGACGATACGGCTATGTGGTGATGTGGTCGGACGGCGAGGTGATGTAGCAGCACACGGCAGCTACACTGCTGCTAGGTCTTCCAAGAACTAGCAGTACATATGATAAGCCACTGTGTGTCTTGCCAATCGTGGTGGTTGCTGCTCAAGATGTGCAATGGTGGTGCATTTGTTTGGTGATTACTCAACGCGGTCGTCGCGTCGGCGTCAAAGTCAACATGGCCGGAGAAAGACTCGAGGTGGGGCCGTGGTGGGGTAGTGGGGTCCGTCCCAACGTCCGAAGTGGAGTCCCTGAGTACGTACCTTTACGATACAGTGCTAAAACGATACTTTTACAGTACTTTCATTACAGTGAAGCTATTCACACACCTGTGAAAACACACGACGTCAACTTTGACAACACAAGAGCCGCCTGGTGATATGATGGATGCGATCGAATGGCTTCGACCGTGGCACCGGAACTGTTTATGACGGCTGCATCACCAATCACGACGCGTTGCAAGAAGAGTGACTCAGGCTGACGTCGTCATCTATCTCTGAAGGTCTGACGCCTTCTACGTCGTTTGCTCACGACCGATGGACAGCTGATGGAAGGAGTCTGGGTTGTTCCTCTCTTACTTTCCTTGATTTCTTTAATGCGTCTTACCTGCGGCGCAACTGGCCAACTGAGTCAGTGGCTTCCTCGCTGGGTTCAACTGATCACGGCCTGCCAGAGCCTGTATCTTGACGACGTTTAGCAAGACAACCACGAGCTAAATAGCCGGTGCCCCAGCCGAGTCTCTACTCTTGCTTCCTCTGTCTAGCATCTCGGTTGAGGATCCGGAGAGGCTGCTGGACGAGTTCCTGCAGGACGAGGCGGAGTGGTACGGCCTGAGTTGGTATGACCGGTGGGTGGTGCTGATGTTCTGCAATCTGCAAGGATATTATTACGTGAGTGGTCAACTGCTTGTTGCCTATGGCGCTCACGGGGATGTTGAAGGAGAGTCGGTTCAAGTGGCAGGGTAGGCCGGCACAGCGGTAAGGGTGTCGATGCCAGTATCTGGCCAAAGAGTTAAGTCAGGGAGTCATGTCCAGGGGGCTTCTATTCTTTTGCTGCTTGCCGTCCTAGGCACACTAGCTGAGCACAATCTTGACGCATTCGAGGGTGGAGGATGGCTCCTGATCCGCTCACATCAACCCAGACCAACCCACGACTCATCAAATATCGATTTTCGCCTTGACCCTTCGCACAAACTCCTCCACATCCTGCAGAAAAGCAACCGGCTGCTCCAGCGCAGCAAAGTGGCCGCCCTATACCCCGGATCAGTACCCGTTCACAGCCGGGGACAACGGGCGAAACTTACGATATCGTGCTCGGCAAAAAACACCAAGTTGGGGAACAGCGTCTCGGCCCACCTGCGCGGGACGGCGGACTGCTCGCGCGGGAACGACGAGTAGCCGAACGGCTTGGAGGGCGAGAAGGGCATGGCGGGGATGGGCGCGCCGACGTGGCCCGTCAGGAAGCGGTACGGCCACATGCTGCGCGGGAACGTGTCGGTGAGCCAGTACAGGGACACACTGGCCAGGATGGTGTCGAGGGATAGGGGAGCGCGGGGGTCGGTCCATTGGATGAATTTCTCGGCGATCCTAAGGAATGATCAGGATCAATGGTGGTTTGGGGGGTTTGGAAGACGACTGGGGATGGTAAAGGGGCAGACGAGACTCACCATGTCAACATGGCCAGGGGGCTCGCCGAGAGGGTCAGCGCGACGGTGGCGGGCCGGGTGCCGTGCTCGTAGGCGTAGGCCGAGCCCGAATCGCTCCAGGTTGCGGCGAAGGCGAGATGCGCGCGCTCGGAGGGGGTCGTGTCGTTGATCGAGAGCATCTGGTCGGCCTGGAGGAAGAGCATGTTGACTGCCCAGTGTCAGCTCCGTGGACGCACGCAACCATGTCATGGCATCACGCCAGAGACCCGAGGGGTGTGTAGAAGCAACCCACTGTGCCACGCCTTGCACTCGTCATAGGTGCCGCACATCTGCGTCGCCATGAAGGAGCCCACGTCGCCGCCCTGAGCGACGTACGCGTCGAAGCCGAGGCTGATCATGAGCTGGTTCATGGCCTCGCCGGCGGCGGGGAACGTGACCTCGACATCCTCACTAGGGCTGGACGAGAAGGCGTAGTCCGGCAGCGAGGGCACGATGACGTGGTAGGGCAGCGTCTCGGGCGTGTACTTCTGCACGAGCAGGTCCAGCACGGGGAAGAACTCCATGTAGGATCCGGGCCAGCCGTGCATGAAGATGAGAGGCGTGGCGTCCGGCAGCTTGGAGAACAGCGCGGCGAAGTGGATGCTGAAGTTGCCCGCGCTGTCCGTCGTGACGTTGGTCTTGAAGTTGGGGTAGCTGTTCATCTTGTCCTCGTGCTTGCGCCAGCTGAAGTCGTCGATCCAGGCGTCCTGGGCCGCGAGCAGCCAGTCGCGCGAGATGCCGAACTCGCCGTCGTCATGATTGATATACCACGACGGCGGCGGGACGCGAGCGACGGCGACGAGGGAGCCGAGGTCGAGCAGCTGCCGGCTCTGCGCGTGAAAGGCGAAGGGTACGGGGCTGACGGTGACGTTGGACGGCAAGGTGCTGAAGGCCAGGGCCATGTTTGCGGTGGAGGTGAACCGTCTTGGACCGGCTCTGTTGGAAGGCTTTGCGGGGGCCAAGAGCAGACCTTGCGTGGGAGACAGTCTGCGTCTACCCGTCCGAGTCCCAAGAGGAGTGCCTCTTTATGTACATCCATCGCGCCGCCGACTTCCATGGATGATGTGGCCGGTGAGGAGAAGGACGACCTGAGGTGCTCGAAGAGGGACCGCACTGCATCGCATACGTAGACGAACCCCCCGACAGACCCGGCTGCAATTCTCACTGGACACCTGCACCTCGGTCGCCATCCTGGAAGGATACGGTGGTGTTCAGTGGATGCGTCGGCGACGATAGTCTGGGCGGGTGTAGCGGCTCCCGTTTCTGGACAATACTCCTGCTGAAGAAGGGTCTAATGCTGATGACAAGCAAAGGACTAAGCCCATACAAGTTTATCATGCGTTCGGATAAGTGGTCTCAATCGTTCTTTGGGTGTCATCGTCGCGAGTGCCGGTGTGTCCCCCACGGGTCTAGTCTCCTCCTGGCGCTGTGTTACAGTGATGGTCAATGACTGCAGCCACGTCTGACGTATCCCACCGAATTGGCGAATCAGCGTGGGCAAATCCTGCATCCCGCTGCTTCGGGCGAAAACATCGGCGACAGCTCCGGTCACGATCTGTCGTCCGTCGATAAGAGGGGTTCAGCGACTTACTGGCTGGCCTGCGATAAGCGTTACTCAGAGTGTATAACATTGTCAAGAGCAACAGAGTACTCCGGCATCTGGTTCCAAAGACACGAAGACTGGTGCTCGTGGCGTGACTCCGTCCGGCCATTGGATATCTCCTGCCGGTGACATGCCTGCGTCCTCTCGGCCTAGGTCCCCCAAGAGCGACCAGGTTGAAGTAGCGAGGCACATGTTATGGATTTGTCCTTTGATGATCTAAAGCTCTATTGCAACACCGCCTAACAATCGCTATACATACCACTCAGTGCGCGTGGTAGCCCGCCGTGATCCTGTCCCTCCTCTCGCGCTCCAGCGCCTGGGCATCGACCTCCTGGCTCTGCACGCGCCACTCAGTCGTGACCTTGATGTCCTCCTCCACCGCCTTCGGGCTGTCCTTCTTATCTCCGCCCTCCTTGTTCTCGATGATCTCCTCCTCGCTGCCGAACCGGTCGTAGAACGTCTCGCCAGGCAACGACAGCGGGTGCTTGAACTTATTCCCCTTCTTCCCACCACTCTTACCACCGCTCAGCGTCGACAGCTTGAACGCACCACTATTCTTCGTGTTACCCGCCCCGGGTGTCACGCCGCCGGAGCTGCTCTTGTTGTAGTCGGAGGTGCCGAACCTCGACCGGCGCCAGGCGCGGTGCAGGAAGGGGAAGAGGATGGGGAAGTTGGAGATGAAGACGGCGACAAAGGACTCGCGGCACGACCACTCGCCCGCCAGCTGGGGCCCTTCCTCGCTGTCCTGCAGGATGTAGCCGCACCGCAGGCCACCAAAGATGGCGGTGATCAGGCCGCCGCTGAACATGACGAACAGGCCGATCTTCTTGGTCAGGGAGATGCGGGCGGACCACACCATCTGGATGTCCTTTGTGTCAGAGTGGAGATAGTCTTAAGGGTTCAACTGGAGACCAGAAGTTGCAGAGGACCGCGGAAGTAACATACCGGAAGGGGGATGGCCATGATGTAAAAGTCGGTCGCCAGGTTGGTGCAGATGAGCGTCAGTGCCTGCAGCCGCGATACGGCGGGTTGGCACAAGTCTATTCGCACTGCTAGTCGGCTTGCTCCCTCTTCAACCGTAGTGGCTGGGTCTCACGTACTGCCGGGATCGGGGTTGATCTGCCAGTGCTTCTCGACCGGATAGCAGCCGAAGAGGATGGTGAAGAAGGTGCCGAAGAAGGTGACGCCGACGAAGACGAAGCCGACGTTTATCTTGAGCGACATGCGGTCGACGCCGTCGCCCAGGCGCTTGTAGAAGAAGAGCCAGGACGTCTTGAGGGTCCAGAGGAGCACGGTGTAGACCAGCCACCCGAAGAGCTGCGTCTGCGAGCCCTTGACGCGGACGTAGTACTCGGTGCTGGCCGGATCCAGAGCGGCGCGCTGGGCGTCGGTCATGCTGCGATGGTCAGAATGGCGGACGGGCGGAAACACGTTGTCGAGCGGGAGAGACATACCCGCTGTTGGCGAGGCCGTGCCAGTATGCGCCGACGTAGTGCGCCGTTGCGGTCTCGGCTGTGTACAGGAGCTATGTGCAGGTTAGTCGTTTGACGTCGTTGGTCCTTGAAGCAGGATCAAGCTCTCACAATAGCAACGATCATGAGGATATCGTCAGGCGCTATGTTCCGCCACCCTGTCATGCGCCCCCGCGCGCCAACTCGGGTTGCGACGACCACGATGTCGATGGCGAGGTATGTCCACGCCTCGACAGTGAAAGAGTCCACAGCCATGGCTTCGATACAGGTTCACTCATACGTTGAAGAATATGGAACGCATGAATGGTGGGTGGAGGTGAGTGTCCCGGAGGTGCCTACATTTTGTAGCCTGACCGTGAGTGTGAAGAGAACTCGTCGCAAGGCACTCTTTAGTCTACCCCTGAGATTGACCAGTCCTACAGGTTTTGTGTCAATGGAACAGCATGCTGGGGTGGTTTATTACCCAGTCCATCTAGCCCGGGAGTCTCAAATGCTTAACGGACAGAAGCCGGGGGACGTTTGGCAGACATGGCAAAGTTCCAAAGGTCAACCACTCACAGTCGTGCCATCGGAGCAGGACTTCCCGGGGCCCTGGTCACGGAGAGCGTGCCGGTCTGGCGGCACTGCGGCAGCGACCTAGTTGCCAGGGCTGCCTCCTACGACAGGCTCCGTCCCCGGACGTTGAAGCATTGAGATCATCGGAGGATCCAGTGCACTTGGCGATCACAGAGGGGGAGTCTTCAAGTTCTTCAAGGCAAGAGCCAATATCGGCGAGACTCTTTTATCGTCGCATGGAATTGACACCGGCCATGAAACTGCAAGGCGATTGGAAACAGGCAACGATCTGCGGAGAGGGCAGTCGAACACGAATGCTTAGCCAAGTTGGTCTCTGTCGGACGCAGCTGTAGGGTTTAGAATCCTATTATACGACTCTGACTCGTAGTGAGTTGGCGGTGGTGGGTAAATTCTCCTGATTTGGTGCTTGTGGACGACTCGACATAGCCTGAGAGTATACTGTGTGGTACAGAGTCTGACAGTACTATGCAGTAGTAACTCTGCTGAGACGACAGGCAACACGATGATAACCTTTAGCTATCCCGTACTGCCTATCCCCGGCCTCGGCCCAGCCCGCGATTGGATGGCGTAAAGCTGTGTGGAGAGCCCGAGCCCAGCGGTGTTACATGACATATCTAGCGCCAGGGGACCACATGGGCGCTTCCCCTCCCGTTCTTTGGAATCATTGCTGTGGCAGGTCACCATGAGAGAGACCCGAGAGAGTCGCCAGGAGCGCTTTAAAGCGAGTCATCGCCGGGATCTTGGTCTCTCCCCCGACGGTGCTCTCGTCATTTGTTCCTAATCTGAACCTCTCCTGTTATCAAATCAGACCTTCCCCTTGCCCCTTGTCACCATGGCCAGCAAGATCGATATCACGGTACGTGAATCTCAGCATCCCCGTGGCCTCAAGGTCCTTAGACACTGATCATCAGCAGACCTACAATGGCAACATCATCAACGGCGCCTTCGTGGCGACACCCACCACGCGGCACTCCATCGACCCGGCCACCGGCGAGCCCCTCTACGAGGTGCCGGTGGCCCGCAAGGAAGACCTCGACGCCGCCGTCGACCATGCCCGCGCCGCCTTCAAGCAGTGGTCGCAGACCACGCACGAGGAGCGCTCCGCCCTGCTCCTCAAGTACGCCGACGCCGTCGAGGCCAACCGGGCCGACATCGAGAAGCTGCAGACCTTGGAGCAGGGCAAGCCGCTCGGCCTGGCCCACTCCGAGGTCGAGATGACGCTCCGCTGGCTGCGCACCTTCGCCACGATGCAAATCCCGGACGAGGTCCTCGACGACAACGACGAGCGCACCATCTACTCGACCCACCCGCCCCTGGGCGTCGTCGGCGCCATCGTGCCGTGGAACTGGCCCATCCTGCTGGGGCTGGGGAAAGTCGGCCCCGCGCTGATGACGGGCAACGCCGTCATCATGAAGCCGTCCCCCTACACGCCGTACTGCGACCTCAAGCTGGGCGAGATCGCCATGTCGGTGTTCCCGCCGGGGGTATTCCAGGTGCTGTCCGGGGACGACGACCTGGGGCCGTGGATGACGTCCCACCCGGGGATCGACATGATCAGCTTCACGGGGTCGATCGCGACGGGGAAGCGCGTGGCGGCCAGCTGCGCGGCCACACTGAAGAGGTACGTGCTCGAGCTGGGGGGCAACGACGCGGCCATCGTGTGCGGCGACGTGGAGCTCGACAAGTGCGTGCCTAAGATCGCGACGCTGGCGTTCCTGAACTCCGGGCAGATATGCATGCTGGCCAAGCGCATCTACGTGCACGAGAGCGTGTACGACGCGTTCCGCGACGCCATGGTGGAGTTTACGAAGCAGCACATCAAGACGGGCGGCGGGTTCGAGCCGGACGTCGTGGTCGGGCCGATCCAGAACAGCATGCAGTTCGAGCTGGTCAGGGACATGTACGCGGAGATCGGGAGGAAGGGATGGAAGGTCGCGCTCGAGGGCCGGGTGCGAGAGGGTCAAGGGGGTTACTTCGTCGAGCCGGCCATCATCGACGACCCGCCCGAGGACTCGCGGATCGTGGTGGAGGAGCCGTTCGGGCCCATCGTGCCGCTGCTGCGGTGGTCGGACGAGGAGGACGTCATCGAGCGCGCGAACGCGCTCAGGACCGGGCTGGGCACGTCGGTGTGGAGCAAGGACGTGGCGAGGGCGGAGCGCATGGCGAGGCGCATCAGCGCGGGAAGCGTCTGGGTCAACTCGCACTTCGACGTGGCGCCGGACGTGCCGTTCGGCGGCCACAAGGAGAGCGGCGTCGGGATGGAGTGGGGGATCGAAGGCTTCAGGCACTTTACTAACTCGCGGAGCATCTGGGTGTGGAAGAAGGTCTTTGAGTAAGGTAGCGCAACTGTTTTGTGAGCTCCTATGAAGAACGAAGTTAAGGTAAAGACTGTCACTGACCGAATCAATCTGGGTTGTGCTGTGGAAGTGTATCAGGTACTGTATACAGTACAAGTGTGTTGTTATCTGACTGCACTGTAGACTTACATGATGCGAGCATCCGTATCTACGTGCAGACCGACGATTCGCTGCAGTTGTCAGCATCCGGGATCCTTCGCTTCTCTGGGCGTACAATACGGCGTCCCTCGGTGCATCGCCCGCTTTTGGTGTGGTTACCTCCGAGGGCTGTGCGGCTGGCACGCTGCGGAGGTCTAGGCGAGTACATGTACTCACTGCTTGGCAGCCATGACGTCTCACCTCAGACTCTCTTTTGCAATGCGATATCGATTCACCGCATGATTATATGATAGTTAGCGTATGCTTCTTAAGAATAACAGTATTCAGTCACCTCCCGCTGCTCTGCTTTTGACATCCTCTGGAAGTATCTACAGTCTTGACCACTCGCGCTCGCAATGGCCACCACACCAGGCATGCCCGGAAACCGGGTCTGCGTCGTCGGAGCCGGCGCCATGGGCCTGAACGCGGCCAAGAACCTGCTGGAACAGGGGCTCGACGTGACGGTGTTCGAGCGATGGGATCACATCGGCGGGAACTGGCATCCTTCGAGCCGGACGGAACAGACAGCTGCGCTGGACCTGACGACGAAGAACACGTCCAAGCAAGTTGTGAGCGGAGTCTCCTGCTCCTGCTGAGCGCTCGCCCTCAGACAGAGATATACTGACCCCGTGCGGTTTACCAGTCAGGCTTCACCGACTTCCCGTACCAGTCCTGTATTAAGTGAACCGCTACTATCTCCCTCACCCGCTGCTAATCATAGCCCAGATGCCGACACGCATCCATCCGCAGCACACGTCAAGGAGTACCTAGAGCTGTACGCGCAGAACTTCAACCTGCTGCCGCACATCAAGCTCAACACCGAGGTCGTCCAGATCGAGCGCAACGAGGCGCACAACACCTGGTCCGTCTCCACGCGCGATCCCGCTGTCGGCCCGGACGCTCCTGTCACCGAGCACTCGTTCGACCGCGTCGTCGTCGTCACGGGCATGCTCAACGTGCCCAACCTGCCTGACTTCAAAGGAGCAGACCTGTTCCAGGGCGAGATCATCCACTCCCGCCAATTCCGCGACGCAGAGCGGTACAAGGACAAGCACGTCCTCGTCGTCGGCATTGGCGCGTCCGCCACCGACACCCAGGCTTTCCTCACCGCGGCCGGCGCGAGAGTGCACCTCGCCCACCGCGGCACCTTCATTGTCCTGCCGCGCATGCAGCAGGGCAAGGCGTTCGACCACGCCCTGAACCACCGCACGGGCCTCGTCCTCCGCGCCTTCTCGGCCTGGTTCCCCGTCACCATGAGCAGGCTGATGACCCGCGGCATGGCGGCCATGATGTTCAAGGCATACCCGGCCCTCAAGTCCCACCCGTCGTTTGCGGAGCAGCGCGGCCCGCTTGTAGGCCTGCCCCACCGGCTGCCCAATTTCGACAACAACCTGGCGCGGAACCTGGAGAGCGGCGCCGTGCGGAGCTGCCAGGGCGTCGAGGCCTTCACGGGCGCCCGGAGCGTCAGGCTGCTGGACGGCAGCGTGCTCGACGACATCGACGCCGTGGTCGTCTGCTCGGGGTACCGCTACGACTTCTCCCTGATCCGCGGCGCGGGCGATCCGACGGACCCGTCCCGCGCGCCGGACGGCTTCGAGCGCATGCAACGGGCCAGGTTCTACGACCCGAGCGTCAAGTTCCCGCGGCTGTACCAGGGTTTCATCAGCGAGGCGTTCCCGGAGAGCTTGGCGTTCGTGGGGACGATGCTGTTCATGAAGCCGCCGTTCACGATCGCGGACCTAGAGACCATGGCGCTGGCGAGCCTGTGGACGGGACAGTGGCCGACGCCGTCGGCGCAGGAGATGGCGAGGGACATCGACGCGCACTACGACGCTGTTGTGGCGTTGCTGGGGCGCGGGCCAGTGGCGCACCCGGGTTTTCGCTGGGAGCGCGCAAGGGCAACGTACCGCTGGCTGAACGAGGTGGCGGGGACGGGGGTCAATGAGCGCATCGCTGCTTGGGGGTGGGAGGGGTGGAGGTTCTGGTGGCGCGAGCGAGGGCTGTATAACCTCATCATGGGAGGGGTCGATACGCCGTTCTTGTACCGGCTGTTTGATACCGGGAGGGGGCGGAAGCCGTGGGCCGGCGCGAGGGAGGCGATTGAGACGACGAATAGGGAGGTCGAGGCCATGGCGGAGAGGTGGAAAAGGGAGGACAAGGAGAGGAAGCTGCGGTGATGGGTCGTGGTCGTTCATTGAGAAGCTTATTAAGAGTGATTAACAGCAAGCCTGGCGAGCGCCGAGGATAGAAGCACCGTGACGTTGCAGAATGTACAACTGGCCTCCTGGTGAGTCCATCGTTAGCATGGGAGGAAGTGAACTGTGTGCCTGTGTCACCCGTGTCGTCATAACTACCTCCATCCTGCCAGACAGCGTCGAGTTCAAGCAACGCCATTCTTTATTAAATCATGTATCGCAGTAATGTAGCAAATGCGTATATTGACAAACGCCTCAACAGTTGCAAGTAGCAGCCGCCCAGGTCATTGCTCGGAGAGTCCTGGACTTCACAAGTCGCGAAGCCGGATCAACGCCAAACACAGTCATGGGAACGAAGAAAATGTTCCTTCATAACACAGACATTATCCTACAGTGTCTCGTAGATCACCAGCTGAACTCAGCAATTCCGCAGTGAAACCGAGGAACACTCAAGCCGCTGCAGCCCGAGTGCCCTCCAGCTCCTCGGCAGCCGACTTGCTGATCGGCTTCTGGCGATGGGACTCGAGGGTCTCATCGCCGCCGAGGTCCTCGATGATGTTCTTGCTGTTCTCCTTCGACTTCTCGCTCGTGTCTGTGATGGTGGTTTCAGTTGTCGTGTGGCTTTGAACAAGGAATCAATATATGCGGACGTCACTGACTTGGATTGGAGAGATTCGCCTTGTGGCCGCGGATCTGCGAGGAGATCTGCTCCTTGCCCTCGGTGAGCTCTTTCATGTCGTTGGACATGACGGATTTGGCGCCTGACGAGTCCATGGTTGGTGATATCGCGCTAATGCGGGGGGTATGTATTTGCAGGTATGCCGGATATACAGACAGATATGACAGTCCCGAGTCCGAAATGTGGCAGGAATGGAAAGATTACAGAAGGTTAGGCGAGTTGCCTCTACGACAGATATGTGGCTGGTGCATTTATTGTGATCTAGCATCGTGTCCGGCACCCATCGCAAGTGACGTATTCTCTCGCTGAAAGCTTGATTTCGTCTGATGGCAGCTTGAGGGGCGTACCTGTGCCTGTTTCTTTGTTGCTGTCATAAATGCTTGGCTGTCAACCTTGGCTTAATAGTGCCGCTAAGACCCGTGATGCAGCCGCTGAGGGGGACCACCACCGTTGGAGTATCACGGAGCGTGATTGGCTTCATGGTCGACAGGCACCTACCTTGTGGCTGCAGCTGCGATGAAGGGCATCGTCAAGCAAATGGAGAGGAAATTGGAGGATGGGCGAGGACTCAACTCTACACATGGTTTGAAGCCGTCGACCTGTGATTGGAGTCTGGTTCAGAACGTCCAGGGCACATATTTGGAGTCAAACGCCACAACTGGCGTGGTGAACATCTGTGACAAAAGAGAGAAAAAACCCAACAGTTCCGTGCTAGAACGGCGCTTGAGTGAATGCATTTTCTGAGGCAAGTCGTCGGTGAGGACGAGGATAATATAACATAAAAAGCAAATAGTTGTGAAGATCCTCAAGAGATCCAAGAGCCGATACACCATCGCTAACCGAAGTCAAATCCCGCCCGCCATTGGGACCATCGTAAATCCAAAGTTGCATCTCGATGCAAAGCAAATAACATGGTATTGTGTTCAGGGTAGAATGATCCGCCGGGGATCTTGGGCAATCAACGTAGAAGTGGCGGATCACTGAGATTGCCAAGGAAGCACCGTCGTACGTCGACCATGTCTACCAGAAGTTGGTCCTCGGCCGTTTCCATTCCTCATCCGAGTGGTGCGATCCGGGTCGCGGAGATCCGCAAGTTTCGCAGACGGAAGGAATGGGTGTATCGGCCCGCTTCTCCTCGGTAAGAAGGAAATTCGTCACCACGGGCCAAGGTCTTTGCCTCGGGTACAGGGAGGAGTCTGGCGTAGTCATATCGGTTGTTGGGGTGGCTTGCGACGACTGGGATGTTTGAGACACTGTGGACGCCACTGAGTTCGCGCTGAGGAGCGGAGAGGCGACAGAATCCAGTGAAGCACCCTGAGGGACCGTGATAATGGTCGTCTTGACCTTACCGCTGAGGACGGTGGGTGTATGAGTCCGCGTATCGTCTTCGACAGGGAATACGGGTGGGGGCGGAGGGAGGTTGCAGTGTGCGCCGAGAATTGCCCTGCCGTCGGCAATCGAGGGTATCTTGTGCTGTGGAGCGTTGGTCGACGGAGCCCGCTGAAAGCGTTGGCCGCCTTCCGGGTCGACGTATTCCTCCACAGCGACAATGTCATCCTCTGGCGTTGCTTTGCGGACACCAGACGGTCTGCTTGACGAGTGGATTCTAGTCACACTAATACGGCGCGTAATAAGTATCGTGTCTTTGGTGTCTTGTGCCAGAGACACACTCGCCTGTTTGCTGTCCCCCCTTGGCGGTGACTGTCCGCTCGCAAATCTCTGGCGTCCACGGCTGATGTCACGATTCCCGCCGGGAGGGCTACGGCTAGTATTCCGTTGCCTTGGAGTCTCCGTGCCCACCACTTCAGTCGTGTTTCTGGGAGTAGCAACGGGCGACCTTGACCGCGAATGACGGACTGTAGAACTTCCACCAGGCCGAGCTGTAGTACGCGAGTCAGGCCTTCGTAACTCATCCTGAGGTACATGCCCTGCACGACTCGACGGCCTAACACCATTGGGAATGGAAGTAGGTAACGGCGCCGATGTCGTGTGCGCATGAGATGGCCGAGACATGTATTCGAAATGATGTTCGCCTAGGCTGTCTGCGCGAATAACTTGCGTTCGACTCGCATGCCGAGCTTTCGGAGAGTCTGTGCGGACAAGATGAAAGGTGTCTTTTGTCTTCTCAGGCCGCTGAGAACGGATATCAACTGCTGACGCAGTCCTCCTCGGAGATGGGCGCGGTGACAGTTGCGTAGCCAGATCCGGCCTGTAGGAGATGCTGGCGCTCCTGCCTTCCTCTTTGCCCTTGTTGTTGTTCTTGTTGCGTGATACTGGATTTGGCGGACGCAATGGAAGCGCATCTCGTTGTGCACTCTTGGTGTCGGGCTTGGAGCTGATCCCAAGAGCTTCTAGACTTTCCATCTGAGGAGAGAGTGTAGCATCATAAGGCGAAAGCGTTTCAGACTGCCTGAGAGAAGTACTGGGTCGGCGGGTATGGATGCTCGACAACGAACCCTGCCTACCAGGTCTGGACGTGAGGGGAGGTATCTCTTCGCCCGGAAAGGGTGTGAGCGCGCCAAGTGCCATTCCATTCAGGGTGATCGGCGAATCAGGGGCAGGTGTGTCTGCAAACGAGAAGTTCCAGTTGGCCGGCGTCTTAAGCAAGGTGTCCGAAGGTTTCCAGTAAAATCTCGTGGATGCCTGAGCGGATGCCTGCGTGAACGCCTGGGGACCTTCCTCGAGCGGTGGTGTGATGGGAGTGAAGATCTGGGCTTGAACACGACTGCCAAAAAACCGGTGCTGTTCGAGAAAGTATTTGTCATGCGGAAATGGTGATGGCTTCCGATTGAAGCCAGCGTTGATTACGTTCTGTTCAGGGATAATCAACTTAGGACGGATTGCCATGGGCGTCGGACTCGGTGCCGTGGGAGTAGGAATTGTTGACGGTGACTCTTTTTCTGTGGGAGTCGGGCGCACAGAATTGCTGAAGGTTGCCTGCTCGGGAATTTGCAATTTCGGCGACGGCTTCTCTTTCTTTGCTGGCGCGGCACCTGCAGCAGGTTGCCAGTAAATGTTCGGCATTGGTACGATGCCAAGAGGACCTGGAAGTGCGCTAACTCCGTTCGTGGGCGCTGTAGTCGAAGATGGCGGCGCAGGCCACTCAGCCAGGTCAACAGTCCACTTCGATGGGTCGACGCTGGCAGGACGTGAACCCTCCGAGACTTCTACCATATCTCCAACATGCTTGCTCTCGGGGTCTTCGTCCTCGTTCTGCACGAGCTTTGCAAAGGGCGGTTGGCTCGTGTCAACGAAGAGAAACTCCTTGGTTCCCCGACCAGCTAGGCCGTAAACACCGACTTCTCCTTCTTTGATTCCGATCACTGCGCATGTCCCGGCGTACAGTGCCTCGTCTTCTTGGCCAGAACGGTTGCAGAAGACAACTATTACTTCTCTCTCGAGTTCAGCGCGGACCAGCGGCTCAAGGCGTTGGACCCAGTACGTGAGCGTCTCCATGTCCGGCTCGCCCAATGTTCGGCTGAACTCTCGAGGTTCCGAGCGGGTAAGCCATGACATGCACACAACTACAACGTTTGCCTCGACTTCCAGGGCATGAAACGCAAATTCGAATGCATGCCAAGGAGCATCAGGGCTGTAAGGACTGCGAATGTTAGTCACTCACAGCTGGTTACTATCAGACATGGGGCGCACATACTTCAGGTCCACGCCAAGTGCAACGCAGACTTTCCCCAAGCCAGGCATGTCACAGTCAAGGAAGCCTTCGCCACTTTCGAGAGCCCAGTGTTGGTCGACTCGATCCAGGAAGTTCTTCCTGTAATTGAGAATCGTCTCGCCATCATTGTTTACCATGATCGCAGAGTTGTAGTACTCAGGTGATGTCGGCCATTTGTCTCGGACATCGACCTTCTCCGGATAGCCGACCAGGACATTGGTATTGTACCTCAAGGCTGTTGTCCGAGCCCAAAGAGAACTTATTCCGGAGCCAGATGGTTCTAGAAATGGATGTATCTGCTGGAGAGACCTGAAATTGAACCCTAGCAAACTCTCACGTTAGCAGGCTGAGTGGTTTGTACAATCA
Organism: Coniochaeta sp. PK30-01; assembly: GCA_023628855.1. Taxonomy (NCBI): domain Eukaryota; kingdom Fungi; phylum Ascomycota; class Sordariomycetes; order Coniochaetales; family Coniochaetaceae; genus Coniochaeta; species Coniochaeta sp. PK30-01. The sequence goes on along the minus strand of JAMAJW010000009.1, from coordinate 250,645 downwards.
CAGCGAAGGTGCAACTGTACATCGGAGGCAACGCTCAAGAGAAAGGCGTCAAAATCGCCATGAAACGCAAATATCGTGGCTTGTTCAATCATCCCCTCAACGCAAAGATAAAGCTCTCAATCCAATGAACTTACCGGTAAATGCTAACTCTGGTAGAACAAGCAGATCCAAGCCCTCGAGCTGCTCCAGCTTTGCCTTGTTGAGGACTGCATCGGCGCGGTTGAGGTTGTTGTCGATATCGCCGACTTGGGGAGAGAATTGGGCGCATGCGATCCGCATCTTGCGCGGCCTAAGCCAAAAGCGCAGTCACGATGCTCAATCACGGTAGAATGACGGTAAAGCATTAGTCCAATATCATTCACAAGCCGGGAGCAGCGTTCAGTCGCAATTAGGGACCGTAATGATCTCGAAGCAAAACTGCCGACCACCGACTGCTCCCTAGTACTGTCAAAGCAGAGATCGCGACGACATCAAGATTCGACAAATGCCACGGAATTGAAAGGGGGGGCCAAGAAGAGAGTGAGAGGAAAGGAAGAAACGCAATAGACGCGGGATTCGAGGGCAACGGGGGCGAAGAAAGGCTAGCACCACCAGAACGTGCATGAAATCTAAAGCGAAAGGGATATTTTTGGCGGGCTCCCTACGAAATATGGGGGAGAATATGAGCACATCGGGAGAGCGCTGGGCACGGAAGCTCGACCAGTCCCCCCGAAAGTAGTGGGGGGTTCTGATTGCCCGTTCATTACCTTGGCTGGCTGGTATTCTCCTGTGCTGTGCAGTACACGTGTAGAGGTTCCGAGTGACATCTCCAAGAGATAGAGCGTGTGGCCAATGAGATAGTGCGTCAGCACAGCTATCGAGGATTGGGCGGTGATGGCTATCACACCTGCAGGCCGCCAATGAGGCCTTAGCCTGGCTTGCGTGACCTGCGTGACCAACAGATCTAACATCGACACGGAGCAAGTCTGGCATTGGATACCCCGTGGGTAAAGACGGGCAGCCACACACAAAGGGCGGAATGGGAGTCCAAATGCGGGACAGTTATCGTCTGCTGCGTCTGCACGGAGACACGTCCAACCCACATTTCAGACCCCAAACCAGGCGATCTCGACCAGGACCGTGTCGCACACCCTTTGGTTTTTAGTTGACAGATCGCTGTGACGACCATCAGATCCAGTTCTCCTCCTGCGGGCGAGGCAAGAGGAAGGGGCATTTCGTTGGAGGGAACGTGAACGGAGGTGAGCAGAGACGCGGGTTAGCGCTCATGTGGGTCATGTCATGCACATAGTTCAGCCCCAAGCGCTGTGATTGCTCCGCTTCATTTCATCGACCAAGTCCCGCAAATCAGCCGTTTGTGATTTGCTGTTTAGCGGGTCGCGGCCCTGCACGCTCTAGACCTGTTTTAGCCCGCTCGAGGAAACGAGATCCACTGTCGAGCCAGACTGTCGGGACGGTCCGGCCTATAGCGCAAGCTTATTCTTGTGAAGAGAGTGAAGGAGCGTTGGATTCCAACCGCTCTGTAAAGCGTAGGAATGTCGTCGGGCTGAGCATCAGCAGGTGCCATATATAAACCTTACACAGTATCAAGATTGAAGATTTCAATGTCGGCCTTGCCACCTAACTATTTCAGCCTTTTTTTACGACCGTTCTCGATCGACATCTCGCAATAAGCTGGTAGACAGTATTTGCTGTACCTTACGTGCGTATGCCTTTTTGGGGTCTTCCAGGTTAACTTCCTGTGAACAAGGTGTCGCAGGCCGGCGTAATCAAATGCGGAGAGTCGGTGTCCATGCGCTCGCTCAGCAGCAACATCCGGCGCCATTCAGGCACTCAGCCGGAAGCTGTCTGTGCCTTGTTGCTGCGTCTTCTGGTGGTTAAAGGCTGACCTGACTGGTCGGCCCGCTCAATCAATCGAGTCGGTCAGCTTGGCTTGTCCATCCAACAACGGGTCAGGCTACCTGGCCCCACATCAATCTAGCCCAAATGGCACTTGGCTCTTCCCTGCCAAATTAGCGATGATTGGTGTTTTCCTGATGTTTGTTAGGATGTTTGTTGGTCGCGTTTGCAGGCCGATCGACTCTCGGCTACGTCTGCTCCGCCATTTCCATCATTGCAAGACGTCGTGGTTGGCCGTTAGGCTTTGAGGTGAGGATGTGTGAGCTCACAATGTGCGGAGGAAACGTGCGAGTGGCCGACCAAGATGTTTACAATAGCAGGAAGAGTAGCAACTACCTATCAGTGCGGTGTTCGTCCCCATAGGGCATGCGTCCCAATTTTGAAGGGCGTGCTTCACCACCAGGCGACCTGGTAATGGTAAATCTTGTCACTTGAAAGGTAAGGTGCTTTATCCAAGCAGGGGCAGACCGTTGGTACTAGTATATGCTTACCGGTACTGCATGTAGGCGGGCCACCCTTCCCACACGGAAATGTTGCTGCATAAGTGTCCAGCATTGCATCCAGGCATCATCTCCATAGGTGTATCCAGACTTACAAGCATACGACGCATCGTTCCTTTCGCCGATTGAACAACCATGTCCGTCCGTAGACGATGGCGAATAATATCCGCCTGATCTTGAAGTGATAGACTACCGGTGACTCTGCTTTCCTACCTTCACATAGGTAGAAGCTGCCAACTATTGTGCAACAACTCAAGACGGAAACGGCAATAGACAATCAAAGTGCCCCAAGTCAAATAATGCAGCTCGTCTGTGACACGAATTAGGATGAGTTGTCTGCAAGTAAATCGGACTCCTTATGGGGCACAGCGCATGAAATCATCCACGTTCAACTGCCAACTGACCACATGCATATGTCTGTTGGCTCCAAACATGCAGGGTTAGCTGCGCAGTTGACTACCTATATGATATCATTGGTGAAGACGCCGCGAACAGGGATTCCCGAATGCGGACGTGTGCCGAGTCAAGTTCGATAGAAACTCCCGTGTTGCTGCTGCGCTTGCCGAGGAGAGAACCACCCGGCCAGATAGGTATTTCAAGTCAACAAAGCCAGTATTACAATTAAGTGAAATGGTCAATATCATGTATATTTACTACGTCACTGAGCTATCGAACGTGTATAATGAGCAAATATGCTCGCGAACATATATCCACATAGGGGATGTCCACTTCTGTCTTCTAGCTGCGATGGTCTGACATGCGATCATTGACCCATCCCATTCTTTGAGGATACGGTAACTGACTCATTGTCCAAGTATTTCACGCCGGCCGAATGCAGATGCTCCTTGTCAAAGAAGCAGGACATTATCCAGTTTGATCATATCTGCTACATAGAAAACATCACCGTCTACTATGGTTGCCTCAAATCCCTTGGTGTAGTCAAGTTTTGATCCGAAGAACCTTATGTGGCCTTTCCCAAGATGTCGAACGACTAACATGACTACAAAGATTAAGCGTTATTCCAGCTATCTCGCTACGACCTCTTCCACAAGCTGCGCATCAAGAAGACTGACCCATATCTTTCACCACCTAAGTACCAAAAGGAAACTCGACATAGTCTTCGAACTTGTCCCACTCAAAAGTAAGTAGTCCTCCCAAGTCTTGATCCTCAAGCAGCTCGCAGCTGGATTTGTGGCCCTTGACTTTCCAGCACGTTTTCTGACACTCCTATTTTGAAGCCTCCATTGACGTCTCTCCACGCAACAGAGTACCCTCAAACGGTGCCTTACCTTGCGGCAATACCAAAATAACGAGCACCTGGAACAACGCTGCATCGAAGTCCCTTTCTTCCAGCATCCATGGCAGATTCGACCTCCGTCCTGAACAGTGGAGAACTGCTCTACTTCGTCGCTCAGTTCGAGAAGAGTATTAAGTGACGCTGGAAAGACCCATATTGCACTGAGTTTTTGGTCATAGTTCAGACAATATAAGCAGCGAATAACTTGGCGGGAGGTCATGCTGCCTGCTTACCTTGAGGTTCCTGGGATCTTCGAGATGGACAGCTGGCCGCAGAGGATTGAACATGAAAGTGTCGCGCTCCGCATATAGAACGGCAACCGTGTGTCCCTTCTTGACCAGTCCATGGTCCAGCTCCTGTCCATGGTCAGGTGTAGGGTGGGCTAGGTGGAGCGTCGTATCGTCTATGTCCTTGGGCTCTAGGAGAGTCATAGACGCTCTGCCTTTACAGGGCCTTCTTTCCGGCCATAAGTACATGAAAGGGCGAAAAGGTTCAAAGAAACTGACGGTTCATATCGGGTCTATCCGGGAGGCCGTCGAAGCTGGGGAAGGCTGTCCGCGACCGAAGGCCCAGGGTAGTTGCCGGCTTTGGCGTCAAGTTCTCTCTTCTCCACAGCCAGTCCTCAAAACTGTCCTGGTATAGACTATTGGGCACGTCTCCGGGAGCTGTTCGCCAAATGAATGTGCGTCCGTAGAGGATGTTTCGAGAGATCGCGAGCAAGGGTCTGATTCTCGATCACCTCCTTGGAGTCATCGCCTTGGCTGATCTGCCATCCAGACACGGCTCCGTCGAGGAAGACGCGGCCTCTCGCTAAGCCTCCGTTCGATATAGCAATCTGCGCAGCATCGAGGTAAGCCCTCGGCAGACCGACGTCATCTGAACCTTGTTTGTTGTAGAGTTGGACGAGATGGTCAACATGACGGAGGGTCTCCAGTAGAGAAGAGCTCGGAACCAGCATCCCCATCAAACCTTCTTTACCGATGAGGTTATCAAAGCGAAGAATTTCCTCCAGTCTCTTGTCATTTTCCTGGCTCTAGGCCAATGGCAATAAGCAGAGACAGCACGAACAGACGAAGTTGAACTTAGCTTTGAGAGCCGCTTGTCTAGCCTCGCGCTTTCCGTGGCCTCCAAGGTAGTATACCGTGATCTCCTCGTCTTTCTCAATATCTCTGAGAGCATGGACCGTGTGCCGTCGGATGTTGGAATTCTAGTGCTTCTGCGTATTGTTGTCACATGCGTGGTTGATTCTGCTGGCCTCCAGAAATATGCCGCCGATATCATGGCCGTTGCTCTCTTCCATGGGCAGGGACACCGTGAGAATAATTCCAAGGTACCGTTCGGCAGCAGTGATATATGGGTAGATGTTGTGCATGGACAAGAAAATCTCCCCCTGGTGTTCAGAAAGGCTACCGACCTGCTGGCTGATGGATGTCAAGAGCTGAGGACCGTCCAAAGGAACACCTTGAGGTAGCGTGATGATGGGCTCCTCGCATAAAATTCGTGTTCCCTTGCGGATCGTCTCAGTGGCCACGAGGCCGTTTCCTTTGCCTGGTACGTTCCGGATGACGTACGAGCAGCTGCTTGTAGTGTTCGACATCTTTGGTCCGAACTTACGCTCCCAGGGGATATGTTAGCAAGCCACAATGCCCAACATCCATCTTCGTCTCCTCATTACAAACTTGAGGTACACTGACCTCTATCGACAGCCAATGCTCGTCGATCACCGTGAAGCTGGCTGTCACTAGGGAGTGGTGTCGAATGCCAGTAGTGTGTAAGAAAAACCAAGGGGCAGCCAGGGAAACTGGAAAATATATAATACTTTTTGTTGATCTCTGCTGGTAGGTCAAATATGTGGGAATAGGGGAGTGAGTTCCATCCAACACGATCTGGACTGCTTGGATCAGATCTAGCTGCTGTGTTTGCCTGCGGACTGATATAACAGATGCATGTATCCGGATGGATGAGGTACTGCTCTCTATCTCTTGTACTTGCAAGCAGTCGAATTGATCGTGCTCGGCAAGTACCAGTACAAATTCACTGGTACTGGAAAGCATTATAATGGGGTATCTCGGAGGAAAGCTCCAAGTCACCGAGGATTCATCTGTCATTTGAAGCTGTTTGCATCTCCTCTGGAACTAGCATATCATGACGGACTGTGGGCACACTACTGCAGGAGGCCGACCATGACAGCATCCGTGAACCGCTTCGATTCAGGAGGGGAGGTATGTCTGGAGTGGCAACGAGCATATCCGTGTGAAACGTGTCTAGCCAATATTTTCAGCACTTTCCCGGACAACGGCAAGTATGCCAAGAACCGACATTGGAAACGCTTGCATATCGGATTTATCGGTTGGCTCGAAGTGATATTAGAGGTGACTGGTCTTCTTGTTCGAATGTCTACACTGAAAATGATTAATCTCTGCAGTAGCCCTGAAAAAAAAATCGATGATGGAAGTCAATACACGTGTATCTTACCCGCAGGATGTACATGTGTGACACGTGGCTAACCAAGTAAGGTATGGCAAGTCCACCTATAACTTATTCCAGTTACAACTTGCAAACGAAATCATGGGGAAGTATGGAGAGATACGGGGCTCAGGGGCATGACTTTGACTAGACATGAGTGCCACACTTCGTCTTCCTGACTTGATACTGGTGAAAGGTGATTATCTCGTTTGTTGCAACTTACATACATGCAAGAATGCAAGGACTGTCCGAGCCGAACCAGCCCGGAGAGGACCAAGTCCTAGAGGATGTGAAAGAATCATGCCCGCCCGAGTTAACAACCAACAGAGGACTTTTGCTTCAGCATGAGCAACACAACTACTTGCGAGGGACGAAGTATTCAAGGATATTCGAGGTTGCACTTCAAGCCTTACAATCTCATCTTTCTTAACTCACACTCAAAGAAGAAGTTCCTTCACACTTCGTCGACAACCCTTACCGCAAGAAAGGAATTCAGATACACCAGCTTTGCCTCAGGTATAACCCACTAATATGATATTCTTTGCTCTAAGCGCACATAAACCGCTGATAACCAGTCAGCAGTCGGCAACTTCTCGCCAGCTGATGGAGAGTCATCCCTTCATGTTCAGCACCAGTGACTTTCACAGAGCATGTAGCCAGACGCTAGACATCTCCCTGACCGGTCGCACGTCTTCTCTCTATCCGGAGCCGACATCGCCAACCTGCGTGAGACAGTCATTAGAACATTTGCGCCTCATGCCCGCAGTGTCCTTTGTCCAGCGAGTTGCGGCCTCCGGACTGTGCTTTATGTTCGTAGCCGATGGAGGAGTTGGAGGACGACACTGACGGCTGCATCTCTACTGACGGCTGCATCTCTACTGACGGCTGCATCTTTAAGGACTGTAGGACCGGAAACACTCTTGCTTATTCTTGCAGCAGACAGAAAGCGTAGACTCTGTGGGATGATGTCTGGCGCAGGATTGGGAATATGTCCTTCTTCTCGAGGTGACGGAGTGGCTGGATCGCTGGGAATGCCTATAACCAGATCTGGAAGATCGACAGACAGTAGTAGCTTCATATGAGCTCCCTCAGGCTTTATGTTGTGCCAGTGTTTCTATAGGGGGTTAATGGAAAAGAGCGACAACCAGTTGTTAGTTTTGGCAGTGCCATGCTGATAGGTCAGGTAAGGTTCAACTTGAAACAACAGATGGCTTAATACTGCAATACGCTCAGCTTGAGATTTGGGTCTTTGGTGTGTAGAAAACAAATAGGTACTAATGACAGTCTCTTGTCCGTATCCATCACCGCTCACCGCTCAAGTTACTTTCTTGAAAGAACGTTTCCTCTGAAGCACCAGATAATCGAGATGACGTCCCTTACTATGACCAGCGAGCCTCCATACTATTTTCACTTCATCATTTGAAACAGAGAACACGCATTAGTCCAGAGCTCATCGGCGGCAATCGGAAGCAATCGGTTTGTTGAGGTTTTCCCTGCAGCAAGTTCCAAGACATCTCAATCCCTCTGAGAACCGACAACCGTGCAGATGTGTCCAAACAGGTACTATTGTCTAGTGTGAGGTCCAAATGCGTGGTCCAAGTGCAATGTGAATTGGCTGGGGACTTTTGAAATCGGATCTGTTATGCGGGTTGCCGCCGACCCATGGCCTGGTGGGGGAAATGAAGCGGTGAACGCAGCGTTGACACGACACGTGTTTTCCAACCGCATCTCCAGTGATAATGACAAGCTATCATTTTATCAGCGGCTATTGCTGTGCTAAAGAGCAGCTTCCAGTGCTCCAGCACTGATGCTGTTGGTTGAAAGTGGTAGTCTTGGGGACAGGTCTGGCCACTAGTCCCTATCAAGCGCAGTTCCAGTCTGTCGGTACGGCCTCATCCTGGCCAAAACCTTGTCATTGGCCTCTGGCTCTGGACCTGGGTCTTCCCTGAGCACGCGAGTCTAACACCTAGCGATATCAAGCACCAATCTCACGGTGGGTAATGGTGGGCAGTCGCGGCAAGAGCTTGGAACTATCGCTAGACGGCGCCTCCTGCAACATGTTGGTATGAACATTGATCTCTGAGACGGGTGAGGATGAGGGCGACCGCGTCTTCTAGGAACAAGGGTGTGGCTGTCGAGTCCAAGGGGGGACTGGGTTGTTGTATAAGTCAACTGTGGTCTGCTGAGCTCTCTCTGGACTCAACCGCCACCAAGTCACACCCGCCGAGCAGGTCCTCGACAGCCATTCCCTCGATTATACAAGGGTAGAACAGTAGAAGCAGTAACAATGCTCCTCACCCACCGCCAAGTCGCCTTCCGAGTCGCCGGATTCACCACGCTGGTCATGGTGTCCGCTTCTTGTGTCTTTCTTTCCATCTTCCACCTCGGAACCCTCGGAGCGGTCAACCACGAGTCCCTCGTGGCCAAACGGTTCTTCCCCAACCCCTTGGCTTTCATCACCGCAACGCAACCCGTCACGGCCCCCCCACCGCCACCCCCTATGACCATAAGCACGCCACAATACGAGCCTCCCCACGATGCCACGGAGATCAGCCCGCCGGCAAAGCTGATGCCACGCACCACCACCGCGCCCCGAGCAAGCCCGACGCAGATACCTAAGAAGCTATGGTACAAGGTCGGCCCGCAGGGCATGAGCGTCGAAATGCGCAAGTGGACCGACACCTGCATCGACAACAACCCGGGCTACCGCGTCGAGTTCCTCACGGACCGCTCGGGCGACGACTACGTCAAGCAGACCTTCGCGTCGCGCCCGGACGTCGTCCGGACGTACCTCGCGCTCAACATCCCCATCATCAAGGCCGACCTGCTCCGCTATCTCCTCCTCTTCGCCGAGGGCGGCATATGGTCCGACCTGGACGTGTCGTGCAACTACGTCCCCATCGACGAGTGGATTCCGGCTCGGTACGCTAACAAGGCCGATCTGGTGGTCGGGTGGGAGTTCGACATGGGCTGGGGGTATGACTTCCGTCGCCAGTTTGCTACCTGGACCATCATGGCCAGGCCGGGGCTGTCGCACATGTGGATGGTGATCGAGGACATAATCGAGGGGCTGTACAGCACGGCATCACGGCACAATGTGACGTTGCAGTATCTGAGCCTCGACATGGTGGGTGATATCGTCGATGTCTCGGGTCCGGCCAGGTTCACGGAGAGTGTCCTCAGATCCCTGGAGGGCACGTTCGGTAGCCCCGTTGATCTGGGCAGTATATCGGAGATACTGGAGCCGAAGCTCATCGAGGACGTCCTGATCATGCCGGCATATGCCTTTGCGGCTAGTGCGAACAACTACCGTGAGCGGAAAGGTTTGGGACCCGCGTTGGTGACGCATCATTATGCCGGTACATGGAAGAACAAGTATGGAGGAGAGCTGGCGAAGTAAGTGGGAAAGACTGCGGTGTGTCGATGTACCGGGTATCCAGAGAGTTGAGTCGTTCTGTGTCCATGGATAATCTGGATATCCTGTCAGCGTTTCGTTTGTAATTTCCTTTTCCCTTTTCTCCATGTGCTATCCCCCTTCCCTGAGGCCTGAAGTTCATCGAGTCTTCCGCCTACCTTTGCCGTCTCTTTCTCTTTCTGTTTCCTTCAGAATGTATAACATAGTCAATCATGCCATCCAAGTCAGAATCTCATTTTTTAACGAGTTCCGCCCCAAGGGCGCGTACATCCCCCTAAACCAGGAAGGGCATGCATATGTAACGCCGTTGTTGACGGTCTAACGACCAACAGACCATGCCACTATAGGTTCAACACAGGAATATTCCTCCTCAAATACCCACCCCACCTCGGCAGCGTCCGCCCAAGCCCGTACGCCCTCCCCTCCCGGAGCAGAAGGTCCTCGACTGCGCTCCCCCACCGCACCAGCTCCGCCTCGCCCCACGCCGTCTGCATGATGGCGAGCCCGAACGGCATGTCCGTGTCCGAGTGCACGCCCGCCGGCACCGTGAGCATGGGGTAGCCGGCCTGCGCGGCGATCTGGTACGTCTGCCCCACGTCGGGCGGGACCAGCAGGCCGGACAGACCACCCCCAAACGCGAGGGCGAAGTCGATGCCGGCGCGCGTCCGGGTCTGGGTGTAGTTCAGCGCCTGGTGGTAGGTCTCGTCCCGGACGCCCTTGGTCGCGAGGGAGGCGAGAAAGCCGTCTTGCCCCGAGTAGAAGGCCGGGATGCCCAGGGGCCACGGGTTGCCGCCCTCGCTGCCGTCGTTGGCGTAGTTGAAGCTCACGATGTCGTCGAGGGAGCGGACGGCGGTGTTCTGCAGCGACGACAGGTAGGTGGCGATGTTGTTGTAGAAGTCGACTTTCACGACGGTGTACTCGGACTCGTTGGGGAAGCCTCGGGTCGAGCCGTAGTCCCAGTCCCAGCCGGACGGGCTGACGAGGGTCTGGTAGTCGAGGATTTCCGTGCCGTTGATGATTGTGGCGCCGGCGCTGGAGATGAGGCAGAGGAGGGACTCGAGGATGCGAAGCTGCTCGTCGTCGGCGTGGATCCAGAAGCTGTTCCATGGGAGGCCGAAGACGGCTCCTTTGAGTGCGTCCTTGGTCGTCAGGAACTGGGCGTAGCCGCCTGAGGGGACGTTGCCCGCCTGAGCGAGGGTGTAGTTGTCCAGGGAGTCGACTCCGTAGATGGCGTCGAGAGCGTATACGGCGTCTCGGACAGTGCGGCCGAACGTGCCGACCGTGTCCTGATGTTCGCTCTCGGGGATGACGCTGTCCTGAGTTAGCTAGAGATCGTTGACGGGCGGACAGAAGACCTTACCCTGCGCGTGATGTGAGACCGACTGTGGGCTTGAAGCCGACAATGGCATTCCTTTCTGCCGGATTGATGACTGCAGGCCGTCAGTTTCCTCTGTACTCTTTTGGATGCGTCAGAGACATCGCTCACCACTGCCGTCGGTCTCGGTGCCGAGCGAAAACGCGATGGCATTGGCTGCCACACCGATGGCACTCCCAGAGCTGCTTCCGCCGGGGTTGAGCGTCAGGTTGTACGGGCTTCGGGCCTGCCCGCCGCGCGCGGAATAGCCCTCCGAGTAGTTGTTGCTCCTCATGTCCGCCCACTCGCTCAGGGTCGCCTTGCCGAACAGCACCGCGCCAGCGTCTCGGAGACGCGACACGACAAAGGCATCGCGCGGAACGATTCTGCCGACCAGAGCCCAGCTTCCCGCGGTGGTCTCCATGCTGTCTTTGGTCGCCATGTTGTCTTTGACGGTGAACGGGATGCCGTGCAGCGGCCCGCGCACTCTGCCTGCCTTGCGCTCAGCGTCCATCTGCGCCGCGATGGTCACGGCGTCGGGGTTGAGCTGCAGGATTGAACTTGCGGTGGCTTCCTGTCAGATGGGAGGTTCCAGAAACAAATACTAGAGGGCGTGGCCTTGTCACGATCATCATATACTCACTTGATGTATTCGTCGACTTGGAGTGTCCTCAGCAGGTAGCAGTTCACGAGCTGCACAGATGTCAAGGTGCCGTTATGCATGGCCTCCTGCATCTCGTCGATGGTGGCCTCCTCCAGGTGGAAGCTGCCGCATGGCGCCATAGGAAAGAGGTGGCTCGAGTCGGCATCTTCCTGCAGTGGAAAGAGAGGTGGTGTAAGTACCGCGATGTCCTGGCTATGAGCCCCAACCACGGAGGTCAGGAGGAGGGCGGACAAGAAACGGACGGATCGCATTGTGCCGCGTTAGCAAATCGTGATTGCTGCGCAGCTGGCTTCGTCCGAAAGCTCGCGATATGAAGGCTTGGTGGGTATCATGGGTTAGACTAGAGTACTGCTATACATACTCTCATCGTCTGTGATGCCAAGTAGGTAGTCAAGAAAGCAGTCGGTGAGATCCGTTATCAACCTCAAACCCCGCCTGTGCCAATCCAGAGATAGCATGTAAGACTGTCCTGTGCATTGCAGGCACTCCCATAGCAGGATCACACTGCATACAGCATGCATTACTAGTGCATCATCAAGGGGAACAGCATTGGCTGACTCGTTCCACCTCTCTTGCTGGTATTCACCGGACTGCCGCCAACAGCAAAGGGACGGCAGGAAGACAATACAGGCACGAGCCCAGTGGTCGAATAACAATCTCAAAAACAACACAAGCAGACCATCCACACGCACGCCCCTGTACTCTTGTAAGCCAGACAACGCAGACCCCTTGCACACACCTATATCACGTCCCCCGAAAGCACCTCCTCCCCCAAAACCTCCCTCGCCATCGCGATCCCGGCCGCGCGTCCGGAGAAGATGCACCCCCCCAGAAACGTCCCCTCGAGCGACGAGTACCCGTGGACGCCCCCGCCGCCGAACCCGGCAACCTCCCCCGCCGCGTAGAGGCCGGGGAAGCGACTGCCGCCCGGCCGGACGATCCGGGACTCGAGGTCGGTCTCGAGCCCGCCGAGCGTCTTCCGCGTCAGCAGGTTCATGCGCACGGCGACCAGGGGCCCGTGCCGCGGGTCCGTCAGGCGGTGCTTCTTGGCAACGCGCGTCCACCCGTCGTAGGTGTACCGCTTGGCGTTGGAGATGAGCATCACCTGCGCGTCTTTGGTGTAGTTGTTGGCCAGCTGCAGGTTGAGGTCGTCGATCTGCTTTTGGACGAGGGCGAGGTCGAGCTCCGGCCCGTTGACGGTGGCGGCCAGCTCGTTCATGCCGCGGACGAGGTCCTCGAGGGTGTCTCGCACGACGAAGTCCTTGCCGTGCTTCATGAAGTCCTGCACCGGGACGGTGCCGCTCCCGCCGAAGAAGCGCTTTACGAGGCCGAGGTAGCTCTTGCCCGTGACGTCGGGGTTCAGCTCGGAGCCCGACAGCGCGAACTCGCGGGCGATGATAGACTTATCGAGGATGAACCAGGAGTAGTCGTGTCCGGTCGCGCAGATGTGCTTCAGGGTTGCGAGCGTGTCGCTGCCCGGGAAGAGCGGCGCGGGCAGCCGCTTGCCCGTGGCGTCGAGCCAGAGCGACGACGGGCCGGGGAGGACCCGGACGCCGTGGTTGGGCCAGATAGGGTTGTGGTTAGAAAGTCCTTCGGTGTAGTGCCACATGCGGTCCGCGTTGACCATGTTGGCGCCGGCGTCCTTTGTGATTTCGAGCATCCGCCCGTCGACGTGCGCCGGCACGCCGACGACGAAGTTTTCTGGGACTTTGGGGCCCAGCCGGTCGACCGGCCAGGCCTTCTTGACCTTCTCGACGTCGCCTCCGATGCCACCGGAAGCTACCAGGATGGCCCTGCCAAAGCACTCGAAGCTGTCGATCACCTGCCTCGACGATTTCACGCCCCTCGGCACGCCGTCACTGGACTCGAGGACCGCGCCGCGGACACCAATGGCCCGCCCGGTCTCATCCTTGATGATCTCATCGACGCGGTGGCGGAACTTGAACTCCACCAGCCCCTCCTCCGCAGCCTTCCTGACCGGCTCGGCAAACACCCTCACCACCTCCGGGCCAGTGCCCCAGGTCAGGTGGAACCGCGGCACCGAATTCCCGTGTCCCGACGCGCTGCCGCCCCCGCGCTCGGCCCAGCCGACCTGGATGAACCTGATCCCGCGGGCCTTGACGTACCGCTCCATATCCCGCGAGGCGAAGTCGACGAAGGCCTCGGCCCAGCGGCGCGGCCAGACGTCGTCGCGCTCGCGGTCGAAGCGGGCCGAGTTCATCCAGTCGGCGAGGGCGAGCTCGCGCGAGTCTTTGATGCCCCAGCGGCGCTGGTCGGCCGAGTCGACGCAGAAGATGCCGCCGAGCGACCAGAAGGCCTGCCCACCGAGGCTGGCGGCGTTCTCCTGGTCGAGGATCACGCACTTAACGCGCCGGCGGGAGAGCTCGAAGGCGGCGACGAGGCCGGCTAGGCCGCTGCCTACGATGAGGACTGTGTCTGAGGGTACGTGTGTGTCTGGTTGGTCTGTCTTGGACATCTTGGCCTGACCTTGACCTCGTGATATTACTCAGTGTCTAGTTGGTGGTTGAGTCTCGGCGTGCTTCATTCTGTAGCGGCACTCTGGTGGTTGAGTAGACCGTGATGTGAATTACGAAGACTACCTTGGAGGGCAGCATCGCGGACTTGGAGTCAAGAGCTCAGACGAGCCTCGGCATCCCCCAATCCCCCAAGGTGGTGATCCGCGGGGTAACTGACTTCTCCGCAGCATCGAATCCATGACGGTGGTGTTGGCTCCCAGCAGCGGAAGAAAGGAGGGGAAATTTCGAGTCTGATGTCTTGAGTTCATGTAGGAGTTGAGTTTCGTATTATATCAAAAGACGACGACGTGGTCGATGACTCTACCTTACACAGTGGGGATTACAAGGTGCCTTACCGTACAGTAGGCTGACTGAGAGCTGAAACTGCAGCTGCGGTACCTAGCCTGCACTGTGGTAGGGGAGCGAGCGGGGTTGTTACAGTGCACTGAACTGAGGTATCCCCACTGTCAAGCGCTGCCAGAAACAAGCTGCACTGTTTCGTTAACAGAACCGCGTACAAATAATGCTGTTTTCTGTTAATGCTGCTTTTTGTTGGCACAGCTTCCAAAAGATTTCAACACGACAGCTCGTCACTTGGCATGCGACAACTTGCCTTCAATGATCCATTGACATGATACAGAAACCGGTCAAATATCGATCGAAAAAGATGGTATCCTCCAGCAGTCCAGAGGCATACCCGTGCAGATATCCTGACACGTCACCGGACTGGCAGCTCGAAACCGACGAGGCAAGGAGGCGACGAGGTACAGTACACAGGCTTATAAAAATCAATCATCGCTTGCATTCATTGTTACCATCGGGCACTCTATACACCTCAGCTATACCGCTTGACCATCTTGAGCAGCGCATCCCCGATCTCCTTGGGGTTGGTGGCATTGAGGTAGTGCCCGCCCCCCTCGATGAAGTCGAGCGTGGCCTCCTTGGACGCCGTGAAGAGCTTGATCTGCTCCGCGGGGACGGTAACACCGTACGGCGCGTCCTCGGTGCCCTTTCGCGAGAAAAGAGATCCGTTAGCAAAGCCTAAACTCAACCACCCAATCCCAGACTTGACAGTGTCCAAAACTCACCTGGAGCCACACGACAGGACACTTGATATCCCTCAACCGCAGCAGCAGGCCGTCCCTGTCCATCAGGCACAGCAGCGCCATCTTGAGCTTCTTGCGCCCCTCGTCGCCGCGGTAGATGGCCCGCAGCGTCTCGGTCCAGAACGCCGTCATCTCGGGCGTCGTCCCGGTGCCGAAGCCGATGCTGCCCACCATGCCGCACCACACGTCGTCCACCACGAAGTCCGGCGTCGGCACGGGGCTGCACCACTTCTCGAAGAAGGGCCGCAGCACCGTCCGCGGGTCCCAGCAACCCTTGGTGCGCGAGTCGGCCGACTCGTAGTCCATCGACGTGCCCAGGAGCATGAGGCCGAGGATCTGTTTTTGGACACACAATGTTCCCGGTTAACCACGTGTTTTTTCTCAGATGACGACTGTTACCGGGGGAAGGGGAAGGAAGGAAGGGAAGGATTCGTGACGACCCACCCTGTCAGGTGCCAGCAGGGCCATGCGGGTGACCATCCACCCACCCTGGCTGGTGCCCAGGGCGAAGGCCTTGTCGATGCCGAGCGCGTCCAGCACCTGGAGCGCCATGACGGCCGTGTCCCAGTAGGTGAAGTGCTCGGTCGGGCAGCTCGTGGCGCCGTGGCCGAGCGGCTCGATGGCCAGCAGGTTGACGGCCGACGTGAGCGCGGCGTCGTCGAACTGCGCCCGGTACAGCGAGACGGTGGTGCACATGGAGTTGATCAGCACCACGGTCGGCTTGGTGGCGTCGTACACGCCGCCCGAAAGGGCGTAGCCGGCCTTGATCCCGCCCAAGTGGGGGACTTGGACGGTCGTGGATTCGACGGTCTTGATGGCCGCCATCTTCTTTGCCTTCGCTTTTATTTTCTATGTCTTCTTGTTTTTGGTTCGGTGAGAATTGCGCGAGAATGAGGCCGGGAATAGGAGGTACGGTACGGCTGCAGCAACAAGCTTGTCCTGTGAAATGAAGAGAGGAAGCTGGGCGCTCGATTGCATTTACATACGGCGCACAAGTGGATGCCGGTTACATGAGGGAGTACGGGGTCGGGCAAGGTCGAGTCCCAAAGTCCACTTGGGCTTTCTCGATAGGGGTCGCCGATCCGCTGCAGAAATGTGCACTACGCTCTGCTATTCTCCGTAGTGGCGCGGCGGCGGTGACCCCTTCCCGCGATACTGAGAGCCATATTTGAACATGGGGAAACCGCTCCTCGTTTCAAGGAAAGCCATAAGTGGCAAAGAGAATGCGTTGACAATTGTCATCGTGCACCTTTTCTTAATGGTGATCCCAGGAGGATGGAGAACTCTCAAAAAGAATCTGGGATGTTTAAATCTCTGACGAGTTGGAAACGACACCTTTTCCTTGTCGAATCGCCGGGGATCGGCCATAACCTCGGCTAGACCCTTCTCGCCCCTGGTTGTCGAGGTTACAGTGCATGATGGCGGTTGAGTTCCCCCCTTGGGCTAGCCAGCCAGGCCAGCTTAGCGTTCGCGTATAGCGCTTCCTTCGCCTGCTTTGTCGCAAGTTGCGAGCCAAGCTGGCAGGGCTGGTCAAACAATTTCACCTTAAAGCCGCAGCGTAGGATTGAGCCAGCGGGTATGAGGCGAGGGCTGCATTGGCACGACTCAGGACCCGGCAGGGCAGTTTACTATATTATATATTTTATATAAGAGCCCGGACTACCGCCGTCAAACAGACGTCTCACGGGCGGGTCCGTTGGCCGTTCTGGAAGCCGAACTAAATACCGGGCCGCTGCCGCACCGGCGCTTGTGTTGCTCAGACTTCCAGACGGCCAGAGACCGGTGGCCTCTCTCGGTTGGAGTGGATTTCGCAACGACTGCTCGCCTAGTGGAAGATCTACTTGTACTGTGCAGAACTGCGTATGGCACTAAGTTATACGCAGACCTCAATGTAGAAAGAGATCAGCGATGTCCCCATTTCGAGGGCTTGGAGAAATCATGCGAGTGCATCGTCGTTTCAACACCAAGCCACCAAGTCTGGTTGATAATCGCCGTTGTCGTCGCCTAGACCACTTTAGCACCTAGCGTCCCTGTGTCGCAAGGCCTGCCAAGGCATAACGCAGGCACAAGGGTCCGACGTTAGCACTGGTGCACCAAATCTACGCTCCGTGTATGGCTGCCGCCGCAGGTGTGAGCGGATCTTGCGAAATCTTTTACGTAGCTTCGAGCGTGGAGCAAACTGGAGTCGACGTCGAGGGAATTGGAAAAAGGAGGTGAACCCACATCGGCAGTCGTGATTCGGCAGGGTGTGCCCTGTCCGGCTTTCTCCACCGGGACGAGAGATGGTTCGACGGTTAGGTCACTGTCCTGCTTCCAGGCTTGCTTCAAGAGAGAAGAAGAGAATCGGGCCCAAAACCATGTGATGTCCTCGTTGATAATACACCCCTTTGGTTCTCGCCGAACAAGAGATCTGCAAAATGCAACAATAAGTTGCTTAATTCCAGACCTTTCTGCTATACGGTACAAAACTGCGGTATACTATAGGAGTCCCCACCGGCAGCCTTGACGTCCATCATACCGTATCTGTCCAGGGGAGGGTCGATGGAAGTCGGAAGCACGTCTTGTTGCTGTCCAGGGTGAGTGGTTGAACCTTTCAAAAGGTTCCTAATCCGCAAACAAGACACCCGATTCGAGATATCTCTCTCTTTGCTGTTTTCAACCTCTGGATTGGGCAAGCAACATCCACCATGGGTTTGCCAGGACTCAAGGGATACAATCCAGACAACCTCCAGCCATGGACGGTGCAGGTCGTCACCTCGGTGACTGTCCTGGCCGCCTGCTGCATCGGCCTGCGGCTCTTCAGCCGGCATCTGAAGGGGCAGAAGCTGTGGTGGGATGACTACTTCATCATGTTCTCCATGGTACGTCCCCAAGCATGGGCAAGCATGAAAACACACAAAAACACAGTGATCTAACCGGTCCGGTTTATGACAGGCCTGGAACTTGATGGTCGTGGGCTTCATCTTCGCCATGTACTCGTCCGGCATGGGCATCCACGCCGACAAGGTGCCGATCGACGACATCGTGCAGATGGCCAAGTTCCTGGTGGTGGCCGAGGTGCTCTACGTGTACAACCTGGTGTGGACCAAGATCGCCATCCTGCTCATGTACTACCGCATCTTCCACTTCCCCTACTTCAAGAAGTGGGCGTACGGCATCGGCGGCTTCATCATCGCCTGGGTCATCTGCATCACCTTCCTGTTCATCTTCATCTGCGTGCCGGTCGAGAAGCTGTGGTACCCGGACCTGCCGGGTCACTGCATCAACCAGGTCGGCACGTGGATCGCCAACGCCGCCTCGACCATTATCTCGGACCTGGTCATCCTGCTGCTGCCTCTGCCGCAGGTGTGGTCGCTGCAGCTGCGCACGACTGAGAAGATGGCCGTCACGCTGGCGTTCTGTCTGGGTTTCTTGTAAGTCCTGCCTCGCCTTTTTCCTCCCATATGAGTGGATGGAGTACCCCGGGTTTAGTCTACTGATCCTTTACTGATCGCTTACACAAACAGCGTCGTCTTCGCCTCGGCATACCGTTTCAGTGTCCTCTTCTCCTACAGCGGCACCGACCCGACCTACACCCTCGCGCCCACCGTCGGCTGGACAGCCATCGAGATGTCGGCGGGCATCGTGTCCGCCTGCCTACCGACGATGCGGCCCGTGATCCAGTGGGCGGCGCGCGGCGTCGGCATCAAGGGCGGCATCTTCGGCAGCAGCGCGCACGACTCGGCGGCCTTCAGCAAGAACCTCAACCAGAGCGGCACGGGCCACCGGCTGCGGTCGACGACGGGGGACCAAGCCGGCGACGCGGCGGATTTTTATAGACTGCCCGACGACGCGGCCTCGGGGAAGTCGCGGGAGGAGGTGGCGGCGATCGCGGCGGCGGACGCGGCGCTGAGGCCGGACCACGGGTTCAAGTACGCTGTGTCGAGCAAGCCGGGCCACGCCGTGACGGACAAGGACAGTCTGAGTAGCGGGGACGAGATACCGCTGCAGGGCATCCGGGTGCACACGGACTTTAAGCGGTCTGGGTGAGTCACTGCTGTGCTGTGCGGTGTCTTGCACTGCTGCTTTCTGGAGACGCTCTTGTTAGGATATACTGGACGTTGGACTGTACTGTACATTATGCTGGGGAGTATTGGAGCACATAGCACCCGGGTATACCAAGGATAGGAAAATAGACATTCGTTCACCTCACTTCGTCTCGATTGTCAGTGGCAGGTTTGACGGCTGGTTCGAGGGCTAGTTCGACTACTAGGAGGTGTTTGAGCAGCGATGTCACTCCACGGCGTTGGATGTGTAGACATAGCTGTGACTCATGTTGGTAGAGGGTAAAGCCAACATGTAGCTGTGCCGCACGCTCCATATGGTTGTGGTTTGGAGCGAGTTCGACGTTGTGAGCATGTTGTTCACATATAAGTAGCTGTCCATTCACCACATCTGAGAGCACTCGAGAGGCCGTAGACGTGTCTGCCAGTGTTCGAGAAGTGCCCTGTACCACGCATGGATGCTCTTGTAAGTCTTACGCTTCTCTTCCCTCACACCCACTTGGGAGCCGGATGATGATAATGCAGCCCTTCTCGACTCAAACATGATCTCTCTGAGAATTGCCTTCCTTGGATCTTGAGCATCGCTCCACCCGTACCCGTGCCATGCAGTCTGCTTTGCGGGCAAACCGTGTGCTAACCACGCGTTGCTGCAACTCTGCGGACGAGATGCATTCAGATCCCGGTATGAACACGGCGGTTCGCGTCCCTCGTGTGTTGGCAACCACATCGAAGAACACCTCGTATAGACGGACTGCGCGTCAAGTCATAGCGAGCAGCCCGCCGACGTCGTCCTTGTCCATAGCACGAAGACATGGAGGACGATCGCCATTCGCGGCGCGGGGCCGCGGTCTTCAGCTATACCCTAGACTGCCAGAGGTAGCGAATACGATCTTCAACTCGCGAATAATACCGACTTCTTCCAGACAAGCCGGTCGCGGTCATGCGGAAGCTCCTGATAACCCCTCATGATAACCCCTGTTGGTGTGGCAGTGACTCATTCGCCGACGATGTCAGGCCACGAATGCCGTGCCGTCTTGGCCCTCGATAGGGCGCTTCGCATGATATTTATAAACGAGCGTCTCGGTCCCTTTCCAAACGTCGGAAACAGCTCTGAGGGATGTCCAAGAGGCTCGCGACCTGACAGTTGTGTGGTTGTATTCAACATGCTCTGCTCTGGTAAGTGTACTGTTACTGCTCATTTCGAATTGCTGCTCTTTAAATCACGGTTTCAAAGCATTGGATCCTATGATGATTAAACGGACTATTCACTCGCCG
Source organism: Coniochaeta sp. PK30-01 (assembly GCA_023628855.1). Taxonomy (NCBI): domain Eukaryota; kingdom Fungi; phylum Ascomycota; class Sordariomycetes; order Coniochaetales; family Coniochaetaceae; genus Coniochaeta; species Coniochaeta sp. PK30-01. The sequence continues at coordinate 230,113 of JAMAJW010000009.1, read as the reverse complement.
AACTGAAGCTTTCGTGTTGATAAATGTCACTCTTTTTCTTTGTTGAGGATCAAATATCGCTCTGTTCTTTGTCGATGGAGACTTACATAACCCCTGTGCTGACCGTTGGCAACATATTTTGGCCTACGCAGTGCTACGATGCCCGAAATGCGATGTCATCAACAGCGGTCCAGTTCGCGGTTCCGAAGAGGTGGGCTTACTCAGGATCCCGGCCTGGTCCCGTCCCGTCATCAATGAGGCGATTAATCATCGTCGCACCCCGTATAAAGTGAGGACAAGGTAAGGCATAACACCCTCTACGACATGCACAGGTAAGCACTCTGCCTGCTAGGCCGTATCTCGCAGCCGCAAGGCATCACCACCATCGAACCATGGCCCAGTCCTTCCTAACAAAGTGGTACCCCCGCGCGACGGAGAACCGGCTGTGGCGGTCCGACGCCGCCTTCCGCAAGACGCGCAACGCCTTCCTGCGCGCCTCGGGCAAGAACTTCCTGTACCTGCAGGTGCTGTTCCTCGCCCTCTTCTGCTGGCTCATGGCCTCCCTCTACCAGCAGGAGACGCACGCGCACAACCTCGTCCTCGCCTTCGTCGACTACGACGTCCCTGACTCCCCTATCGCAGCCGCCGTGCGCACCGCCTACGCCCGTCTGCAGGGCGACCGGTTCCCCACCCTCCGAGAGGTGTCCGCGGCGGAGTACCCGGACCCGTCGGACCTGCAGGCCGCCGTGTGCGGCATCCGCTACTGGGGCGCGCTGTACGTCTGGCCCGGCGCCAGTGCCAGGCTCGACGCCGCGCTGGCCAGCAACTCGACGCTGTCGTACGACCCGGAGACCGTGCTGACCTACATCTGGGACGAGGCGCGGTACCCCACCGTCTCCGACGCGTCCGTGGCGTCCAGCCTGCAGACGCTCTCCCAGGACGCACGCACAGTCTACATCCACAACATCCTCACAGCCTCCTCCTCCTCCTCCTCCCCCCCCTCCTCATCCTTCTCCCCGTCCGCCGTATCCGTCCTGTCCAACCCCTGGACCCTCACCTCCCTCAACATCCGGCCCACCACCCAGGGCTCGCGCGCCATCTACAACACCCTGGTGATCATCCTCCTGCTCATCCAGGAGTTCTTCTACCTCGGCGTCATCAACGCCCTCTACCTCAACTTCAAGATCTATAACCGGGCCAAACCCTTACGCATCGCGGCGCTGCGCACCGCAAACTCCCTCCTGTACACCCTCGTCGGCTCCCTGTGCGCGTCCGGCGCGATCTGGGCGTTCAAGGCGGGCTGGCACGTCGACAGCGCGCAGTGGGCGCTGACATGGCTGTCGCTCTGGCTGTTCGCGCACCTCAACTTCCAGGCGCTGGATGTTGCGTCGACGTGGCTGCCGGTGCAGTACCTGCCCATGGTGCTGATATCGTGGGTGGTGCTGAATGTGACCAGCGTGCTGCTGCCGGTGGAGCTGCAGCCGCGGGTGTACAGGGTCGGCTACGCGCTGCCGGCGCACGAGGTGTATCAGGTGCTCACGCACGTGTGGTCCGGGGGGTGTAATCCCCGGCTGGGGAGGGCGCTGCCGGTGTTGGTGGCGTGGGAGGTGGTGGGGTTTGTAGTGGGGGTGGTCGGGGTGTATAGAAGGTGTCACTATGCGACGGTGGCGGCGGAGGAGCAGGAGGAGGCGTTGAGGGAGAGGGTCAGGGTGGCTGTTGAGTTGGCGAGGGCGGAGGAGGAGGAGAGGAAAGGAGGGGAGACGGGGACGGCGGCGGAAGGTGAGGAGGCGATCGAGAAGGGGGCTACGCGTAGGACGGAGGATCTGGAGACGGGGAGCGGTGGTAGTGGTGGCGAGGAGGGCGAGCTGGAGCGGGTTCTGTCGAGGGCGGACGAGCGCTTGCGCCGGAGGGAGAGCAGGGCGAGCAGGGTCGCGTACGGGCCGGCGTTTGGGTGCCTTGTGCAGAGGGACGAGAGTGATGAGGAGCAGACCGAGAGGTAGGTTTGGATTGCGCGCTGGAGGTGCATGCAGGTAGGTTTGTGCATAAGGAAGGTACTGTACCGTATTGTAGGGAAAGTTCCGTATCGGCCACTTGCAGCATAATACGAAATTTAAGGTACTGTACGGTACCTAGTCATGAACATTGGGGTATAAGTCTAGTATCATGAGCTGCGGGAGCTTGTGCAAGTCCCCGTAAATTCCCCGCGAGTAGGAAGCGGCCGCGGGCTCCGGAAGTCGGCATGTCATGATGCCAGGTCAGTCGAGAAGCACACGATGGGTTCGCCTCGTCGTCATTGGACAGGGGGAAACACGCAATTGGCGAGATGCTTTGAACCAAATCCCGTGTCTGGCCTGGCTTGGCAAGAACATCATATGTATGTAATTGAGGAGCATCATATGAGAGAAATCGAAAAGGCTTTCGTTCTCATTCCTCCAAATGTCCAAGTCAAGACTATTCTTATACAGTCCATAACGGGATACCCTTCACTTACACCACTTACACCTCACTTACACTACCATAGAATTGGTTAAGAATAAGTAACACAATGGGCAGATTCGACAAGCTCGCAGGCAAGAAGATCGCCGTCATCGGCGGTACCTCCGGGTACGTCCCCGACTAACAGCATCAGCGTCAGTCACATTACAAAGCCACTAACCCCAATGCTTCGCACAGCATCGGCTTCGGCGCAGCCGAGATCCTCCTCGAGGCCGGCGCCCGCGTGATCGTCATCTCGTCGTCCGAGGAGCGCGTGCAGGACGCCGTCAGGCGCCTCGGCGAGAGCACCGGCGCCCCGGACCGCATCGAGGGCCGCGTCGGCAACGTGCGCGACGAGCCGGCCACGGTCGACCTGCTGCTGTCGCTCGCGCCGCTGGACCACCTTATTTTCTCGTCCGTCGACAAGATCATCCGCGGCCCGTTTGCGGACGCAGACCTCGACGAGGCGAAGTACCTCTTCGGCGTCAAGTTCTGGGGCAGCATCGTGGTCGCCAAGGCCGTCGCCAAGCACCCCATCGTCAGGCCCGGCGGGTCGCTGACGCTGACGAGCGGGGGCGCGGCGCTGAGGCCGCGTAGGGGCGCGGCGCTCGGCTCGGCGCTGAACGGCGGCTTGATCACCATCACGCAGGCGCTGGCCGACGAGCTGGCGGATAAGAGGATCAGGGTCAACACCGTCGTGCCCGGGCTCGTGGCCACGGAGCTGTGGGACAAGCTGGGCCACAGCGAGGAGAAGAAGGCCGAGATCTTTGACCAGGGCGCCAGGGAGCTGAGCGTCGGGTTCGTGGCCACACCCGAGCACATCGCCGAGGCGTATCTGTATGCCGTGCGGGCGGACTACGCCAATGGCTCGACGATTGTTATTGGTATGTTTTGTTTTCTGATTGTCGTGGGGTGCGAAACAGACGCTGACTGTCCGAACTGCAGATGGAGGAGGCCAGTTGAAGTAGAGGGTTTGTCTTGGATGCGTATCAAGTATGCGGTGGAATGCCAGGAGCGTGTCACAGACAGTAATGTATTTATCAGTTGCCATCCACAGCAAGGTAGTAGGAATCCATTTTCATCTAACCAGCGCGCACTCTATCAAGCGCCGAGCAAGTCGCTCAAGGGAAAAGAGTTGGAGTATATCCGTCAGGCACACCTAAGACTTGTATCAGATTCCAGACACGCCACGCCACTGCTGTACACCAACCATATGCCGTCCGTCCGTTTCCATCCGAGACAGGGCCGAGGAACAAGCAAACAACGCGTCGAACGAAGAGAATTACACGCAGTAAATAAAAAGGAGAGCCGCGCAGGCTGGCCGGATGTTCATCGAAGATTCGCCATGGTGGATGTATACACGCAAGGAAATTCAAGGAGCCTCGAAAGGCCGTATGTGCTTTGGTGAGCTGTGTGAGTTGGGTAAGCCGCGCTCGTCGTTGGGGGTATCAGATAAGGAGGCATCCTAGTTGTCTGGTATTCCGTGGGTATCAGAGGTAAGGAACTGTCCTAGTTGTCTGGTATTCCGTGGGTATCAGAGATAAGGAGCTGTCCCAGTTGTGTCTCGTATTAGCATCCAGATGTGGGTGTTGTGTTTCCGTCTCCTTCAATTAGGTTCGAGGCCTGGGACATGATTTGACGCCATGTCGCCAGTTCCCTCAGAATGCCAGCTGGGGTATCCGGCTATATGTGCATCTCGTCGCGCGTCTATTGCACGGCCGGGACACCAGGAAACGCCCCCGGCACCTCCTGCGCCGCGACGGGCGTGCCGGACTTCTCCTTGCCCTCCTCGGCGTCCTTCTTCCCCGCCTCGCCCGTCTTGCCGAGGCGCTGGCACCACTCCTCGGCGCTGTGGATCGTCCCGTCCAGCACGCCGCTCACCTGCTCCATCATGTCCAGCCCCTCCCTGGCGAGCACGAGCACCCGCTGCGCGCTGTCGCGCACCTCCTGCTCCTGCTCCTCGGCGCCGGTCCCTTGCTTCTTGGCGCCCGACGCGTCTTGGAGGGTGGCGACGCGGAACCGCTGCGGCAGGCTCGTGAGGTGCCGGTGCACCAGCTCGCGCGCGTTGTCCGGCAGCGCGCCGCCGGCGTACTTGGACACGGTGTCGATGACGTCGCGCAGCGTCTTGAGCACGTCGCTCTTGAGCTCCGTGATGCGCGCGGCCAGCTGGTTGCGGTCTGCGGGGATGGAGCTCGAGGCGGACGACGACTCGGGGCCGTCGGTCATGTCGTGGTCTTCCTGGCCTTCTCCGGCGGTTCGTTCCGGCTTAGCAGAGCCGTCGTACTGCTGCAGCATGGACTTGAGGGCCGCAATCGTCTTGGCGATGTGCTCGTTGGCCCACCGCAGCCACTGCAGGCAGTACTTCAGGCTGCGCAGGCTCTCCTTGCTCATGGCTATGCTTAGGCCGGACGTGGACATGATCAGTCGCTGCTGCCAAGGCCCCGCCGCGCCGCCGTTCGGCCTGTTGGCGACCTGCGTATGGGGCTCGGGGGCGTCGCTGTAATCGGGGGACCGGCCGGTGTCGTCGTATGCCGGCAGCGTGTCCTGCGTGTCGACAGTGCTCATGGAGTTGCGCCTGTCCCTGGTGAAGTCGTACAGGTCGAGATTCGCGATGGAGCGCGCAGCCACGGCCTTGTCGGCGAGGGTGTCGAGCCCCTGCTCGCCGGACGACTTGTTGTCGACCTTCCGTCGTTTCTGAGACTTGCGGCTCCCGGTTTCCAGGTCCGAGGACGAGGAGCCGTGTCTGCGGCCAGCGCCGAGAAACCACCTGATGCCCCCGTGCACGCCGGTGGCTCGCCCGACGCTGCCGACTGTGCTTGCGACTGGGCTGAGGTAACCCTCAATGTACTCAGCTCCCGACTTGAAGCGGGGATACGTCTTCTTGGACGTGGTGTAGGCCTTGTTGGCGGTGTCGATCGTGTTTGCTATCAGCGGGTGAGAGGTGGTGAGGAGGGAGAAGAGGGGCTCGGGGCCGTTGTCGGCGCCGAAGCTGCGAGGAGAGGACGTCGAGGGGAGCGGTGTGTGGCCCTTGGGAGGCGATGATATGAAGTCTGCAAGATATTGTCAGCTAATCGGACGGTCCTGGTTGCGCATTTCAGATGCTTGTTGCACGTACCAGCACGCAAGTCTCCCAGCGCCTCGGCCGCCATGCGGACGTCGGGGTCGTCCAGGCTGACACTGCTGGCCCTGCCGTTACTGCCGACGTCGACGTCCATCCGCTGCGGAGAATCGCTGGCCTGGACATGACTTGGAGTGTAGAATGTGGTCAGTGGGTTCATCGAGGGCCACTGGGTGGCTGAGAGCGGCTCTGGCGAGTACGACGGCTCGGCAGTCCGCGGCGAACCGAATAAGTGAGGTTGAGGGCCCGTGACGGACGAGAGAGATGGAAGGTTGTGGTTTGCGCTCGCCGCGATGTCGCTCTGCGGCTGGATTGGAGGCAGCTCCGTCTTGGGAGCGTCTGGAAACGAGAGTGATGCCGGATCGTGGAGTTGGGTGTATGCCGGAGGCGGACATGACCTGTGACCGAAGTATAGGCCGCTATCGTCGTCCGGAGTAGGCTCCAGCGGCGGAGGCGGATGGTGTTCTGTCTGCTGCAGAGGAGGAGGGATCGTAGCCGCTGCCGCCACCGCCGCCGCTGGCATGGTCGCTGAGCCGTCGTCCAGCGGACGGCGCAGCGGTTGTTCTTGGTCCATGTTTGGCGCAGCTACGCGATCGCGCAGGACGACATTGACACGGCGGTATGCGCTGGGTTGCTGCTATATCGTCCTTGGTGTACGGAGGACGACGTGGTTGGACCTAGACATGCATTCGAGTCGAAGAGCTGCTGGAGTAACAACTGTAGGGGTGGTCCGTTTCGCAAAACCTTCACAGTTCCAAGTTTTGACTTTTGACACATGCAAGTCCCGAGTAGGCACAATGACTCGCTGGGACCAGCAAGAGGAGTCGCTAGAGGAGAGGCGGAATGCTGCGCAACAAAGACGAGGGACGCCAGCGACGATAAAAGGTGGACGGACAGGACGGAGTAGCCCAGTGGGCTGCCACTGTGATACACAAGAGTGGTCAAGCCACTGGCGAAGTGGGCTGGTCTGGCGGGATTCTGCCAGAAGCTGATGGCCTGTGATTGAGAGATGATTCGTCGCGGACAAGAAACGGACCAGAAAGTGGTGTGCTGAAACTCGGAATGCTTCCGTCGCAGGGCGTTCGATAGATGCTGCTGCTATCACGCAGTAGGTAAGGTAGAGAGGCCCTTGGAGGTGTTGGGCGATGGGGCAATTGTCCGCCAAGGGCTGCTCTCAAGTCCCTGACAGGATGGACTGAAAGTCTGACGGAGCAAAACTGAGCCCGTGCTGTGGAGCAACGCTCCAAACTATGAGTAAAAAGAGCCCGAGGCAAGTCCAGCACCGCAAAGAAGCCGCTTCTGGTATGATTTCTATTCTGGTTTGGCTTGTGACGTGGGGAGCGACGGATACCCAGACTTGCCAGATACCGTAGCGGTCTGTGTCTTGTGGTGTGTCTGCTGGGTGTCTGCTGGGACTGATCTTCAATCTGCTGTGGTCTGCTGGAATCGAGACCTGAACTCGGCTAACGTGCCGAGTTTTCCACGTGTGCTCCTTCTGCAGCACTGTAGGACTGTGCAGTGATGCTATATTCACGACGAACAGCTACCTTCATGTACTGAATGCAAGCCTGGCTTTGCAAGAAGAGCACATGGCAACACATAACCTCAGGTCTTTGTACTGTAAACCGGTTGAACCGTGAAGAAGAAGCCTGAGATGTCACACTGTCTTGGTCAGTGGGCGGCAGGAGCAGCCCACAAGGAAATCCAGGCTGCACCCCGCAGGGCTGGCTGCTCTGCTGCTGGAAAAGAGAAGACACCAGCACGTGTCAATCTGCAGCCAATGCTGTCATTCCCAGAATCACATGCACACAGCGGGCCGTGTGAGCAAGGATGCCCATTCGCCCATCACCCGTGTTCCATTTTCAGATGTCAGGATGTTCCAGGGTCCACAGCATTCGGTTGAGCTCCGCGCCTTCCCTCCCCACATGGATGTGAATGAGTTTTCACAATTTTTTCCGGGCGACTTGCACACCGGATTTGTGCTTTCCTGATCCTGCGTGATGCAATGAATGCACAACACAGAAAGGCAAAGACACGACGATATGATCGTCGAGTGGGCTCGTCGAGTGGGCAGTCAGCCCGGACACGATATCACCCAGTTGTCATGCAACAAGATCGTCGAGAGACGCCATATGCGTAGTACTGTATGTAGTGTAAAGTGTAAGTAAGGTAGGTACGTACTGGTATTCCGTGGACCCTGAATACTCGGTCACATGTGAGTCCCGGGACAACGTGACCCCTCGTTGAGCCGACGGTAGGAATGAGCCAAGACACCGTTCTCAAAACGCTTGAGAATCTTGTCTCAGGCACACGGCGTACCGGTGAGATCATTCCGATTCAATGCGTATGGCAATGTGCTATGGCAATGGAGCAGGGCATGAGGAGTGTATCATCGGCGCGTTGTCTGCTTCTCGAAAGCTCAGGCGGTGTAACCCGGCAGAAGCTACGCGCAGGACACAACCTGCAGCATCACAAAAGCACCGCGCAGGATCAACGTCGCGCTCGAAATACGCAGTCTAGCAGTCCCACCTCATGGTCAACTGAAAGCAGTCGTAAATACTACTGCACAGAACATGCTCTACATGCTCGACCTGCTCGACATGCTCGAAATGTATGGTCCCTCTGACGCCGGCCAAGCTATTTTGGTAAGCTCGGGCAGCTCTTATGGTACCGATGGAATTCCTCATTCTCCGCTCCTCGAAATCGCTAGCTTTCATCAACTGACGCACTGTCGGCTCCAGCAGAATGCTGTCGCCAGTCGTGCGAACGATGGACTGCACTGTCTATTGGAAGCGTTAGAGAAGAAGGAAGAGAGGAGAGACGAGAAGAGACTGAAAATTTGGGTGGTTTTATTTTGGGATTTTTATGCCCCACTATCGTCGCCGCCCACTGCCGCCAAAACTCCGGCTCTTCAGCCAAAAGCTTAGCTGTGACTGGGTTGGTCCGTGCACCTCGGCCAACTCGCCTGGTGGCATCAACCTTCCATAGTACGTACTACTTACTGTATATCGGACTATCGATGGTGTACGGTGAGAGCTGAGAAGCAACATTGGCTGTAATACACGACGCAGAGGAAGCACTCTACCCCTGGATCCAACTCCCGCTGCCGCCATTCCGGAAGCTTGACCAGCGCACAAACGAGACAACCGCCAGCTACTCCGTATCTATTCATGCTCTAGCTCGCACCAGACCGCACATTATCTTGGCCGCTGGGCCACCTCTCCTCCATCTGTCCCCCCCCCCTTCCCTCCCCTCCCCCACTAGCCGTCACACGCTCACCATGGCGTCGGCCGTCTTCTTCCTCGACCTCAAGGGCAAGGTCAGTACCACCACCGTGGCGTCTCCTACTCTCCTACCCCGAGCAAGCTCTTACGAATTGTGACATGACAGACCCTCCTGGCGAGGAACTACCGCGGCGACATACCCATGTCGGCCGTCGAAAAGTTCCCCATCCTCCTCAGCGAAGCCGAAGAAGAGTCCTCGGCCGTGCCGCCGTGCTTCTCGCACGAGGGCATCAACGACCTCTACATCCGCCACAACAACCTCTACCTCCTCGCCCTCACGAAACGCAACACCAACGCCGCCGAGATCCTCCTCTTCCTGCACAAGATCGTCGAGGTGTTCACCGAGTACTTCAAGGCGCTCGAGGAGGAGTCCATCCGCGACAACTTCGTGGTGATCTACGAGCTGCTGGACGAGATGATGGACTTCGGCTACCCGCAGACCACCGAGTCCAAGATCCTGCAGGAGTACATCACGCAGGAGTCGCACAAGCTCGAGGTGCAGGCCCGCCCGCCCATCGCCGTCACCAACGCCGTGTCGTGGCGGTCCGAGGGCATCCGCTACCGCAAGAACGAGGTCTTCCTCGACGTCATCGAGAGCCTCAACCTGCTGGTGGCCGCCAACGGCAACGTGCTGCGGAGCGAGATCCTCGGCGCCGTCAAGATGAAGTGCTACCTGTCGGGAATGCCCGAGCTGCGCCTGGGGCTCAACGACAAGGTCATGTTCGAGACGACGGGGCGCACCACCCGGGGAAAGGCCATCGAGATGGAGGACGTCAAGTTCCACCAGTGCGTGCGCCTGTCGCGGTTCGAGAACGACCGCACCATCTCCTTCATCCCGCCCGACGGCGAGTTCGAGCTCATGTCGTACCGCCTCAACACGGCCGTCAAGCCGCTCATCTGGGTCGAGGCCGCGGTCGAGTCCCACAGCGGCAGCCGCATCGAGTACACGCTCAAGGCGCGCGCCCAGTTCAAGCGCCGCAGCACCGCCAACAACGTCGAGATCATCGTGCCCGTGCCGGACGACGCAGACACGCCGCGGTTCAGGACGAATATTGGATCCGTTCACTACGCGCCCGAGCAGAGCGCCATCGTGTGGAAGATCAAGCAGTTCGGCGGCCAGAAGGAGTTCGTCATGCGCGCCGAGCTGGGGCTGCCGAGCGTAAGGGGCGACGACGAGCACGGCGGCGGCATGACGGGCGGGTTCGGCGGGAGCATGGGCGGAGCCTTGGCGCCGGGCAAGGGCGCCAAGAGGCCCATCCAGGTCAAGTTTGAGATTCCGTACTTTACGACCAGCGGCATCCAGGTGCGGTATTTGAAGATTACGGAGCCGAAGGTACGTTTCCCTTCTTTTCTTGTTTCTCTCACTATATGTGTGTGTGTGTGTGTATCTGATATATTGATGCTAACACTTGCGTGAACAGCTACAATATCCTTCGCTACCTTGGGTGCGGTACATAACGCAGTCGGGGGATATCGCGGTACGGCTGCCGGATGCAGTATGACGGGGTGGCAGTGGAGGGTCGGGGCAATTATGGTAGACGCTAGATGTGGCTGGAAGAGACACCGGCATACTGTGTATACACTACCGTAAATGAGGAATGAGAGCGTCAATACAAGTCCATCTCACAAGGCTGTGGTATGACTGATGTTGTCGATATAAAGGCAAGGTGAGCAACGTGGCGGATGTGGACTCTGAGTTAACATCAACGGAGCCCATAGAGTGGAATGAGAAGATGGCTTCGGGCATCTCGAAGGCACATTTTTGTTGGACGGCACGCAGGTGGTATTCATAGGTGGTCTTCGCAGGTGGTTTCGCAGATGGTGTTCATCGTGGGCTCTATTTCTATGGGTGGTCTACAGGCCTTTTTCGGGTTCCGTCTCGCTTTTCTTAAACCTGGCCCATAAAGGCAATCATGACACGAGAGCAGAGTGCAAAACACCGCATCTTCGTCATCCGAAATGTCAGCCATGTCGACATCTTAATGCCTCGCCTATCCGCACCCAAGCCTCCAAAAGAGTCCCTCCTACCACAGCCTGCCTGCTAAGCCTTAAGCCTTCCCATCCAGCTTGATCTCCCCCACCGCGTTCGTCAACCCCGGCACCACCGGCGGCTGCGGCTGCTCGTCGCTCGCCAGCAGCCTCCTGACCTCGGCAACCATGTCCCCCTGGTCGACCAGCCGCCCTTCCTTCTCGGGGTGGTCCTCTGGCAGGCCCAGCGTCTTGACGCGCACCTTACCGGCCGCCAGCTCGTCCTCGCCCAGGATGACGGCGAGCGGCACGCCCGCGGCCTCGGCGGCCTTGAACTGCTGCGGCAGCTTGGGGCGCACTTTCGCCGAGAACTCGGCGCTGATCCCGGCCCGCCACAGCGCGTCCGCCACGCGCATGCGCTCGACGAGCAGGCCGTTCTTCCCCGCGCCGAAGGCCATGACGTAGACGTCGACGCTGCGGGCGCGCACCTTCTGGTCCTCGTGGCGCTGCTTGAGGATGGTGAAGATGCGGTCCACGCCGAACGACACGCCGATGCAGGGGATCTTGCGCCGCCCGTACATGCCCACCAGGTCGTCGTACCGCCCACCCGCGGCGATGCTGCCGATGCGCGTCTCGGTCGACCGCTCCCCCGGCAACTCGATCACGGCCTCGTAGATGAGGCCCGTGTAGTAGTCCAGCCCGCGCGCCAGGGCGAGGTCGAACGTCACCTTGTCGGCCACGCCGAAGGCGGAGAGGTAGCTGAGCAGCAGGTCCATGTCGGCCAACCCGTGCCCGACGAGCTCGTTCGCACACAGCTCGGGCTCGCCCTTGATGTAGGCGATGATATCGCTCAAGCTGCCGCTGTTGCGCGTGTACACGCCGATACGGTCCGCGACGTCGGGTTCCAGCCCCTTCTCGAGCATCTCCTTCCGGACCTCGTCCCAGGGCAGCTTGTCGAGCTTGTCGACGGCGGAGCTGATGGCGCGGGTCTTGTCGGCGGGGACGCCGCACACGGCGAACATGCCGTCGAGCACCTTGCGGTGGTTGAGCTTGATGGCGACGTCCGGGCCGAGGCCGACGCCGTCGAACACCTCGACCATGATGCGCAGGATCTCGGCGTCGGGGATCATGGCGTCGTACTCGCCCGCGATGTCGAAGTCGCACTGGTAGAACTCGCGCATGCGGCCGCGGGCGACTGCCTGAAAACATGTGTGTTAGCATTCGTCACACCCTGTTTGATTTTCTCTTTTACTCCTTATTTATCACTGTGGTAGGGTAGACATACCGGCTGGTCTCTCCGGTAGACTTTGGCGATGTGGTAGCGCTTGATGCTCTGGGTGCTCGTCATGCCGAGCCACCGCGCAAAGGGCACGGTCAGGTCGTAGCGCAGGGCGCAGCTCTCGCCGCCCTGGTCGGCCAGGTCGTAGATGAGCTTCGAGTCCTCGCCGTACTTGCCGGCCAGGATGTGCTTGAGCTCGAAGACGGGGGTGTCGAGCTGGGTGCCGCCGTGGCGCGCGAAGACGTCGCCGGCCACCTTGAAGATCCGGTCGCGGATCTGGATGTCGGCGCCCACCCAGTCCCGCGTGCCCTTGGGGATCTTGACCTGGTTGTTGTTGCCCTTGGCCTCCTTCTCCTTCTTGGGCTTGTCGGACTTTGGCCTGTCGGCCTTCGGAGCCTGGGCTACGGCGGCGGCCGCCGCGGGGGGAGGCGGGTTGATCTGGCCGTTCTCCATGGTGATGCCCCTCGTCTGCGGCGTCGTCGTCGTCGGAGGGAGACCGGGGTGTCGCAGTCGGCTTCGAGGTGCGGTGGCGATCGGCTTGGTGAGGCTGAGATTTGCTGTCCGGACAAGGCAGGGCTGAGACGTGTGGATGAGCGTCGGGCAGCGAAGGGTGAGGGTCTTCCGCATACCCAGGATGGAGTGAGTCACGGGATGTTTCTTTTTTATTTATCGGTTTTATTCTTTTTGCGACGATGGAAAATTCCTGGATCAAGTTCGGGTTACGTAGGTTGAATTCACCAATCACATGACTCGCAGAGGTACCTGGAAGTACCTGTAGCAGTTTGCGGGCTCCGCTTGGGGAAAGCTAGAAACAACGTCCTTCATCCATCTCGCAGCATCTGGCATCGACGCAAGACCGTGTCATCAAGCTTATTCGTCTCTGTATAATAATACGTTGATGCTCTGTCCATGTTTCTCAAGTTCGAACCCTGGCTCTGATCCGCGAAAAGCATACTCGTGAACCGTACCTCGGCTCGGTGGATGATATCGGCCGCTCGGGTACCTTGAACAGATCACTCTGGCCTAATGTTGACGCTTCTAGGGCTATCAGAGTAGCATTTTTGCACTTCATGTGAATCCTGGTGATATGTTTGGTACTTTAGTCTGTGACTTCACGAAGTGATGGACGGAGGAAGCAGCATAGTCAGGTATCTACCGACACAATGCAACTGCAATCAACCCGTTTTATCAGCCCGCGTACGTGGCGGTGTCTTACAGGTGCCAACTCTCAGAGAACGAAGATGAAGAGACCGGGCACTATCATGTTGAGAACTGGCACAGCAGCCACCTCCAGCCATCGACGGTCTAGGACTGTGTCATCGAATATACTCTCAGCTGGCTGATCGGAATGCGATTCTTCGACAGATGTCCGCTAATCAGGGTCATGTTTCGCTGGCTGCGTGTGGTCTCCCAGATCTATCTGTTCGCAGATACCAAACATTTGTGTTGGAGGCGGCCTCGATGATTTTCGCCAAGTTCAATTCGGTGCTTGTCTGAATCACAGACGTAGGAGTCACACGTCTTTGCCCACTACCTTATCTCTTGTCTTCAGCGTACGGCGCACGTCTTGTCTCATTAATGGTTGGGAGAGAAAAAGAAATGGCTGAACGATATCTGGCAGGTTGGCAAAAGATTCCATCGCCGGGGTTCGAACCCGGGTCGTCGGAAATGATTGATCGAGAGAATCTGAAAATCCGAAATGCTAAACCACTACACTACGATGGAGCTGCTGTTGCTTGTTTGTTGGCCAGCTCATTCTCCTCCATAAGTCCATGGGAGGAAGCAGTGACCCGTGGGAAGACCAGTCCCAAGTGGACAAAAGAAGTCACGTCCAAACAGCCGCTGAACCCGGTTTTCAACTCTCAACGAGTCTCTTTTCTCACACGGACGATCCAGCCTGCATAGATACGGTTAGCGGAGTAGCATATGTCTTGAACATACTCCGTGGAGATGGACACAGGTGCTTTAAGCTAGGCCACCGGACTAATCGTTGGACATGCACAAGACAAGCAAGAGCACAATCTGGTACAACCGAGAGCGGCTACCCGCCAGCCCCAGACGCATATGCCCGACGCGAAGGCTCACAGACCATCACGCCGCGCGACTGGCCAACAAGCACCATGCAGTTCATCTCTGCCTACCGGAAAAACTCTCTCGCAACTTCGGCTGACATGTTACCGAGGCCTTGCCTTGCCTTGTTCCTCGCCTCGGCATGTCCAACATTGATAGGCGGCCGGTCATTGCTCACGTCTCCTATATTCCCAATCCACTGCTTCGCCTCGTCATAAGCACGGGCGTATTTGGCAGTTGTACCACTTGCCTGGCTCGTTTCAGCGAGGGCAGCGGTGCAGACCCTCAAGCAGTATCGAAGCAGGGTTTTCTGCTCGTTCAGAAGGCTCACCACAGCAGCGACATCCCGGCCCCCGACCACGACCCCCGCCACTGACAACGACTGGACTGCAAGTTCTAGGCCTTCGAGTTTGCCCGTGAAAGTGCTCGTGGCCGTTGCAATCTGCGCTTCCAACCCCTGGAGGGTCTCTTGGCTCCTCTTCGTGGTATTTCTGCGATGGATTTGATTAGCGAAAGCAAGCTATGTTACGACTGTATAGCCATACAAGGTCACGATAGCCAAGGCGACGTCCAGGGTTTCCTTGCAGTCTCCAAGGCAAGACTTCAGCAGCAAGATGTCCTTCTCTCCGAAATGGAGCCGCGCCCTGTCCAGGAAGCTCACGTGGCCATCGTCGGACCGCGATGTGGCCTTCGCAAGCTTGTCAGCAAAGTGGCCACAGGCTATCTGGCAGTTTTTTATGGCTGGTTTCAGTGCTTCGAGGCAGGAGAGTTGGTCTGCCGTCAAGTCGACATTGCCGACTCTGATGAGCGAGGTATGGAGAAGTTCTATCAAGTTCTGGAAGACCTGAAGATCGCTGCGAAGGGCCTGCAGTGTCGCGGGCGCATTTCGAAAGCTGCCAATGAGGTCGTTGAGTGATTTGCAGCTCTGATATGCTAGCGTGCCTACTGCGATGATGCTCGCGATGATGTCCATTGTTGTTGTCCTTCGATTTGTGCTTGAGAACTTTTGACCACGCCGTCCTCAGTCGACTACGACATTAATTCCTTGATAAAGGTCTCGAGGCAGAGATGAACAGCCATGTCGGGCAGCCATGTCGAGATGCGGCTTGGAAGCGGCTCTCTCATTGGAAGGCGATAACGTGACCTTGTTTACCGCTCTTCTTCTGCTGCCCGATATGCACGGGCTCCCCTCGTCGTGGCGCTTCCATCTGCACTCATTATCCTCAAATATCGACCTTGAATAAATTATCCCTTCAAGATAGGTCTAACATGAGCGGTTCTCCCTTTCCCCAGGTGTCGAGGCACGATGGCCACGATGTAGCCACTGAGCTTTTGGGACATGGGGATTGGGAATATATGCCCAAGAGTAACGTGGCAGTTGCAAGAGACAGTTCTCGACAGTTTGTAGGGACGTCCAGCACCACTTTCACTGGCCCGATAGCAACTGTGAACTGCTACAGGCCTGACACGGGCACCCACGCGGCATCCGGCGGAGGGGCGGCCTCAATGATACCCTTTGATCGTGATCCAGACTTTCAAGGTCGCGAAGACATGCTCTCTCGATTAGAGCAAGGCTTCAAGAAATACAATCGGCTGGCAGTGTATGGCATAGGCGGAGTTGGGTCTGTCTAACGTCAGTTTCTGTAGGTCTGAGCTCGATTGCTAATATGTCAAACAGCAAAACGCAGATTGCCATTGAATACGCATTTCGGTTTCGCGAGGAGTCAGCAGAGAACAAAGTGCTCTGGGTCTACGGCGCAGACGCTGTGCGTTTCAAGGAGTCGTACAGGGCAGTCGCATCAATGCTCGAGATCCCGGGTGCCGATAGGAAAGATGCACCCTTGCTCACGCTGGTGCGGAATTATCTATCACAAGCGAAGAACGGACCCTGGCTTCTGGTCCTTGACAACGTGGACGACATATCAGTCTTCATCGAGCCGCAGCCGGAAGTTCATAACTCGTCGAGTTCGTCGAACCAGGACAACAAACCGCTGAAAGCATACCTGCCCATATCACCAAACGGTCGCATTCTCATCACATCACGGAACCGAGGATATGCTCACGATCTTCTGACAGTGCGGTCTGCTACGTGCCTCATCGAGATTCCGCTCATGACCCCAACAGAAAGCCTTAATCTGCTCAAACATAGGCTGTCGGACGACTCAGGGAGCGATGAAGACAAGGCAGAGCTCGTTTCCGAACTTGAGCATCTCCCTCTAGCAATCGATCAAGCTGCGGCGTACATCATCCAAGACGAGGGCCTTACTACAGTGAGCGACTACTTGCGAAAACTGCGCCAAGGCGAGTCCAGCAGGATCAAGGTCCTCATGGAAGGTATCCAAGACCTGAATTGGGAGGAGACGCCGAAAAGGTCTGTCTTACGAGCCTGGGACATTACCTTTGAGCATATCCAACACCACCAGCCGAAGTCGGCCGAGCTCTTCTTTCAGATGAGCATCTACTCCTCGCAGGCTATCCCTGCGGATCTTCTGCAGCACTCGATCGCTTCCGACGACGATCTGGACAGCATTATCCGCCCGCTGCTACGCTTCCATCTCATCAAGGTGCACTCCGGCGCCGCCTTATATGATCTCCATGGCTTCATTCAGCTTGCAACCAGGACGTATTTGAAGGAGGTCGTCCATCGAGACAGCGAAGTTTCCTCGGCCGCACTTCGCCATCTAGTTGCCAGTCTCAGAGATGCGTTTGAGCTGCCTGGCTCCAAAACCCGATTTTCGTATGTTCATTACCTCCCTCATGCCGACAAGTTGTCCAATCTACCATTCGAGACCAGGAGCGACAAGATATATGTCTCGGATATTCTAAGTATGGTGGCTGCATTCTGCAGCAGTACTTGGGATATCGCGAAGGCATTGGATGCATCTAGTCGCTCACTTGAGATTCTTTCCAGCGTTATCCGAGAAGGGGACGATTTAGCTATAGCCATGAGCCATCGACAAGCTCAGTACGGCGAGTGTCTCACCTACGTTGGACGTCCTAAAGAGGGTGAGAAGCTCATCCGAACCGCAATAGCTTATTATTCCCGCAGCTGTGACGGGACGGCGCAGAAGGATCTCAAAGATGTTCAGCACCGTATGACACTTCAGTCCTGCTTGACTCACTCACTTTTGATTCAAGGGCGCTACTCTGAGGCAGAAGAGGCAGTTTCGACAGCACTAGAGCTGTTAAAAGCCCACCCTACTATAGAGTTTCGGTTCATAGACAGTCTTCAATTCAGGATGGTCCAGATTCGACTCAAGCAGCGCAAATTTGGGGAGGCGGAGGAAATGGCCCGCAACTGGTTACGGTGTCACGGGTCGAAGGAGATGACGGAAAGCCAGAGAGAGTACCGGTTGATGTTTCAACAATTGCTGATGCTAATATATGGCGCCACAGGCCAGCACGAAAAAGAAAGAATGCTGCTTGACGAGGTGGAACCACTGATTATGTCCCACTATGGCGAAAAAAGCCGCCAAGGCCTGATTGTCCTCTGTCTTAGGGCAGAGGTTGATCGAGATCTCGACCTGATATGCCACACCTTGACTTTGGCAATGGAGATGCTTGGAAGTCTAGATCACTTTTTCGGGTTTGAGCTCATCGAGACAAGATTTCTTATTTTGAGAAAATCCGGTCGGTATGAGGAGGTCGCAGAATTGGGTTAAGGATTGTTAAAGCTCCTTGATAAAGCTTACGGTCCTTCACACGTACGAACCATCAGACACTCCATTCAGCTTTCCGACAACTACCTTGAAATGGGCCAATTCAAAAGTGGCTTGGATCTCATCAGAAGCCAGATCGAAGTCCTGGAAGACATGGCAGTTCCACACTTTCAACCCAATCTCGCAGTGGCAAGAATCATCGAGGGGAAATGTCTGGCGGGTCTAGGGCAAGCTGAAGCGGCCCTTAGCCTAGAGAAGGAATGTGTGTGATTTGATGAGATCATTGGATGGAGTCCCTGCAATCTATCGTCGGCTATGCAACATGCGACTCGCCGACCACCTTTTGGCTCTGGATCTGTTTGACGAAGCACTGCCACACCTCGAAAACATCCTAGTCGCTGTAAACACCACGGCCTATGAGTTATATGAGCCAGCAGGACATCGCCGTCGCTTCTGCAAATCTCTTGAAGAGATAACGCCGTTTTGACGAAGCAGAGACACGATATCAAGAGCTGTTGGCAATCAGAAGCAATAAATCATCCCTCCGACCGTTTCGCCAGAAGACGCTCGAAGTCAGAAATGAACATGGTGTCCTCTTAGCTCTATTGTGCGTAGCCGAAGAGAGACGTGGCTGTGGGAAACACTACGGCTCCGACAGTAACATCTGCCTCATCACTAGCTTGACGTCGTCAACAACATGGACATCCTTGCAGTAGTCCTCTATGACTTGGACGGTTACGATGACGCAGTCGAGTTGCCTGCGCAGGTCACACAGCTG
This sequence comes from Coniochaeta sp. PK30-01, assembly GCA_023628855.1. Taxonomy (NCBI): domain Eukaryota; kingdom Fungi; phylum Ascomycota; class Sordariomycetes; order Coniochaetales; family Coniochaetaceae; genus Coniochaeta; species Coniochaeta sp. PK30-01. The sequence goes on along the minus strand of JAMAJW010000009.1, from coordinate 211,503 downwards.
GGAGACGAGACTAAAGGATTGTACTACGGAATGGCGATGTAGATTGGGGTTAGCTGGCTGGCCGCGTTTTCAGGTTTCTCCTCTGGGATGTTGGCATCTTGCGGTTTGATGCGTCTAGGTTGGGGCTGAGATTGAAATAGAGGTTCCTTGAATGTTGTGGTGGCTCTACGCATTGTGCTTGGCTCGGGGGTTGAAATATTGAGAAATATTAAAGAATAGAGCTGAAACTGAACAATATTGGTTACTATACATTTTTTGAAACAGTATAACGTTTTGGTTGCCCCATCTCATGTATGTATATATTGGGCGGTGTGTAAACATAGCTCTAAGCCCCTTGCCTAGAGAGACGACTATGGAAACAGTACATGCATTAAGGCGAAAAGATATCCACTCTATGCTTGCCAAGTATCCCAAGACTCCTAGAACTCCTAGCTCCTCAGATGATTTATGCAAATGCAAACGACCACTCATGTATTCTGGGTGTCTGATAGCAAGCTCTTCGCTCTATTCGGCCTTCTTCGAAGTCTTCGTCCTCAGCTTCATCAGGGCATAGACCAGTCCGTATCCAGTGATCACGAAGATGACCACGATACCAGCGTTCCGCCAGCCATAGTAGTAGTGCTTGATGTTCAAGGTGTACAGGTACCCGCTGCCGTCGCGGTACGGGCATACCATACACTGGGACGTGGCCTCAGGATTGACCAGGTTGGTGAGGGCGCCGTATCCGTGCATGTAATCCAGAAGGTACTCGCCGCAGGTGGTGCCATTCGGCGGGTCGAAGTAGGCGAATTCTGAATTCTTGCAGTTTACTTTCTCGTCCCAGACAGTGAAGACGAGGAGGCCGCCCATCAGGTAATTGAAAGGGTCCATCCAGTAGAGCCAGTATCTCCAGAACGTCTGGATCTCGCTATACGGCACCAGCACACCGCAGAAGGCGAGCAGGACGCCCAGCACGAACGGATTGACCAGGTGTGCGAAGACGGGATTCGGCGCGTACGCGGCGATGAACTGGCCGATGCCGGTGTAGACGAACTCGTATAACAGGCAGACGAAGAACGTCCCGCCGGCGCGGCTCGACTCGGACGGGAAGCCAACCGTGTAGTACCAGCAGACGAAGTAGAGCACCGCGCAGACGCAGAGATACGGGAACTCGGACACGATGAGTCCCGTGACGAAGGCGATCCACGAGTACATCTTCGCGTGCTTCTCGCGGGTCTCGAAGATATCACGGCGCTCGATGAAGAGGGGCTGCAGCTGGTTGATCACCCCCGGAGCGACGAAAATGAAGTTGAAGACGGCGAACAGCCGCATCTGCAGATCGCTAACGGAGTCGCCGACCTTCCAGAAGCTGAAGCCGTTGAACAAGGCCGTCAGGATATGCAGAACGAGCTTGTTGTTGATGTAATCTGTGTTGCGGAATAGGGCGATGTTCATCCGGTGCGAGGTGATCTTAATTTGATCCCAAAGTGGCATGGCGAACTCATACCCATCATCGACGTGGCTGGCAGGCCGCGCTGCTGCCTCGGCGATCATGTGGTCGAGCTCCTTTTCCACCGCCGCCTTCTCGGGTGACGAAAGCCAGATCTGGTTCCAGTCCCGGCCTTGCGAGAGATGGCCGGAGACGACATCGATCATGTGCTCGGCCGGGTTTACCTCTGGTGGGCATGGAACCCCATGTCCCTGGAAGTAATTCTTGACCGTCTGCGCATTGTCACCGATGTCCCCAAAGTATACCGTTTTCCCGCCCCAGCCGAGGAGGAGCAGAGTATCGAATTGCGCAAACAGTTGCGCCGAAGGCTGGTGGATTGTAACCAAAACAGCCTGTCCCGCGTCAGCGAGTTTGCGCAGGAAGCGGACCGTGTTGAAAGCCGATTGTCCGTCTAGACCAGTAGTAGGTTCGTCGAGGAAGATGAGGAGAGCGGGCTTAGCCACCAACTCAACGCCAATCGTAACCCGTTTTCTCTGCTCCACGGTAAGTCCAGCATCGATGGTGCCAATGAGTGTGTCGGCGAGATTGTTGAGCTCTAGAAGGTCGATGATGGTGTCCACATATCTTAACTTCTCTGCGCGCGGCGTGTGTCTGTTCTGACGAAGCAGAGCAGAGAACTGAAGGGCTTCCCGGACGGTGACAAACGGTTCGTGGACGTCCAGCTGCTCACAGTAACCTGCTGATCTCTGGAAGGAAACTGGCAACGGCCGGCCGTCCACCAGAATGGACCCATGGATCGTCCCCTCGGTTTTCCGTTGCGCAAGCACATCTAGAAGAGTGGTCTTTCCGGCCCCCGAGGCACCCATCAGGGCTCCCAACATGCCCGGCTTGACCCAGCCCTCCACGTTGTCTAGAAGTTGGCGCGGTCCGGCCGATGTGTCGACCGTGTATGACAGATTCTTCCAAGTAAAGATTGCTGTATTCCGCATGAGCTCGCCGCCGCTCGCGTCCTTCTCGTGGTCGTCCCCAGATGAATGCCCATTCTCTGTTCCCCTTCTGAATTTTTCAGCATTTTGCGACTCATTGTCGACCTGTAAAGCTGCTACGACATGGACCTTCTCGCGCGGGATCACCAGATCCGGCCCGGATTCTGACGAAGGACGCCAGTTTATCGTGGCGTAGACTGTGATGGCAACGAAGAGCCCCCACCAAGCCCACACTATGCCGAAGTTGCGCCAGACATGATCGTAACTGTAGGAGAGAACACTGAGATAGTTATCACCCAGGACGAAGGTCGCCCCCGGGAGGGCGCCAGCGGTACCGGCGCAGGACTGATGAGCTGCGTCGGTATATCCGGGGCCGTTAGGGATAAGATTGACGCCAACACACGGGACGATAGCACCGTGGATCTCGTTGGACAGGAGCGCGTCAAAAGCGTATGATAAAGGGTCTATCCAGAAGATCCAGACGAACCAAGGATGCATTTGAGGCTTTAGGATCATGTAGCCGTTGTAGGTGAAGTATGCCATCATTATGAGACCGATCACTTTTGATGCGCCGTCGAATGTCCTGAAGAGGGAGCCGATCGCTCGGGCCATAGCCGTCATGCACTAGACACGGTTTATGAGTTTAAGTCATTCCAAACGGGGAGGGTTATAGCGACTGAGCTCACCATCGAAGATGCATAGAGGACCACCCAGTACGTGAAGAAGGCCCCGGCTGTGGCCCTGAGGCCGACCATGAAGTACAGCACGACCGAGAAGAGTGAGACTGTAAGAAAGATGACAGGGATATCGGCCGTGATTTGGGCAATGCAGAAGGCGGCCGGGTGATAGTACCCGAAATATCTGTGTTTTATCATGATGGGACGGCCACTGAAGGAGTTCATCACTTCAGCCAAGGCCAGCATGGTGTGGAATAACAGGGAAAAGAACAATGCTCCGCCCTTGAGGAAGAGTCCGTTCGAGTCGTCGGCGGCGTTGTAGAAGAGCGATCCGGCGATCAAGACAATCGACAGACACGTAATCTGCTTGACGAAAAATGTGGCTTTGTCTCCCCAGATGATCTGGTATTGTCGGATGACGCATGCCTTGACCTGTGTTCCAAACCCGACAGTCAACGGACTGCTGGCTGGTAGTTGGCGATCTTTCTCTATCGCAACACCCTGTTGAAAAAGCTTTGTCTTCTCAACCGCTTCGTCCGTGGTAGGGAAGTCGTACTCGGCGGTCATCCGGGCATGTATGGGGGACTTCTGGTACTCGGCATAGAGCATCTCGGCATTGCGTGGGAAGGTGTTTTCGCAGTCGGGGCGGATAATCCGTTCAGTCGGTACGGTAACACCAGTGAGGAAGTCCGCCACATTGGAGCCTTCGCGACACACGAAGCCCAGCTCCTCCATAAAAGGTCTTGCCTCCTCTCTAGGGCCATAGAACACTTCCTTGCCACCGTCTAACACAAGGACCTTGTCGAACAGGTTGTAGATGCCGTTACCTGCTTGATAAAGGGTCATGATGGATGCAAGGCCCAGGACATCTGTCATGGCGCGGACGGCTTTGACGAATTGAAGGGCGCTGAGAGGTTGTTAGCCGGGTCTCACTAGGTATGTGGCGAGCCAACCTGTAGTAAATTGCTTACGTGTTGGCATCGAGGCCTCTGGTACTGTTGTCCCAAAGGTATATCGATCCCTTGGTCGCCAAGGTTTCGCAAATGGACAATCTCTTCCTCTCGCCGCCCGAAACACCTCTGATAAATGCATCACCGACCTTCGTGTCATAAGTATGTTCAATGGAAAGGGCCTCGAGCAGAAAGTTGCGATTCTCGACACGCAGCTCTTCTTTCGATGTCACGCCTTCCGGCAAGTGGTAAGGGATCTTGAGACGTGTCGCAAAGTTCATTGTCTGGCCGACCGTGAGAGTGGGGAAGAACAGCTCCTCTTCCGTGTTGATAACAATCTGTCCGCGATATCTCTTTGCCTCTTTGGCGTCCATGGAGCCATAATGGACGTCCCCCGTCACGGACTTGTAACCCCGCCGCCGGTTGGCCAAAATGTTAAGCAGGGTCGTGCAGCCGGAACCTGGTCGTCCGAGCACTAAGAGCATCTCCCCCGGCTTCACGCAGCCATGGCTGTTCTCGAGGATCGTCTTCAGGGGCAGTTTGTGTCGGGCGTCCTGGATTTGCCTGATGACGTTGAACTGGGAGAGAACATTCTCATGAATAGCCGCTTCTGCGCTGAGAGCCTGTACAGTCACGTTTTGCCAGGTGATGCCGAGTTCGTGAGGAGGAAACCCTGATCGACGGTCGCGGTCCCGTGTGGCCTCGATCTTGGGCTTCAGTTCCCAGCTCTCGTCACCGGGAGGCGGTGGTTTAGGATTGGAGGACATCTCTGTTACTGCGAGAGTACCGATCCTGTCGGACTAATAGATTCGCGCTTTGGCCCTGAATGGGCGTGTATGGTAGAGACTTAAGGCAGTGTCGTTTTGGGAATCATGGCGGTAGTATTGAACGGTCACGCGTCACGGCGAAGCTTGAGCTTGTCACTATATATGGCGTCAGGTCCTAGCTAGTCTAGACACCAGTAGGGATTGACCTGAGACCTGCGAGCTACGGCGCCATAGGTCACGCCAACGAACCACGCCCCGGTTCGGAAGGCATGGAAGATGCATCTCACGCCACTTTGACTGGTGCTGTTATGACTTGGGGTGAGACTCCGAGGCGAAACGTCCCCACTGGCACATGATATCCGCTTAGTCACTGCCAGATCTTGTGTCAGTCAAGCTCGGCCGGCGCCGTTGTGCGGTCCATTCGATCGGTCCAACGGGCCCCTTGTCGGTGCCGACATGTCAAAACGACAAGTTGACAACCAGTCCAACGAAAAGGAGTTGTCCTCGATATCGGGTGTTCAGAAGCGCCATCTGTGACACTGTCCGATCATGTGAAAGGCAAGGGCAATCCAATCTGCAGAGTATCAGTACGGCAGCCAGGCTCCACTGACTAACTCCGTTCGCGTATTGTTTCTAGGAGCGTCGAGGCCCAACCCCGTGCCGTGCTAGCCTCTTCATCGTCGATACGTGTAAGGAATGCGGATAACTTAGGCCGCCCAAGTATCAGGAGATTCTGATGGAGGTTTGCTGTGGTGGGTCGCGGGATCCTCCTCTGGACCATGCCCCTTTCGGCTGACAGACGAGCCTGTCATCCAGTGGCCTGCCAATTAGGTGCGGTGCCGAGGTTCAAAAGGCTCACGCTAGCAAATGTTTACATCTGCGGGATCTACATCCGCCGACGAACAGACTTGCGAATGTCGAGCACAGGTTGTTGTTTGACATGTGCAGTGGACCTGATGGTTTCATCGATGCTGTAAATGTCTTTCACCCCAGCATTGCCTTTGCCCTATTATGGCCCACCGGACCCCCACGATGAAGAAGCGAGCCTGTGATTCCTGCCACCGATGGTATGGGTGCGGATCTCAGATCTCCTTGGCTTTACCATTCTTCCTAGGCTATCTCTCATTCCAATAGCTGCAAGATCCAACGTGATGGAGTCTTCACTCAGTGCAATTGTTTTGAGCATTACAATCTACTAGGCGATTCGACGACGTAGTTGAAGTGAGGAGAGCATAGCTTAGGAAGGCAGTGTCCACACTCCGCCGAATCTTCAAAAGTTCTATCACGGGTACCGAGGCTCTTGATATGCATTGGCTACCAGCAATGCACAAACGGGTTCAGCGGAAGAGCCTAGATTCTCACCTCGAAAAATTTCTTCGATGTCGGACCCGGAGCGGAGGAATCCTGGTTCCCGCTCTCCGATCCCGTTCCCCGATTCCCGCTGGACCCGGCAGACCATAATCAGCTGATTTGTTACTGCGAAGATGGGCCTTGCTGTAACACTGCTCCATACGGCCAATCGGCTCTATTTCCAGGCCAATCCTCCTCGGAGTTGACTCCGGGTGCAGCTTCGCCGTGACCTGCCTCGGTTTTGGACGAGGGTCGGAATTCTTACGGGTCCGGACCGGAGGGTACACGGCCATCTTGGCACTCTGTGCTTCGGGGCTCCCATGGCAGACCCGGCCGAAGCTCGGGCGCTAGTACTCCTTTCCAATGCTTAACTTTCACCAGACTACCTGCAACTGATAACGAGGCGACTTCTGAAGTAGTATATTGACATGTTTCATTCATCGCACTTTACGTTGATGTTCTCTACCATCGATTCTGATTTCTGCTTTGGTTTGGTTTGGTAATCATTCGGTAAGGCCTTCATCCCGCTAGGGTATATGCAGCCAGCGGCCATAGGCGTAGTTCGTCTTGAGCACACTACCAAGCAGTTACAAAAGAGTTAGAGGAATAGTTAAGGTAGCTTGTTCTTGAATCTATTACCAGTACCTTATATAGCCTCACTTGTTTCCTTTCCTTCATGTATTTCGGAGTTCGATAACAATAGAATTTAGTTACCCTAGCAAATACGGAATCTCAAAGTCGACAAAAACGCTGTTGTGGCTGCCGAACTTGGTTGAAATATGTCGTCGTATAGCGGCAGTGACAACCTCACACCCCCATCCCTTGACAGTAGAGTTCCTGGGTCTACTGGGACCTATCTGCCTAGCACAAGCTCGGCTGACCGAGGCAGTTGTAGTGTTCAGGGGTCATGGATTTCATTGTGCTAGATTTATGGTAACGATCATCCTATCAAGCAGGTCGCGGAGGTGGAAATATCGACAATTTGTGAACTGGTGTAAGCATCCTGCTGCTAGATAGACCTGTTGTTTAGCTTTCTGATTGTTACCTTTGAATCTAACTCGTGAGAGCAACCAGAACTATGACGTTATCCCGTGAAAATGAGTAATCCTGCTGATAGACAAATGTTTTCATATGGTACAGTACCTCAGTTCTGCCGCACCTCCTAGACTTTAGCAACTTGAAGCTTTTGAGTTGATTGCCATAAGCGCCCTCATTGTTCCAGACATATGACATCAAGGTTGTCACCTTTCTGTGTAAGTGCTGAACTAAAGTTGTACAGATAGACTTACAGCCATCTCGATTTCGTGCTCAGATCCCTTGGCGGTGCATCAGTGCGTCAGCGACTTGGAAGACTAGCAGGCCAAGTGCCGAGCACGGGTCTTGCATTTGGCAAAGTAGGCTGTACAGAATTCAGACACCCTCCAAGTCTCTGGCAATGTCGCAGTCGGAGGTCTCTGACAGGCTGAACCAGACTTTCCCGCCAGCGGGAGCCAATGTCCTCCCGCCAAATGACCGCGAGCGCACACACTGACCCCCTTGCAGCGTGCCATTTCCCCGCAGAGATGCAGACAAGCTCCGTAGCCTCCGCCGCCTGGGTGCCTGTCGTTGCAACTTTAATTCGGCGCCCAGGGCCAACCACGATCGTCCGTCTGGGTGCTTAACCCACTCCGTCGACGGGAAGTCGCTCCGTGGCCGAGATCGCGGTCGGTACCGTCGGCTCCACTGGTCCGGCACCCGTTCTTGACGCAGGCGGTAGATTAACATAGCGTAATGGACCCGACCATACCCCGGGATTTGATGCTGGTATAAATTGGCAGATGCAAGGGTTCGCAACTTGGCATCGGTTTAGCGCCATCTCGACCCCAGATTCTCGGAGGCCAGATGCTTCACCGTCTTATTAAAGGTGTTGTGGCCTCCGGGTCCCACGGTCAGGAGCCCTTTTTCTGAGGTTTGCTCAACAACAGCTAACATCATTATGCCACTGCCTCTCTCCTTATTCGCCATGGACCTCTAAGAGCTTACGAATCCCGCGAGACTTGTCATCTCTCACAGCAGGACATCACGTCGCAATTATGTCGACAAGCGTGGCCCCGCCGGCGCCGAGCAACTTCACGTTTGGAGGCAACTTTACGGCTGGGGGCACTGGAAACTTCACCTCGGCCTCGAACACGACCGCATGGCCATGGGGCCCTATCCCAAACGACAACCGGCGTTCACTCCAGCCAGACATCATTGCCTGTGCTACAATCACATGGGTGATCGGCATGACGTTGGTAGTGCTTCGACTCTACACCAGGACACGGATTAGAAAGATTCTCGGACCTTCGGACTGGTGTATCGCCTTCTCGGCCTTATGCGCTGCTGGTGTCACTGCAAGCTCCGTTGAGCAAGCTGCGCGTGGTGCCGGAAAACATACCTGGCAGATGGATCCTATGCAGATTCCGCTGATGACGAGAGTATGTCTGCGTGTGCTCTTTCGAGAGGGCTCAGTAGTTATTGATTTGTCGTATAGGCATCCTGGTACGGGATTCTCTTCTACTCCCTAAGCCTCACCTTCACCAAGATATCCATCCTGCTGCTGTACAAACGCATATTCACCTACCCGGGCTGGGTGAAACGGGCGATCCGCATCGTTCTCTTCGCGGTGCTTGCCATCGGAGTGTGGCTGGTAGCGTCCGTCTGCACGGCCTGCATCCCGCTGGAGGCTTTCTGGAAGTGGTGGCTGGTATTTGTCCGGCCGGTGTACTGCCAGCCGCCCAACCTGTGGTGGGCCAACGCGGGTATGCACATCACTACCGACATCGTCATTGTGCTGCTGCCGATGCCGGTGCTCTCGACACTGCGTCTGCCTAGACGACAGAAAATGGCGGTTATGGGGGTCTTTGCGCTGGGGTTTTTGTAAGTGTAGACGCCAACGAGGATACCACATGGCTGTGAATGGACTAATGGTAAAGCACAGTGTCTGCTTCGTCTCGATCATGCGTCTGGTCAAGCTGGTGGAAGTCGAGACGACACCACAGGTAGACGCCGGCTACTCGGGCGCATCACTCCACTTCTGGACGACCGTCGAGGTCAACACGGCCATCTCTTGCGCCTGCATTATGACTTTGAAACCCCTGATCGTCCATCACTTCCCCGGATTCCTGGCGCCAAGTTCCTACATGAGCGACCCGACACTCCGAGAAGTCACGGGAAGAAGCCGGAGAAGTTCCGCTACCGGAAGGAGCTCGCGGCGGTCTTTCGCCCGTCCGGGCTCGGGAATGAGGCAGGGCCATCCGATGTCAGAGACTCACAGCCCGCGCATGAGGATGTTCCCGCACATCGAGGAGCATGAGATGGGTCTCAGCGAGGACGCAATGAAGACTTGTGACCTGGAAGCGCAGGTTGACGAGAGCGTGGCTAGTACCGTGCCTGACGAAGACTCGACGTTTGGTGGGGGCACGTTGCGGCCTCCGCCTAAGCCACGGTTACGACCTTCTACGTAGGAGTGGTTCGAATGCACATCGACAGTGTCAACTGATCGTACGACGTACCAGTCTCGCTTCAAGTCGCAATGCCCAGTACGGAAGTACCTGAAAATGAGGTGGACTCCAGGATCGTCCTGTTCTACTATCACCTCCAGCTGGCTGGATCTCGCAGTACTGGCGCCCAAGAGTAAGCAAATTGCATCCTTGACAAATGCCGTGTTCCAACTGTTGCATGGATGGAGTTGCATGCGATGCGTATGCTGCTCTGTGGACGATATATGGGGATGGGCATTGAGTCTTGCTGGTATGTATGGAGTAAGGCAATGACAATATGCGCTTCCAGAAGCTAACAACAGACAGGCTAAGCCGCCGGGATTACACCACTGCGAATGCAAGGCAACACATCGCAAGCATGACGGCATTTAAGCTGCTAGCTACCTATCACCGGTTGGGATATCTTCAGAGGACATGACTCAAGCAAAACAAGCCAGTCATACACTAATAAACTAAGATTATACTCGAGAGTCAGAGGCCTGAGTCCTATTGTTTGACAATTTTAGTTGACCGCCAAAGAGCCAGAGGCACTGAGCCCTAATGGGCACATGTTTTGTCTTTTGACGCATGTCGAAATCACATCAGAGGATATGGCTGGCGCGCCAGGATCAGGGCGGAAGCCGATAATTGTATTGTATGAAATACCATTCTGGGCCAACTAGACTTTTGGGCAAGTCACTTTACCGGTCCCGGGTTGTCGAGAAACCATCCTCTCTACCTTAAGTACATGGTAGCCTTTCACGGTTAGAAATACGACGTGCATAGGGCAGTATGGCAGTTGAGTATGACTTGACCTCACCCTTGCTCAACCCGTCCATACTTTCCAGATCTTCTGCACACATAAGTGTCTAGTCCCTCCTGTCTGTCTATCTGTCTGAAGTGCTGCGCACATCTAGCCGAACGCACTCGCCGAATAGTCAGTCACAGTACTCGATGTGATAGGACAATGCGCGTGCCGCCTACAGATGTACCGGTCAGGAAGCGCCGTGGCTAACTGATTTATATGCATGGTAATCAGGGAATATACGACCAAGCGTCGAATGCTGATCTTGATAACGAATTTGGCAACCACGTGGATAATGAGGTTACTACGAAGATCTTGAAGGAGGGCACACTCGCCGAGAGTCACAGATCTTCCTTCTGTTATCGGACGTGTCACATACATCTCTGCTGAGTTATCCCCATTGGAAACTTGCAAACTCCGAGGGCTTGTCAAGACGCTTCCTCCATAGCCGAGCTTTTGATCTGTCATTTCGGTTTAGTGTGGTCAATTTAAAGCCAATCCTACACATTTCTTGTTATTATGAGAAGAGAAATTGCCATGGTGTATCTTTGAGATTCGTCTCTCTCAGACAATTTCTCAGCGCCAATCCAAGAACTTTCTGTATGATACGATAAAGTCATTTCCCGAGGCATGAAGAATGTCTGGCTCATCACTGGGTGCTCCGCGGGTTTGGGCCGGGAGATCGCGCTGGCAGCACTCGCACATGGCGACGTTGTCGTCGCCACCGCTCGAGACATGTCGAAACTCGAGGACCTCGCGGAAAGAGGCGCCATTGTCCACACCCTCGACGTGACTGCCGACGACGCGATTATAGGCCAGACAGTTGCCTCCATTCTGGAGCAGACTGATGGTCGAATCGACATCCTGGTCAACAACGCCGGTTACGTCCTTGCGGGTGGCGTGGAGGAGTGCACTCGCGATGAGGTTTCCGCGACCTTTGAAACCAATGTCTTCGGCCAGCTCAGTGTGCTCCGCGCGGTGCTTCCCCAAATGCGGCGTCAGCGCAAGGGTGCTGTAGCTTTCATGGGGAGCATCGGTTCCTGGCGAGGCAACCCCGCCGCAGGGCTGTATTGCGCCACCAAAGCCTCGGTGTCGATGCTGGCCGAGTCACTTGCCGGAGAGGTTGCTCATCTGGGCATCAGAGTCACGTCTTTCGAACTTGGCTACTTCCGGACCGACGCGTTTAGCGATGAGCGTCTGGTACAGGCGGCGAACTCGATAGAGGACGTACAGCCTGTGGTGAGGCCGACACTGGAAATGGTGCAGGGCTTTCATGGGCAGCAGCCCGGTGATCCAGCCAAGGCAGCGAAGCTGATCGTGGAAGCGCTCACTGGGACTGGTAGATGCGAAGGCCTAGAGCTGCCATCGAGACTGGCCATCGGCCCATCAGCGTATCACAGCATCACGGAGGACTTGGACAGGATGAAGGCGACTATGCAGAAGTGGGAGGCGATAGCTACTACGACAGACTTTGACGGGAAATATTGAATTCGTTTGCCATTGTGGGATGTTGGCCTCTTAAACTGTCAGGAGTACTTGCATATCGTCGCTACAGTACACTATTCCAGGAGTATTGCAGGCTCCTCTTGTACTCTAGGATCTTTTAGATTGCGTCCCGGTGCTTTGCTATTTTGCTATTTAGTCCAGCATTTATCTAGTCCAAAGAAGGCCGAGTCAATTCCATCTCTTGCACTCTACGAGCTTCCAACCCATTTGCAGCCCCTCCCCTCAAACGTATTAACCAATGCCAGGCGACATGGTTCCCGTTCTGAAGCTGGTTATGGCTGCATGGACTCAGTCCCCGATCTCCAGGGCAGCGTCGACCCGGAGCTGGGTGCTACCGGTGCGAGGCGCCGCGGTTCGGCTCCCCACTGGTACTTGGCGGTGTCGGCGCGTATGGATGGTCGAGTTTGGCATGCTCTCGGAAGAATCGGACAGGCTCCGAACTGCAATTGGGTGCATATACCCCCATTATAGTGACTGTAGAACCCTCCGTAGCTACCTCCAGGCGAAGGTACCTTCCAGCGTTATCGCTTTTCAGAACCCTCATCACCCCCCGGCAGCTGAGGACTTACCCGAGGAGGCGGCGGTGGCAGCCTGCGCGGCCTGCCGCGCGCTTCCGGGACTTCTTCTTGGTGACATTGAATACCGGCTCAATGTCCTCCGGCGAGCCTCACCACCGGGCTCGATCGGTTCCGGGTGAAGAATAATTGGCGCCACTCCCATTTTGTTTCCGTCACTCCCTGCTGAGAGCCATTTTGTGTTCCGGAACCTCAGGTTATAGAACTGAGTTCGTGCTTGCGTCAGGTGGGACTCGACCGCAAATATGACATCTGCCTTCTGAGCTCTTCCATATTTCAGGAATTTGCGCCCTTCGCTACCCTGGCTAGGCCCTTTATGTTCAGTGAGGCATTTCTCACCATACTGGGAACGAAAAATCTTTTGAGGGGGGGTGTGCAAGGTGTGCTTGAGGGGGAAGATCTTGGCGCAACAGTTTTTGAAGTCGTTAAACTGTTAAATCGCTGGGAAACCCGGCGAAGTTCTACCCGTGAAGATAGGACTTAATAACAGACCGGCCGCTAATAGCCTTCCCGGTTGCTACTCGAAAGTAGTGACTGCGCTTCTTAATGGAAATGTCTTTACTGATGGGTCTTCTGCGTGGCAAATGAATGTGCGTAAGTTATATATAGCAAAACAGTGTCCAGGTGATATATGACCAAGCCATCTGACAACTATGGCCCCACCATGGTACTCGACATGGCTCTTATTGTCTGGTATGCGCCGATGCTTCCGCCCACTGTCAGAGACCAGGGGAATATGTTCGGCTGTCGCGTAGGATGCGTCGGTCGGCATCAAGACTAAGCAGGTCAGCCATGGTGCCGATGCCGAACGATATAAGAAGTTTCTCCAGTGTCTGCGCCTCAACAATCTCATGGTCTGGTGTAGTCGTCGGTGAAGAAGGGTACGATAATTGATTACGCTGTGTCTAAACACTCCGCGGCCGGTTTATGATGCCCGCCTAGCCGTTGCCATAATTAGACGTGGTCTTTTCTAGTATTGAGGAGTGCTACATTGATCAAGCCGTTCAACGTGTATTTAAATCCCGGTTTGTGCTTCTCGCTAGCACTCTGATTCACTCGGGTTTCCTATTAGGCCCCTGACACTGTCCAAGTTGTATATACATGACGTCGAGACAGTTGTATGAGAGTTCAAGAGAGTCTAGGTTCAACCAACGGCCAAGGTGTACGGGGTTGTTTTGTTCGCACTGCTGTCAAAACAAGGGTTAATGCCGTGTCACAGGTGGAGGAGGATAGATTGCTTACGGGGCTACTGTGAAGGATCTGGGAAGTAGTCTATGCCCGCATCCGTCCTTTGGGAGCTCTCTTCATGTTGGCTGCTCCAAGTCAGCACTAATGCTGCTGTAAGCAGATCCTTCTTGACCCCGCCTGTCGAGTCAATCAAGACTGGCAACATAAAGCCAAGTTAATTCCAACGACATCCTAGGAACCTGATAGTCAGTTTCATTTCGTTCCCATTTCAGTTCGAGACTGTTCCTTGTACAGTATTCACACCTGGAGCAAATTCCTGCGCGTCACTCATCCACCAGTCTGCTTGACCACTTCCAGACCGCTGGATTCAAAGAGCGTATGACTCCTTTGCGGGCGACCAGGCATCACTTCGTTTACTTCCGCACTCTCAACACGTATCCGAACAGGCCGAGTCCCAAGACCAGAATGGCCATGATCACTGCCTTCGACGTCAGCATTGGCCTCAACCTTCGGGGTCTTCGCGCCCTGAAGAATATTCTTGCCAAAGCCTCGTCACACCCAGCTGCCGCAGCTGCTACCTCGGCAAAGTCAACCGAGGACGTAACTTTCCATGTTCAATGCTGTGTCAACCTCGCTACCGCAGGGGTAGGGCTGCTCACCGGCATGGAGCAGGAGACCCCGGTGTGGAATAGTGAGACGACCTTCCCGGCATTGGAATCGCGGGTTGACAGCGCGATTGAACTGCTAGAGAATGGCGCGAAGCCCGAAGACCTGAATGGCGTCGAGGACAGGAGCCTCGAGGTCACCTACGGTAATGGGCAGACTGCCGCCTGGGGCGGTAGGGAGTATATCCTGGGGTATAGCATCCCGAACTTCATGTTTCATTTGTGCATGGTGTATTCAACGCTGAACAGCCAGGGGGTGGAGGTGGGCAAGATGGATTATCTTACCCCTTTCATGGAGGGTATGGCACCCGCCCCCTGAGGGAGGGAAGCCGTATCGGAAGTGTACTTCCTGTTCGCTTGCTCGAAGCTGGACCATTTGTTACCGTTGGTTTCCGACATTGGGTTAAAGCAAATGACGAAGCAAGAATACTGGCCGTATGCTGCCTTGGAGACACTTGTACAGATGATCAGTCGTGTATCATTGGATTTCTATTTCTCGGAACATTTGAGGCCATAGAGGGAGAACACGCATACAATACTCGAGTTTGGGTTGGTGTTTGAATAAACAGAAGTAGTAGTGTTCAAAAGGAGAAGAGCGGCCCAGATATTATCGATAAAACCAGTATCGTCTCCCTGCTATTAGGTCTATAGAAGCGCCATAGACTAGATCGTGACCTACTTCAGGTCAGGACTTGATGAATGCGAAAGTTACGAAGGCGGGATACGCACTTATATATATGATTTTGACTCTTGAGACCCAAGAGTGGGAAAGAACGTGCTTTGCTCTTTGCTTATATTGCGTATCATGTGTCCCGTCAAACTTGTTTGCTCATATACCAGCAAGCTCCTACTTCAACAAAAATAAGGTTCAACAACTAGTGAGAGTGTGCTATTTAACATACAGCCGTTGGATTATGATTGAGGTTAACCCTAACTGAGCATTACCCGTGATCGAGATTGCCTAGTTTGGTTACTAGCAGACTGAGAGCGACAAGCTAGTTTTGATCCATCACGCTGCTACCTCGTCCCAAGTCTTGTTGATGACAACTTGATCATGTGAGATCTAACCTGTCTCTTTGCTTCGTTCTAAAACCTGTAGCTTACATGGGCAGAAAACGGAGATCGGCACCTGCTTGATCAGTTGAGAGGAAGCCTGTCAGGCGTTGTGCTGTGCTGTGGCTTAGGGCGAGGTAATCAAGCAGCGTCCACTCAGTCACTGACACTTTGGCTGTCGAAGTATAGATGTCACTCTACACACCAGCGTCACAATGCCATCTCTAGTAAACAGTGGAGAGACAGGACCAGTCAGTTCCCCGTTCTTCAACACTTGTGATAGGCCACAAAATTCACACATCCGGTTAAAATCGAGCCAGATTAACACCAGATTTTGCCGGTGGACCAAAGACGTTCATGTCCTTCAAAGAGGGTAGTGGCTCTCAGTCTGTTGTTGAATTAGCCTTATTGTGCGTTACTTCTCAACACTCTAGAACGTTGCATCCTCTGGGCTAGTACTGAAGTCCACCCTTTGAGCGAATTCGCTCGCTCCAAGTATCACATCTTAGACGTCTTCGCCAGGAATATCCAGCTGCCGTTCATAATGAACCAACACTCGCAACTCGTCTTGCTGATCGTATGGCAGACCACGGTCTGGACGTAAGTTGGTTCACCCAGATCCCCCGCCTGCGACTGGGCAGTTCTAACCACAAACTCTAATGCACAGAGTGGCATCAGCCGTGTCGATTCTGGCGGCGCATCCCCATGCACTACCGCCCATGTGCGTTGAGCATCAAACTATAGATCTCGGTGTCATGTCCGGGTCAGAGCTCCAACATAGCGCTGAGGAGATAGGATGCACAGCACAATCCCTTCACCTGGGCAACCTAACCGTTTCCAACACTACAATATATGGCGGTAGTCCCCTACAAGGTCAAAACACCTCTATAAGTTTTCACATCATCAACTCGGCAACCGGCATCGACTCTCTCTGCGCGGCAGAGGGAGTCGCACTCACACCGAATGGCATCGGATCTGACCCGCATATATGGTACGACTGCGCCAATGTAAATTCGAACCAGACCACCAAAGCGTCATTTCAGTATAATGCGCAGATCAACGAGTTGACATTCAACGAGACCTGGATATGCTATGATCAGCAGCCGTAAGTCCTTATCCCGCCCTTCAGTTCTGAGCCCACTGACGTCAGTCCGCCACGGTATCAGAGTTTTGTTCCAAGCTGCCGGTTCTGACACCATACCTATCACCTGTACGACGTTGCCTAGCGGAGACCAGTTTACGCGTCGATGTACGCAGAACAAGGACACGGCGATTGATATCTGCTTGGACATCACGCTGCTTTGACATACCTGTGCGATGCGCAGTCATCGAGCCACATGATAGCAAGCTGATCTTAAGCGATCTTCCGGAGTTTATCGTCCATGTCATTATAGCTATTTGTGCTCAAATAGGTCCTGTTTATAGATAGCAACATCCCATGTCAAGGGTCATTACAACGCTTTCAAACTGATAGACGAGCATACACACCCCAAGAAAGTTCATACGAGTATCAGATTCCAATATAGCTATGCTCATATAGCTTCTCCACGACATCAACTTTATGCTTTACTCTTTTTACCATCTGAAATGTGAGGTCTTCATTACGCTGATGCTTGCCCTCTGTCCGAGCTTGATCTGGCAACTAGTTCACTCCAGAATATGCCGAGGCATTTTGATCTCCGCTGCAAAGGACTAGAGGTGGTATTTATGGCTAACCTACATAACAAGATTCAAGCCTTTGCACAACATTATCATAGAACCAAGAATCATCATTGTCATCAGCATCTGACAGCTTACTGTCGGTAGAGTAATCCTCCAAGCACGCAAGTACAGATTTCATGTATGCCGTTCCCATGACGGAGGCTATGCCGGGCACAAACTTCTTAACAAGCTTGTCTCGGAAGTCTTTTCGATCACTTTGGCTGGATTTCCCGGTCGACCATATCTTTTGACACGTCCGCCAGAACGCTATCTCCAATAACACAGTACCAAGCCCGTAATAGTCGTATTTCTTCGAGAAGCGAATGTTGTCGGAGTCGTAGTGCGGATGCTGGTAAAACACCAGATCAGGGTCAGAGTCGGCGGACTTGATATCGGAGTAGAAAACATGTCCATGTGGCCGACTGTGATGAAAGCCGATGAGATAGGGGTTTTCTACACCTCCTACCCTGGTAGAAGTGCCATCTATCGGCTCCGTCAAGAAGAAGATGATGTTTCCCGGGTTAATATTCTTATGTATCCATCCGCAGCAATGCAATTCAAAGAGGCTGGTGCACATGGCTTTAGCTAAGTTGAATTTGTCTTCCAATGTGATTGGCAGCCTATCGCGTTGCAGGAGTTGTTGCAGAGTTACCGGAGTCTGGATCGTAGTTGGATTAGTTCTAGTCGCTGGTGGATATGCGTACACAAATCCATAAGCGTGGTTGTTCGAGTCTGGAAGGATGAATCCGAGACAGTCGAGCACACGGAACCCGGGAGGCTTGGCGCAGCTCAACAATTCGGCCAAGATGATGACCTTGTTGACTCTCTCGTACTCAGACTCGCCTTTGTCGACCTGGGAAATAAACACCCACTCTACCAAAACGTTTCTGTCCTTGAGAGCTTCGCTCCCGTCGTCTCCCATCTTTGACTTGCATGGGTTGTAGACAGCAAGACTGTGAGAGCGACTGAAGGAGCGAATCAGCTGGATTTCCGAGGACTCAATGACGAGATTCTGCTGGGTAGAGCCCGAAACAACCGCCTCTCGTCGTAGAGCTTGCGACAACTTCTCGATCCTAACATGCAGACCCATATCGCCATAAGAATTTTGCATGGCTCTCATGTCCACTTGGGCTGCCTCCAAGGACGACTCTTCTTTACACGACTCGAGAAAGTGGGTTCGCCAGAGACTTGAATGAAAACGCTGTGTCGCGTCTGGGAGAGCCTCGCACATTTCTCTCAATGATTTTCGACATGTTTCGTCGATCAAAGTAAACTCGGTTGCTTCCACTCTTAATTGAGACTTTCGGATCCGTTTGTAGCCCAAAATGGCAGTTTGAGACTTGTCGAGACTGCTGCAGACTGTGCGTAGTCTGTGTGTCACAAACGATGTGAAAGCTGGTTGAGAAAATAGCCCAGGATTAAAGACGGTATCGCAATCCATCTTCAAGACAGAACCAAACGCTTTGAGCTTGCTGAGTTCCATATGAACCTCCGTATTTGCATATGGCGAGAGTGCAATCTGCTCACCAGCTGCTGTGCTGGGTAGCGCCTCAAGCGACCCGCAAGCGACGTAAAACAATTGCTTTGCGTGTATATACTCCAGACAGGGAACAAACGACGCAACATCTCGGCGACTGCTTGGATCCGGCCGCAACAGATCAGCGGCAAGTCCTGCCAAAGACGCAACCACTCGTGTTTGGGGGCCACGGGACAGATCAGACAACCATTGGGAAACCTCGGCTTTGACCGTACCTGCATGGAAGAAGTATCCATTTTTGAAAGGTATGTCGTGATAATATTTAGTCGTTCTCTGGGAACGGAACTGCTTGATCCCAGCAGGACCGCTGTCCATGTATGTAGCAACTTCGGCAAGGAGACATCCAAAGGCCCATATATCGTAGCTGCGCCCGACCTGCCTTGGCTGGAGCACGTCGCCCATACACTCGGGTGCAACATAATGCCCGATGTTCTTGATGAAAGCAGTAGAGGGATTCTGATCGACGGCAGTAAGATGAGCGAGGCCGAAATCCCCGAGGATAAAATTGTTTTGCGTCACAAAAACGTTGGCAGGCCTGATATCGTGGTGATACCCATATCTCGTCAAGGAAGTCGGTGTCAGCCTGCAACGACGGTTCACCTCATGCACCACTTGCAGCGCGGATGCAAGGCCGGCAAGTGCGGACGTGAAGGTGGAAGTCTCGTGGAAGTCCCCGAATTTCGAGTCCTGGAGTAGGAACTCAGCCAAGTCCATCTGGCACAGCGGAAAGAGCAGTGAGTCTTCGTCGTCAAGCGTATAGCTACCGAGGAGGGGTATGATGTTGGGATGATGCAGCGTATGGTAAATCTCAAGGCACTCCCGTTCCTCAATGGACCTCCAGAAGCGATCTTTGGTTCTCCTCCTTGGGCCTATAGGTTTGATCAGCTTGTGGATGATTTGCACCTCGGACGTGGTCTATCTTGACGTTAGAAAACAACTTGGCTCTCTTTTCAGGCGGCTGAAGTGGCTCACATCGGTGCTAACGAGGTTTTGCAAAGATGTCGGTATCGCAACCTGGCTTATTATACCTCCTGCCCCTTCCCCGATAACCTTGGTCTGAACATAGGGGACGACGGTGCCAGTCGGAAGGACTGAATGAAGCGAGTATCTCTCAAATATCCATGGAACGAACTGCCACTGTACTCTAAGGAATGGTTGCGGGTCTAGTTGTGGTGCAACTTGAACAATCTCATTTTCTGTCTGAAACGGAAGCTTGTCGTCGAATGCATGGCGGGCGAGGAACTCGGAGATCTGTGCGATCTCATCCGAAATGACAAGGATGCTGAAAATGCGCAAGGCATTTCCCACGATGATCTCTACTGCCATTGGGATGAGATCGTCGAGCACTGCGGGGACCTCAGCTCGAAGAATATCGGCAACAAGGGTGGCCGACAAGAAGTTCTGGAGTTCCTCGTAGATGAAATAGCATTGTCCCTTATAATTTTTTCTGGAGATGCGCTGCAGATGACTCCGAAAATAGGATAAGGAGCTGCTCATCTTCGCTGTCTCTTTGGATGTGACAGCAAAACTGGTAGGTGACAGGATTCACAGGAAATGTCGCATCCGAGCTTGGGCTGAGCATATCGCGCGGGTAGGCACCCTGAGCCATGTTGGGCAGAAACATGTCGTAAGACGGCAGCCTAATATCATTCGCTGAAGCGACCTTTTCAGGTTACACAGCATCTATCGTCTGACGCATAACCCCGCCGTGACGCCCGGTTTACTAGTAGCCTACAGTAGGGTACCCTACTCGCATTTTGCTCAGCAACTTGCTTTCTTGTCTCAGTGCTACTTGTCCATATTGTGCGCCTTGATGAGCGAGTGCGTCGCACAGACTACAGGACCCAAAAGAGAGAGCCAACGAGAATCAACAAACCAGGATAGGAACTTTGGTTCCAGTTTGAACTGCGAACCAGCCGGTCAAGACCATGACGAGTGACCATACAGGGGAGCTTTGGTGGACGCGACCGTCCTTGCCGACTACTCACTCCAGTAACATCTCCAACCTTCTTTTCGAGCAGTTGGCGATCAACGATGTGTCTACTTCGCCGAGGTCTGAGTTCACCGGATCTGTTCTTGTCACTCGCTTGATTCGCACCATCAACGGGAGAAGAGTCCCGGAGCTCAATTACTCACTTGACGACGGAGAATATCTGGGAGACGGCGCGACGTACCAGGTGTTCCGACGACACCTCCTTCGGCCCCTCAAACCGATAGAAAACACAATTGATCACGAGGTCACAATCGTAGCTGTGAAAACCGCCAAAATCCAAATGCCCAGAACCCTCACTGGCCGCGATATCAGCAATGAAGGCTGCCGGAGACTGAAGTTGGTTCTATTTGAATTGGACGTTTTATCCCATCCTGGAGTGCGCAAACATCCCAATATAGTCTCACTATTGGGATTTTCATGGTCAGATAACGCCGATACCTTGACGCCAGCACTTGTCACGGAGCTGGCTGAGGGTACTGGAAGAAGCTTCATATCTGAGTTCAAACTCGACGACTTTCTCATCATGAGACTCTGCAGCGATATATCCTGGGGATTGGCTTTCTTGCACGAATGCAATATTGTGCACGGAGATGTCAAGCTGGAGAACGTGTTGATATTCGGCCACCGAGACCGTATTGTCGTTGCCAAAATCTCGGATTTGGAACGCTCGCCGCAAAACCCTGATGCCCCATATTACACTGGAACTGCGAAATACAACGCCCCAGAAGTTCAGAAGGCAAACAGAACAACTGTGGCTGGCATGATTAAGGGAGAGCATATGTGGCTCTGTGATGTATTCTCCTTTGGCCTTTTGACCCTCGAGCTTTTCAGCGGTGGAGAGCCCTACCAAAATCTTCCTGGAGGAGATAAGCTGATCAACTCCGTGCTAAGGCACGATGTTGAGCTGAGTATGCCATCGAACTTTTGGGGAACTTCTATTACAGACAACTGGCTAATACGAATGGACAGGTGTCTTACATCTGGCTATTGAAGTTCTCAACAGCAACTTGAAAGACCCACCAGAGTTCCACGAAGCCGCCCGAGCCATACTATCGGAGACGCTGCCAGAGAATCCTTTCAACAGGCTTCGAGATGGCTGGGGTGTCGTACATAAATTGCTGGAAGCTCACGCGCAAGCTTCTTACGTAATGTCTCCCAGAGATCCCACTGTCGAAATTCTGCGAACTCAACTGCACCCCGAGACTTTCCGACCGGTACTCTATGGCCTCAGTTCTTCAGTCTCGGTATGCATTTCATTCTCACTGCTAGTCATTGATAACGAAAGAAATGCACAGTCCTGGCCCAGGCACCGTTAGGCTGACAATGATCAAGATTTTAGAGCTATATTCTCGCACGAGTAAATTTTCCCAGACCCAGTTCGGTGCGCCCATTTGGGCAGAGTTAGACCGCACAGCAAGCACCTCCACACATGCGCGGGAGAGAGCCAGAGCACTCTTTGATCTCTTTCTCTGCTGCACGGCAGCTCAGTATGGGCCATCACATCTTAAAGACCTTCAGGATGTGTTGGAGTATCTCAGTTCTTCTGCTGAGATGGGACATGACCCGGCCCTTATCATTGGCACGCGGGTATTTGAGGCTAATCATCTTACGCCGCCTGAGACATTCCGCTGTGGACCATCCAACGAGTCTCTTCGCCAGGCAGTATCGCTCCTCAATACTGTGACCAATGATGAGTACTATTGCACCGCAGTCCGCGTCTTCTGGTCCCTCAGACTGCGTGAGGACTTTCGGGAATTACTGGCCCCTGAATTGGACCTCCCTGACGGTGCCGATCTGTCCATCTGGATACAAGCTAAAGAATCTGCTCTTAGTAGAGAGGCATTTCACAGATATGCACAAGATCATCTTCTGTTTCATCGCGCTATCGTAAATGGTAGCTATGACGCATGCAGAGTTCTGGCTCAATCCGGATGCGACGTTAACATCAAGGGACCGGAGCACGTTACACCGTTGGCTCTTGCATTTCGCTGTGCGGATGTGGAGATCGTTCGCTTGCTTCTGGATCATGGTGCAGATGCCTTTGTGGTCGACCTTAATGGAGCTTCCATCTTACATTTTCTGGTGTTGCTTCAAGAGCACGATATCCTCGATATTACACATCGTTTGGATGAGAGGAACGGAAGTCTCAAATCTCTCGGCAAATCCATCGCCAACGCTTACTTTGCTGATCTCGCAGTCATAGCTGAAGGTACAGCACTAGACTGGTCTATTTGCTGCCGGAACCTGGCTGCCACCAGAGTGCTGTTGGAGCAGGAAATTATCCCCTTCGCTGACCTAGACGCGGTACAATTACTCTTCAACAGCGTTGTCATGGCGTGCGCAAAAACCACAAAGTACCTGTTGACGCTCGGCGAATATGATAGTCAATGTCGGCATCATCTTTTGCCATGCATTGGCATTAACTCGGGCCATTCTACGGACCTCTATCGGTGGCTTGTTCATGGGAGCTCGGAAGACCGTGCCATTGCAGATACTTTTGAGGTCATCGCCCCCATCGAGACGTATTTTCTCAGCAACGGAGCACAGAATAGCCGTTTGTCAACAGGGATCTTGATGCGGAGGCTTTTGATACGAGCATCATTGAGCCACAATACTCCTCTCATCAAGGAACTGCTTCGCCGAGGTGTCGACATCAACGATGTTACCGCGGAATGGGGTCATGAGACTGCCCTTCGATGGGCTATGACAAGTCCTCTACTGCATACTGGATCATACAAGACAAGCCAATGCGTGCGATTCCTTCTTAGCCAGGGCGCCAGTGTGCGTCAAGAAACACCTCTCATAATTGCATGTCGATTCGGCGCTCCCGTTGGGCTTTTAAAGATTCTCATCGAGTCGAGACCGGCTGATCTGAATACTGAATGTAATGGATACACCCCTTTACTTGCTTTATTGCAATGGGGGGAGGCAAGTCTAGACCGTGTCAGGGCATTAGTTGAAGCCGGCGCAGACGTGACGCCGGAGAAAGGTGGCTCGGTGACGAATCCTTCCTTTATGGAGCACGGCCATACAGCTCTATGTTTGGGCCTTGGCTATCTCTCTTGGGACATTGCAGAGTATATCCTTGATCAGGGAGCATCTCTGCACTTTGGCGTCAGTTTCGGTAGGCGCTGCTCAGTCCTCCACTTCTTGGTATACCGCGCATTCACCTTTCTTGCCGAGAATAGGCATGCCGATACGCCACGACTACTCTCCGTGGTCAGAAATCTTCTTGGATATACCAACGCTCAAGGCGTGGACCTTGTCAACGATTTGCCTAGCGACGGCATCCAGTTGACCCCTTGCGAACTGGCTATATACTTCGGACTACCCCTTCTTGTGGAAATATTTGTCAATAAGGGTTTGTTCCCGGTACGGGATCGTACACTACGCTTGAGCACAGTCATTTGCGATCAGGTTAGAACAGTGGATGATTTGGCATCTGTATTTGAGGTCCGAGTCCCTGAGTTTGTTCAGGATCCGGACGTTCTGGTTTTCATGCACGGAAGAGACCAGCCAAGCGTAAGCTTCAAAGACCACACAGAGCGCCTGGCAAGAATCCGGACAATCTGTCAAGGATTCATCAATCGAAACGTCACGATTGAGGAGGTCTATTACTTGAACTTCAACGGAGAACCGCCGTCGGAGATAGAAGAGCCAGACTCGGATGACTACTATTAGCTGCAAAACTATTTGATGCCCTGCACCCTCCGCCTTTGGTGTCTTTGCCCCATCCAAATTGCAAGCAAAGTAATAAAAGTCAAACCTCCTGAAACAAGGACGAAAATCCACATGTCTTTTGCTATGGCGACATCCCTTCCGGAAGCACTCAGTTGAATCAGACCGCTACCAAATATCGCCTGAAATGCATATCAGTATGGGATATAATCGCAAAGCGAGCCTAGATTCTATTTTGTCCGAAGACTTACTGCTATAATACCAGCTGGGGCATAGGCCAGGGACACTATAGTCGCGAATCGAGTCACACCGGAATCCTCACTGAGCGCCTTGTTCAGCAAAATAAGATGCCGGGATTCTCCAGCAACCTCCTCGAGATTTCGTTCTAATTTTTCCAGTTTTATGTGAAGGTGATCGTTAGTGTGCCGCTTTTGGAGCTCGGAAATCTTAGGACAACCCTGTTAGTCTATCAGATGTAGAGTCGGACTGGAGAGCACCAACCGAATGCGTTGCGAGTTCACATGACTTCAGGAGCCCCTCGACACGTTTGATGTTTCCAGCCGCAATATCAAGCTGTTGCCGCAATGCCATGGAAAGTAGTTGAAATACTTCGCCTGGAACAGATTTTTGGTGCCTCATTTCACACACATGAGCTTTGATGGTATTTGTGATGGCTGTGTAGGAACTGAGGATACATTTTGATCTCTGAAGCCTCGAATAGATGCTGCGAAGATCTTGTGATATCATTGGATCCAGAGGGCCCTCAGCTTTGCTCTTAAAGCTCAAACTCGCCAGAGTGACAATGGTCGACTGGAGAGCAATTTTCAGGTCTAAGTCCATCCATCAGGGACCTTCATAGATGGATGACACTACTTACGATTTGTTGATAACGATTATCTAGGAAAGTTATGTACGCATGCCAGTTCGAAAGCATTGCCCTCACGAGATAGACATGCCAGAGGACCTGGAATTGGCCGCCGCTTTCGGCTATCTTTTTCTCTAGACCCTCGCGGACAGCTTTTGGTATGGCGACGAAAAGCCAGGTCGAGTGGGTTTCCATGGAATAGTGATGGAGGACAGCGAAGTTTCGAAATGACCAGGGATCTTTGTGGGACCGACCGTTCAAAGCCACGTAGCGGATGTTGTAACAGATATCTACGATCACCATTAGATATTTTATTGTATGGTCTGATCAGTTGACACAGTACCCCATTCCTTCTGGGCAGAGAGTCGTTGCTCCGTCTGAAACGAGCTATAGCATGCCTGGGATACGGTGTCATCGTCGGCGGTCTTGTACCCAAATGCGGTCAAGATTTCCAAGAAGCTGGTCGGCATACGGAGAACCGTCTTCAGAGTGCGGAACATTTGGCAGGATATTTTTAGTCGGCTCCAGGAGTTCTTTTGGTCGATTGAGCTAGCCAACTATTAGCCAAATCGTGGTTGAATAGGCATTGGTCTCTTACAGTATCAAGGACTGGATACCCGTAGAGCCGGAAGACTTCGTCGCCTAATCCAATTATCAGGTGAGTACAAGGCAGCGATACTAGTACCCTAATATCTTACCTCGAGCAAATCTTGAAGCTCTTCATTTCTCGAGACGAGGTGATGCTTTCCTGTCTATATGTCAGACAACATAGGGAACAGAATTGAATCCAACCTTTACCTGGGAGTTTCTCTCCAAAGACCAAAATCTCCAGATTTATTCGACTCAGATCCGACAGAAACATCGTTTCATGGTACTTTTCAAACCAGTTTTGTGTTTCTGAGACATCAATAACATTCTTTGAGCTTTCCTGATTCATATTTGGGTCTGGTCTGACATGAAGCTCCCAAGTCACGGTGTTGTTCAAGTTCTGGAGAAAACTACAGGAAATATTCATAGGTCGTTAGTTGGTATGGGTAGGCAACACTGTGTGTGGACTTCGGCAGCCTAGATGTATGGAAGGTCACCTGTCGTCTTACAATCTCTGCACCTTTGTTTCCCGATATTCGCCTGATGGTTTTTTGTGGCTGTGTGCATGGATGAACTTGATGATTTGCCCTTTTTTGCTTTCTTATCCAGCCATTCAGTGGTAGCCGTGCTCATGGTTGTTTGCCTGTACAAACTGAAAAGCACTTCCTGTCGGGCAAAGGCCCGCTTCTAACGTGGATATATTTGATTAGCTACTGGATCACAATCGTGCATTTGTTCAGACTTGGCATGCATGCTCCGTCGCATGTCGGGCGAAAGGTCCTTTTTTAACGTGGACCTCTTGATTTGGCACTGGATCATGACGTGCAGTTGTGCAGACCAAAAAAGTAAGTAAACGCCTGCATCCAGTCTTAAGCGTATGCTTCCACCGAGAGTCTCGAGCGCAAGCCTGTTCAGTCTCCCACCCCCCAGTCTCACACGTAGTCCTCCAACTAATCCTTCACGCTGTCTTCCATCCAGTCTCGACCCCAAGCTTGCACCCGGTCTTCTACCCAGTGTCATACAGTTAAGGCTGCAAAATAAGGCACAATACTGTGTCGGTTACGAGGTGCTTGAATCGAAATAGTCCCTATTTCAACTCCAGCGTAACCTACCCACTCAGCCGGCCCGAGACCTACAAATATAACTTGAAGTTGCAACAATTCCACACAATGCCACATAGCTCTTTCATTCTGAAACGCCGATATGTGGATCTGGCCAAGCTCGTGCGTCTCTTAATAGAACTGTTTGGTACAAATTATAGCTTAGAGGTGAGTTAACGCGCTGCCATGTAGCCCTCGCTAAGATTTTACTAGGAAACAATGGATGAATATGTATATACTGCACCAAGAGAGTTGACTGAGGTAAGAAATGACTTCCGTTATTCAGATTATGCGTCTAAGTGAAACTCAAGGGCGAGATTAAGTCCGTTTCCACGACCGAATAGCACATCAACATACTACAGTGTCAACCACGACAACCTCGGACATCTTTGCCTGCGAGGTTGGGAGGGGGTTGAGCCACAGGGAACCAATATACTGCACTTCGGACTCGATTATGTGAGGCCCCATATACACTTATACCTACACATCGCCAGGTAGCGGGAGCGTTACTGCAGTTTAGATCACGGAAGGTAGCCAGTTCATGTCTGGGTGGAATGTGTTGATTCTTCATCTCTTTTGTCTTTGTCCCTCGTGCTCTTGGCATATTGAAGTTGCAGAGGCAGACTACGACCGGATTGAGGCTGCGTATTTGATATCGCATAGAATCATCACCTGACGTAGGAAGGGATTAAGTAGCAAAACAAGGCAAGCCGCGGTTGGTGTGATTATTTGACAATGGAAGGAACGTTCTTCGAAGATGTGCCAGGTGAGTTTGGTGAAAACCACAGGTGTGGGTGTGGCTTATTTAAGGTGTAGACATATGAGCTCGCACAGCACCGCTCCTGACTCTGACTCTGACTCGAAACCCATAAGATGGAACACGTCTAAGCTGTGGTAAGCTTGAACAAGCAAAGATGAGCATACCTTCCCTGCATCCTGTTTCACATAATCCAACTAGATTGCTAAAGGTAGGCCTCGTATCCTTGCACTGCTAACAAAACACCATTAAAAGCCCCAGAGACCCCCTTGAACCCACTGAACAAAGACATTGGCGAGTGACTTAGAGCCATATACGACTTTCCCCACCGACGTTCGATTTCATAAGTTGTCGCTGCAGGTGATCTTTATGCATTTCTTCCATAACACCAATATATATGTTTGTTGAATCATTCATGTCATATCGTAGATCCAATATGGGGTTGCAAAGTGTATGGTTCGAGAAACCTAACCCATCCGATGATCCGTCAGAGGGTCGATAGTGTGAAGTGGAGAGGGTAACCTCAAACTGCGTATCAGTGATCCCTTGGAGATGAGCTTGTCGTACAGGGCTTGCACGCTTCCAAGGTATTAAGAACGGGACAACCAACAACCCAAGACAAGGCGAGCCTTGCGGAGCGAGGGGAGCCGGCTGAAGAGTTGTAATAGTATTTGAGGTCGCCACCTTAGAGTTTGCTGGTTCCAAGGGCCCAGTTGGAGATCCTGACTGACTGTCACTCGAGCATTGAACGCGAGCGAACAAGCAAGAGGTCTAGTAACTAATCAAGCGGGCCAGTTGCCCTACAGAGTGTTGCGGAGGTCGAAAGGTAGTAAAGTAGGAGGAGGATTCAGTCTATTCTTACGTCTAAGTCTCTCTAGCGAACTCGGGTATGAACTGCAATTACGAGTGAACAGCTTGTCGTATAGAAACACAGTTAGGGGCGCTAGACTGATCAGAAGAATACGAATCGAATAATATATACAAAAAGAGAGTAGTGATTAATTAAAAGTTAACTGTAAAAACTATATATTGCCTTCAGTGGTCCTGTTGATCGTCTTTGAGTTGAGATGTCCTCCCTCCTTGGCCTTTTTCTCTGCCGAATTTCAGCCAGCTAGCTGCGATCACATGACTACTATACAAAAAGGAGATCCCTACGTCAGTATTCTTCTGCGCTCGGTAATGGAAAAAGCTGTACATCGGACAGGGCCTGGACAAAGGACCCAAGAATAAAAGCCGTGTAGTCCTTGCGGTCGTAGGTCTGCAGAGGACCGTCGAGGGTAGTGCATTTGTAGAGTAAGGAGGGATTGCCGATCGTAAGACTCTTGAAGAGCTTTCTCACGGGCTCTAAGGTCCTCGAGACAAGCTCAGATCTCACATTCTTTATACGTTCTGGAATCGAAAGTTAGTGTTCCAGTGACCTAACATGAGGCAGAGTGCGACTGCTCATCCGTCATAACAAGATTATGAGAGAGCTTAGGGTTCATGTACGATATAGGTCCAGCCTTTCTAATATACCTTCTGCATCCAGCTGATGTCCCCCTGGAGAGATCAGATCTCCGCTTTGGTCTATTGAACACCGTACGATAAGTAGGCCAGTCTGACTTTTGAACTCCGAAAGATCCCCTAATTCCCATGCGATCTAGGTTCGATGAATGTAGCAGCGTGTTCCAACACTGGAAATCTCCTCCTATCGGGCGTTCGCGCATTTGTGGCAAAGCTTGGTGGCATGAAGATATAGACGCAAATCTCAGACTGCAGTTGACATCGGTCGAAGTCAGCCGCATACGATGCTTGAATACCCAGAGCCAACACCTCCTGTTCTTCGAAGGTTAATCTCGGGCGTCTGCGCAGTTAGAAGTGTCCTATTCCAGTCGTTGAGAACACGAGTTTGTCAAGGTACACTCATTATGAGTTTAGTCAGATGAGTCGACAGAATTCAAACGTGAGCGCAAAAACGGATGAATCGCAAGTTGCTTTTGACACTACACTGACTTAGACACACACGTGCATGGTTTAATGAGATTGAGGACGACTCGGGTAGCTTGAAAGAAGTTTTCTTAGTTTCCTACAATGTTTATACGAGAGATAGGTCAGACTAGTGGTTCGAATGGCTCCGAATTGGACCACCTGAGACATAAGAGGGCTGATGAATACCGGTCGTGGAATGCAGCGTTAACCGTGAACTTCAAGCCAGTTGTTAGAAGGGTTTCAAATACAGCTGGACGTAGGTACTTGGAGCGTTCTTTCTTCAAACTGAGCTGGAGCAGACAGAGGCCAAAACGTTGCATACTGTTTCAGGGGAAGCTGCAACTCCGGTTCAATGACAACCGAGACCAATACTAAAATTGTATCTTGGCTACAGAGCACCTTCCTTACATCCTATTCTCATCTACGTTATTCGTTGCGATTATCCTCGCCTTATCGATAACCTACCAGGCTCGCTTAGACGAAGTGACCTTGCTGTATAAGTTCCCGAGTACCCCCAGGCATCCCCAAGCTCGGAGTAAGCGCCCATCTTGAGTCTGATCGAAGTGTCCGCACCAATGTGTGCATATACATACCGACACAAGATGCTTAAAGGACACTTCTGGCGACGTATACAAAATGAGTGCAATTTCAACATAGAAGGGTCTTTCTGGTCTAACTCAAACGCTTACAAGTTACACCATGTTGAACAAACTATGGTTCAGCGGACCTGAAGTCTGATAAAAACGAAAGTTTGACTCTCCTTGAAAATATGGCAGACCACTAACACCTTCTTATGAATATCGTTCAACAATGACATTGGTTTTTATCTACCGTCTGAGAAAGCGCTATGTTCACCTGGTATAGCTAGACTCATTAGGGTGGAATTACTTTGGCTGCGGTGTGTGACGTCACTCAGCATTGGCATGTCCAGCAAGCATATATCCCACAGAGAAGACCATCAAGCGCTGTTTACAGATTGGAAAGGTCTTGGCGAAGGATTACAAAGTGACAAGAGTCCAAGACAGTTGCGGGGAGAATACCGGCACTCCGTCACTTTTTCCAGTCTGCCGGGTTGACTCCGCCGCTAACTCCTTATCTCTCCCCCGACCGGACCATGGGGGTTCGGGAGTGGCGGTCCCGAAAGCAGGCCATTACGATGACTTGGCCGGTGAGTACCAGACTGTATGACATCGGCGCATGACTACCAGTTATGTCGAATTGCAGCCCGCGGTCTGTCCTCTTTATCGCCGTGGGCAGCAAGCCTGCGTCTACCCCGCAACCTGGACCCCGGCACTGTCAGTGTCAGACTGCAAAGTGCGAATCGCCCGTTATCTCTGAGTCGTCACCGTTCCATCACTGGTCCAAGCCCGCATCCTGCAGCATATAGGCGATGTGCTTACATCGGCGCAGCCTGCTCGTCTTGAGCAAACGGCACTGACGGCATAGGTTCACCTTAGTCTGCCATAGTCGTTCGCTGCCAAGGCAGTCCTCAGTTCGAGAAAGATAAAGAGTCTTGCACGAAGATGCCACTACCGATTGCGCATGTCTGCAAGCCGCACGGAAGCGTGGCCAGCTCCCCGGATTCCGGGACGCGCCTATAAAAGAGCCATTTGCTGTGCTCATGGCGAGGTCTCAAGGTTGCCGGAGAGAGACGCTGAGAAACCTACCGCTGCCGACTTAAGTTCATCCTCATCTCAAACGTTCACCCTTGCCTCGTCACTGCGCAGCGCAAACAGAGATATCAGTCTCATCATGTTCTCCAAGCAGTTCCTCTTCGGGCTCGTCCTGGCCGGCTCGCTGGTCTCGGGCGTCGCTGCCGGCCCCCTCGAGCAGCGGCAGGCCTACGCCCTGGGCGGCATCGGCTTCAACGACTCCACCCAGACGCTGGGCAACACGTACAACTACTGGGTCAAGCTGCCCAACGGCACGTTTGACCTGACGCGCAGCGACGTCATGTCCGTGACCAAGCCCAAGCTGATCCCCTTCTCGGGAAGCCGCAAGTCGGCCATCATCGAGCCCAGCCGCAGCGTGCTCTGCATCATCGACATGCAGAACTTCTTCCTGCACCCGCAGCTGTCGCCCAAGGCGACGCTGGGCAGGGCAGCAATCCAGCCGACCGTCAACATGATCAACGCCTTCCGCCAGCACAGCATGAAAGTCACGTGGGTCAACTGGGGGCTGACCAGCTACGACCTGCTGACGATCCCGCCGGCGTTCAAGTCGGGCTTCTCCAAGAACGACTACGCCAACTCGACCTTCGGGTCGGACATGGGCACCATCGAGGATAACGGGACGACCATCGCCGTGGGCGCCAAGCTGATGCGCGGCGCGTGGAACTCGGAGCCGTACGGCGTGCTCGGCGAGATGAAGGACGCGGGCGTCGCGGCCGGCACGGACCTGGTCTTCCACAAGAACCGGCTCAGCGGCCTATGGGGCCCGCAGACGCCGTACGGGCTATGGCTGCAGGAGAACGAGATCACGACCATCTTCTTCGGCGGTGTCAACGCTGACCAGTGCGTCTGGGGCACCTTTATCGACGCCTATTTCAAGGGTGAGTGAGACGCGACGGTGGTTTTGCTGGCTTACCTTGTCTGAGCAGGGTAGAATGGCTGACACTTTGTGAATTGTGCAGGATACGATGTCGTCTATGTCGATGACATTGCTGCCACGACCAGCCCTGTGTATGCATCTCAGATGGTCAGATACAACGCCAATGGTGATGGTAAGAAGTATGCTGGAATAGATATACCGTCTCACTTGCTAACGCTGTCTCAGGCTTCCTCGGCAACAGTACCGATATTATCAAGGCCCTGGGCAGCTGCTAGGAGTAGCAGTTGTCATGGCATTCACGCGAACACGACAAGTCTGATGAAGTAGTCTAACAGACCGGTCTGATACAATGACAATTGAATAGATCTAGATTAGATGTAGAGGAAATCAATGCAACTAGAAAAATATGGAATTCAATCTGGATGCTACAGACTCACATATTCTCTAGCTCATTTCATCATTTCCTCAGCACGTACTATTTGTCATAGAAACACAATGTACCTAGCATACAGGAC
Source organism: Coniochaeta sp. PK30-01 (assembly GCA_023628855.1). NCBI lineage: Eukaryota > Fungi > Ascomycota > Sordariomycetes > Coniochaetales > Coniochaetaceae > Coniochaeta > Coniochaeta sp. PK30-01. Next base: position 178,800 of record JAMAJW010000009.1, on the reverse strand, counting down.
CCTTAATGTTGCGCCCTTTCATCATTCTTTTGACTCCAGAGCTAACGCTTTGCGGCAGGCCTATCCGAATGCTGCATTAGAGAGTTGCCCCAGTCTCGGCCCGCATCGTCTAACCTATACCTTACACCAAACCTCACCAGCTTCCTTCGATGTGACTCAGGCCTTAACTCGGCCAGAACTATATACATACCACTCGTAACCATCTCAATACTTATACCAACTCCATTGGAGGGCTAGTCAAAATGTATCTCCGCGCTGCGCACGTCGAGACCCATATCCCCACGCTCCGCCAGCTGATCCGCGACTTCCCGCTCGGGATCCTCACGACCGCCATCTCCTCCACGGCCGGACCTTTTATCCAGTCAAGCCACATCCCCTTCCTCCTCGACGTCGGGGATGAGGCCAGCGAGACCGAGCTGGGCCGCCTCCGGGGGCACCTGGCCCGCGCCAATCCGCAGAGCAAGGCCATGATCGAAGCCGCGCTCTTATCAAAAAATCAGGGCAACGGCAGCACAGTCCTCGCGGACGAGGTGCTCGTCCTCTTCACCTCGCCCGTGCAGCACTACGTCACGCCCAAGTTCTACACCGAAACCAAGCCCGCGACCGGCAAGGTCGTGCCGACGTGGAACTACGCGGCCGTGCAGGCGTACGGCCGCGCGCGGGTGTACTTCGACGCTGGGGGCGAGGAGACGTCGGCGTTCCTGGCGCGGCAGATTGATGATCTGTCAGCGCACGCGGAGAGGGATATCATGGGCTACACGGGCCCGGAGGGGTCGCGGCCCGCGCCGTGGAGTGTGAGGGATAGTCCCGAGCGATATGTCGAGCTGCTGAAGAAGGCGATTATTGGTGTTGAGATCGAGATTACGCGGTTGGAGGGTAAGTTCAAGATGAGTCAGGAGCTGGGGGATGGGGATCGTGCGGGCGTGATTGAGGGGTTTCGGGATTTGGGCACGGATACCGCGCGGGAAGTGGCTGAGTTGGTCGAGCGAAGGGCGGAGTTGAAGGGGAGGTCGAGTTAGGTGCTGTGATCGTGATGGGTTTGATAGAGCGGTTAGTTGTGTGCGCTCTCACTTGGTTGAATTAAATGATGCTCAGTTGATATGACTTCCGAGCAACATGGCCTATGTTCAAGATGATGCACGAATGATCAGGATGTATGTCTAATGTAAGCCGCTTGATCAACTCGCGCATCATGTGATGATGTGAATGAACTGGCATTTGTGCTTCGGCATCTTCACCGTCTCGCAGGCTACTTGACGTCAATCTTTGAGTAGATTGAATCGCTAAACTCAACGATTATGTGTGACCTATTCTGGCTCTGTCTTTCCCGCAACGATACCTGGTCAAATACCATCCCTCTGGCCATGATATTGCCTTCCATGTGCTTCCGAGAAAGGCAGTGAGCAGGAAACACGTGTAAAGCAGAAAAAGAACCTCCCAACCCTAACAGCCGTCCCATTCATAGGAAGAGAAAAATCGTAGGATCTCAGACTAAAGTCATGCTCAACTCATTTGCCTGATGATTCAGGACTGTATATAGGCAAATTTCTTAGCCTGATTATTCATGTGGGTTATGTGTCTCTGCTCGACCAGGACGACTCGATCGGCGAGGGCCACTTCAAGAAGCTCACCATTCCATTTCTTCTTTGGATTGCAGTCACAATGGTTTAGGAACTGCCCAAGCGAAGACATTCGCTTTGGTTTTAGGGTCTTGATTGAGTAAACCACAGTCCGGAGGCCAGAGTATAACTTATTGATGCTGCCAGTGTAGTGATCAGGTTCCGGGAGCGGGTAAAGATTCAAGGCACTCAATCCCCGAAGCAGACTGGCCAAGGCCACAGCCTGGCAGACTGAAGGCTCGTCAGCCAAGATGCAGTCGTGACTGGCTACACATGTTTGAGGCCCGGTCTCTCCCATGCCCATAAGGCTTTCAAGAAACTTCTTGACCGCGTCGAAGAGCTCGGTGATTATCTGCTTTCTTACGGTCACGACGGTTTCTATCAAATAGATGTTAGATAGATCCAAGAGAAATGACGGAACACAGAAGTTAGAACATACCAAGGATCCCCAGATTCTCCAGTATTGTGAAAGTATCACTGGGTCCTGTGTCTTGAGAATCGCATCCAGTGAGAACAGTCATCGGAGATGAATAGAGCAAGGCATGAACCACTTGCATGAACATGTCAGTGATTCCCAGCTCCCAAGCGATCCAAAGCCTTCGGGCCATCTTAGCGGCAGTATCGGGTTTCACGAAGTGTTTGCGCCAGCTATATGCCCACGGGTGGAGAGACTTCGTCATATTATACTTGTCCGTAAGGACAGTGACATGATACAAGCTTTCTTCGGATAATCTCATGGGAACCGCACCGGAATGGTCATGAATGATGTTCAATAGCAAGAACATGGCTTCCTGATTATCTTCAGGCAGTGCAACTATCCATTCGCCGTGAGCGGGCTTGGACTCGGCGAAGCCTCCGTACAGCATCCTCTTGAAGACGGGCGACGCTCGGGAAAGTGACCGGGAACAGACGACGCAGGCGACATTTTCGGGTCCAATCTCCAGTCGAAGGTCTCCATCAGGGTCGAAATAGGTCGGGTTTTGTGCTGGAGGCATGCTGGCTGGTACCGACGACATGACCCTCGTCTTTAAGGTGATGTCCGGTGACTGGATGGGGAAATGGAGGATTTGGTGATGTACGTGGAGATTGAAGAACTGAAAACAGGAACGCGTTCTTGGTTTGAGACGGAGCCTTGAAGTTTTGATGATATTCGAGTATGTGGGTTGCGACTGCCCGGTGCTGTTCCAGGTGGCTTCCACAAACCGGAGATTTGGACTCCCAACTGCGCTTTCCAATCTGAGATTCTTGAATATTAGTTCTGGCAAGAACAACCCAGACCAAACCGGAATACCTGGTTGAACCAAACGAATGATGTCCGGGCTCACCAAGCCGCTCCGGTGACAGACTAAAGTGAAGATGTCCCGGAAAAGGTCAGGGTTTGAAGGTCGAGTTTTGAAAACGAGGTCTGAGGTTGAGCCTCCGAGACGTAAGACTGAGGTTTATGTAGAAGTTTACACCTTGACTTATGTGCATTAAATAATGTACATGGCTCCTCAAATCTACGCTAAGGTTGACTCCCATCGGTAGGAGCACCGTTCCTCCCATCGGCAGGAGCAGCGTTCCTCCGCTCACACTCCAGCTTCCGCCTCTCCTCGCGATCAAATATATCCACCCGCGCAGTCTTGAACTCTCGCGTAGGAGTGTGCCTCGCAAACAACCAGTCCAGCTCCTCGTACGTCCGCCCCTTCGTCTCGGGCAGTCGGAACACGGCCCACAGGAAGACCAGGAACGCCGTCGAACCCCACACGCAGCCGACGTACCCCTTCAGATTCAAGTTGCCCGGATTAATGAAATACGGCTGCAGCACGCCGGCGATGACCGCGCAGACGTAGTACGCGTTGCGCGCGAGGCAGACCGTCTTCTGCCGCAGGCGCGTGGAGCCCACCTCGGCGGGCAGCGACCAGCCGAGCTGGCCCGCCGAGAGCTGGAAGCAGAACGTCCACGCGAGGGTCAGCACGGCCTGGGCCATGCCGACGGAGTCGCGGTCGGTCCAGACGTTGAGGATCCCGATGGTGAAGAGGATCGCGGACATGGTGGACATGCCGGCGAGGTAGATGGCGCGCCGGCCGAAGTACGGCATGAGCGCGAACCAGTTGACGAGGGTGCCGAACAGCGCCAGGGCGGTGCCGCCCGTGTTGAGCTTGTAGGTGGCGTCGGTCGAGAGGCCGACCTGCTGGAAGAAGTAGGTCGAGTTGTACGCGAAGGTGGAGCCCGAGAGCACCTGGCCGGCGAAGGCGACGCAGGCGATCTCGGTGCGGCGGCGCTCGACGCCGCGGAAGCAGTCGAGGTAGCTCGTGCCCGAGGTGAGCTGTTCCTCCAGCTCGTTGGTGTGGATGATGTCGGCTAGAGTGGCCTTGATGTTGACGCCGACGGCGCCTTTGCGGTATAGTCGTTCCAGCGATCTCTCCGCGTCGGCGATTTTGCCCTTGCGGACGAGATGCCAGGGTGACTCGGGAGCGAAGAAGAGGATTGGGATCAGCTGTTGGAGTACTGTTAGCAGATTAATCTTAGGAGACGACGTTAAGAGAAAGCTTACCACGGCGGGCCACGTCCACTGCAGAGCAAAGGGGATTCGGAATGCCCATTCGTCAGGGCGGTCCACGAGTGTAGCAAGCACAGAGGCTGCAATCAGCTGCCCAATGATGAAGCACATGTTGGTGTAAGAAGTGAGGTACACGCGCAGGGTCATTGGCAGCACCTCGGACGCATATGCGGGAGCCGATGAGGCGAAGATGCCCCATGGCAGGCCGCACAGCAGCTCACCCACCATGAGCACGATGATGTTGGGGGCGAGGAAGGTCATGAAGATGGTGCAAGAGAGGACCATCAGGGCGCCCAGCACGACACGCTTCTGTCCAAAGATGTCGACAAGGTAGCCGTTCAGCATGACGCCGAAGAAGCATCCGACTGCCGAGGCATTCCCGAGACCGGCCTGCCAGGCTGCGGATAACTGGTGCTGCCCGTATTCATCTATGAACTGGCCATACTTGGTGGCGAATTGAGGGTAGGCGTAGAAGTTGCCGATCAAGATGGTGTCGTACCCTTCCATAATCTGGCGGTTCCATGTTAACCACTGCAATTTTGGAGGTTGACAGATTCATCGACTCACCACACACATCGACACCATTAGGCACCAGAAAATGGCCATAGGGCACGACTGGATGGCTTGCCAGAGACTAAGCGAGTGCTCGACCTCGATATGCTCCCTGGCTCGGACCTCGACGAGTTCAGGTTTAGAGATCTCATCGCTCTGGAGGCTGCTGGCGTGTTCAAGCCGACTTGCTGTCGAGTGGTCCTTCTGGTCCATCTCGATATCAGAGTCGAATCCACCATCGGATCCAGTCAAGAAGGAATGGAGTTCTTCCCGGTCGGCTGAGGACGACGAGTCCAGTGATGATCGCCGTGACGAGAGCTGCCGGAACTGGACTGCATCCCTCGACGAGGAGGCCATCTCGTCGTTTTAGAGTTGAGCTCTGGTCTCGTTCAAGGTTCACCTGATGTTACCGGGCCTTAGGTACCAGGGCAGTCTCGAAGACCTCGGCCGAGACGGTCCACCTTCGTCCGTTTAGGGAAGCCGAATCATCGGCCGTGCCTTCGGCCGACACGCGAGCGGCTACCACCTTAGGGATCGGGATCGGTGGATCACGGATCTGTCCGGGGAAACTGCGGGGGTGGGTTCCTACTCCGCCATGCAGTGTATTGCAGGAACTTGATGTGGAAGCACTGCACAGTTTTGGGAGATAAACTACGAGCGGATTAGATGGCCACGCATGCAGGAGACGGATCAGTTGCCAAGCGAAACATGCAGAGGGGACGAAAGGTCGTCAGCACAGGCGCAGACACCAGTTTTTGCAGTGAGATCGTCACGGGGATGTTGCAATTTCAACAAAATAAGCTACTGTAGTCAGAAACAGCGACGGTTTCCACGTCTCTCATTGGCTCATTTGGATCACCTTCATTCTGACCCTACCTGACGGGTAACCCATTTGCCTTTGCTTAAGGCGCAATCGACATTAATATGATTGCATGCAGTAATAGACGTTCCCTTTCAGTCATAGCACTTGAGCAACAGAACATCTCCAGTCTGGTCTTTTCAACGCGACGTTGGTATCGAGTGTGTCTCGAGACCCGACTCTTCCACTATGGCACCAGCAAAGTTCAGGCTGCGGCAGGTCGATCTTGCTCTGCGTAACAGTTGCTGTAGACAACGGACACAGACACCACACGGAATTGGAAGTGCAAGGTCTAAGGGCGGTGAGCCGTCTGCTGAACTGGCTCCGTACATGATCGACCTCGGTGGTCAGCACGACCCAAGTGTCCTAGGGAGCCGACGCGATGCGAAGGCATCCGTATCGTGGACAATGCCACCCAGGTTCCTGCATATGACCGCCAACAGGGCCAGCTCCGGGACTTGATCCCTTTCCAAAGCCGCGAGGACTCCCTACTTGAACAACTGACCAAGCTCAACGGCATCCTGCTCGAAATGAACGACGCAATGAAGCAACTCAGGTCCCTAGAAGACCCCAAAACGTTTTGCAGATATAATTCAAACACTCTCCGTCGGACTCGAGTCCTGGGAGACGTATTGGAAACCTGCAAAGGGCTTGCCTTCACCGCCGTGGCTATCTAGCTAGGCTACAACCACCCATCTCGACGAAGAGCAGCGCCGAAACAGTGCCAAACTCGCCAACAGTGTCCTACCCAATTTCTGGGTGCCAAGACAGGTCTCACACCTGTGGCTGGGAGGCGTCCTCATTGGCACGCATGCCGGGAAGGCAGAACTTGCATCTTTCCCGTCTTGGTTGCAAGCAGTCTTCCTGTTGGCACTGCTAGGTGCAGAAACCGTGCAGTAGACCCCGTCTGGGGTACAGTAGAATTGCCTGACCTTAGTCTGGATGGTTGAGGTAGGTTTGGATATGGCATCTTTGCAGGAGGAGAGAAAAGTACTACTTCGTACTGTGGTATCCTGTTGCTGGGCAGGTGCACGATGATGTAATGGGCCGCGCTGTGGAGTGACCGGTGGTCTCACATGCAAAGCGAGTCAAATCTGGAATAACAGAGGAGGTTGGGAGGTACACAGTGCTCGCCCGAGAATGCGTCTAATCCAAAGTACATGTAACCATGACATGTTAAATGACGAAGCCTAATCGCTCCACCCGCACACGGTCATCTGCGCAGCGTCATCCTCCGATTGAGACAGAAGGGTCGGCTCCGGATGCCATCACGAGCTCGGAAAGACTCACTCAATATTCGATAGTGAGACAGAAGAAGGTACTCTAGGTTGTCAGGGGAAAGAAGGAATCGCAGGTCGGACTGTGGCGTTTTGTGGCAGATCTAGACGAGGCTCGGCCGTTGTTCTTTCCTCATTCTGTTTGCAGAAGTGAGAGAATTCAAGATCAAACTTGAAGCTTCCCCAGCCGCGAAGTGCGCCCCGCAAACGACAAGATCTACCACACAGTAGGCGCAACTGGCGCAATAACTTAAAGCTCCCGTCGCTCAGAAATCCATCGTCAACCTGGAAGTCACGAAGTCACCCCACCACGCAAACGAACTTTGAGCCACCCGACCTTCTTCTCTCCCTTTCAGCCATTTACGCTGTGTATCGCCCCAACCTTAAGAAGACGCCATTCTCCAAAGCCACTCAACCTCATCCTACTTTCGACTGACCAAAAACCACTCGGATTTCACAACACTCACAATGTCGGCCATCGTGGATTCAAGCCCGTCGCCTCACACTCCTCCGCAAAATGCCAAACGTCCAAAGGGTGAGTCTCCAAACCCACGAGCCGCTCCCAAACCCCGCATCTCGCACGCAGCAAGCGTCAGGCCTCAGCTGTTCCATTAGCCAAGATGAGGTCATCGTCAGCCCATTGCTACACAGCTTGCTCTACCCGTGTCCTCAGCAGCTCTTGTGCCGCTAGACTACATCAGCTAACCACGACCCCGCACAAATATCAGGCATCCTCAAGAACTCGTACCAGCGCTCGCCGCCGCCCGCACCCGTCGCCCCGTCACCAGAGGTGCTAGACCTCAAGGACCCCAAGGAGATCACCATCGCCAACACGCACTACAATGCGGGACACCGCCGCTCGTCTTCTGCCGTTAGCCGGCCCGGCGGTATGTCGCGTCGGCAGAGCAGCCGGACCCCCTCCGTGGGCGGCGGAGACGAGAACGAGAACAACATGCGGCTGAAGTGGGACGAGGCGAACCTGTACCTCACGGAGCAGGAGCGCACGAGCACGATGAAGATCACGGAGCCCAAGACGCCGTACGCCAAGCACTACGACCCGACGGAGGACCCGTCGGACGACGACGGCGACATCGACCGCCTCGTCACGCCCATGGACGTGGACGAGCTGGACCGCATCGACGGCGTGGAGGGGGCGCATCACGGGTCGCGCCACAAGAAGCCGCGCGGCGTCGGCCACGGCGGCGGACCGGCGGAGGACGAGATTCCTGGACTGAGCCTGGGGGAGCCCGAGGAGGAGGTGCCCGAGCACGAGTTCGAGAAGAGGCCGCGGGCGGTGCACGTCAACAGCAGCGGGAGCGGGCACGGCGACGAGGACGACGAGACGGCCGGGATGACGCCCGAGGAGAGGGAGAAGCACCACCGGTTCCAGGAGATGCGGAAGAAGCACTACGAGATGAAGAACGTGGCCAAGTTCCTGGGCCACCCCGAGGAGCTGGAGGATCCGGAGGAGGAGGAGGAGGATGGTGTGCCGCCTGTGCCGAAGGCTTAGACTAGCTACGTGCGGGCTTCGTGGCGCGGATGGTGGAGGACTCGGCAGTTTGATGCATTGCTACGGAGGAGAAGGACGGCATGGTAGTGAACCTGCATCTGTGGGCAACGATGATGGCTCTTGTTTTACTCTAGGAGTTACCAGGGCGCCATGGCTGCGTAGCGCTGATTTTGGAGGACTATTGCCTGTCGCGGGCACCATAGTTGTTCTTTTTGGGACGCAGTCTTCCCATGCTTTGAATCGAGCGTGGCTGCTAGATACGTAACCCAATACGACAGCGTTGCAAATAAGTACCAGGAACTGGGTTAATCAATCGTATCTATAAGCAGTGCTCGGCTGGTATGTAACGATGACATCGCGACCACTTTGTATAACGCCCATCAAATCAAACAGCAGGACAGGAGCTCAAAGCAGTCCCTTCCTGGCAAGCTCGACCTTCCTCGCCGCTTCTCCGGCCTTGAATCCGCCCTTGGACACGCATATCCGCTGGCCCTCGGCCAGTTCAAACTTGTCTTCGTGCGCAGGCCAGGCGCAAGGGCAGTGGTGTGGGTAGTGGACACATGCTGGGGACTGTCAGAACGGCATCGAACATAACGAGGGTAGATATGGAACTAAGGTAGACACATACCTAGGGTATCCGGGCACAGGTACTTGTCGCAGTGGGACTGCTCGTGGCGTGCGCGGTATATGGCCGAGTCGCTGGGGACGTTCTGGGGCTGCTGGTGCTGCTGCTGCTGGCCGCCTTGGAACATCTGCTCGAAGAAGCCGAACTGGGCGCTGACGGTGCCGACGAGGGCGAGGAGGAGCAGTGGCAGCGATGCAAGGAACCGCATTGTGACTGTGGCGCTGGCAAGAGCCCGTGTTCGTAAGCTTCCTGAACTGCAAGCGACCCGGAACTTAAGAGAGTGTGAAAGTTGAAGTTTGATCGGTTGCAGTGTAAGTATTTGCGGCGTTCTTGCCGTAGGAATGCGCTTCGCTGGCCAATTCATGCCAATCCAATGATTCGATGTCGAGATGGTAAAGTATCCATGCCAAGTGGTGGCAGGTGCCGGGGTTCTTATCTTATCGGCCCATCGAAACAGCCGGATGACTAAGCCGAAAACTTGCAACATCCGAGCTCCCTAATCGCGGACACAATCCAACCTAAGCTCCTAGAGATCACCTTAGTACCGACTGTCTTCGCGTTGATTTCGCGACAGCCAGTCCCCGAAACGGTCCAATGCAGCTCATAACTCTGCGGCGGCCCATACAGGCCGCTGCCGTCAACTGCTGCAGACCGCAGGCCGCGGCGTCGCCGGCATGCTCCCTCTCGGACCGGTTCGCTCTCCTCCGCCTCGACGCCGGCCACTCCAGCACCGGCATCAGCGGACGGAGATGGGCTGCTGTCAAGTCACAGGGTGCCTATAAACTGAAGAACAAGAAGACGATACCCAAGAAGCTCGGAGCGAAGAGGACAGGCGGTACGTCGGAGAGCACACTCTGCTCCTCCCTGATAATCATTTGCTTCCGTTACTGACGACTGCACAGATCAATACGTGATTCCCGGCAACATCCTCTACAAGCAGCGCGGAACGATATGGCACGCGGGCGAGAACACGATCCTGGGCCGCGACCACACCATCCACGCCGCCGTCGCCGGCTACGTCAAGTACTACAGAGATCCCGCGCGGCACCCGGACCGCCAGTACATCGGCGTCGTCTTCAGCAAGGACGACAAGCTCCCCTACCCTCCCAACTCGCCTCGCGTCCGCCGTCTGGGCATGGTCGCCGTGCCGCGCAAGACGGCCGAGACCGCGGCCCCGACTCTGAGCACGAGCGGCATACCTCTCAAGGTCGTGCGTAAGGCCGTCATACCCGAGGCCAAGGCCGCCGCTGCCGCAGCAACAACCGAACCCTCGACTGCGGCCCCCACACCGGAGACGGCCGCCGAGGTGCAGGTCGCGAAGCGCACGCAGCGCCAGACGGCCAAGAAGCGCAAGGCGGAGCTCGCGGCGCTGCGCGTGGCCCAGCGCAAGATCCAGAAGGAGACGCGCGTGCTGCACCTGCAGCCGGACTACAGCTACCGCGAGCACAACTGGGAGATCGGCCGGCTGGTGGGCGCCGCGGGGCGGGTGCAGGGCGCGGGCAAGACGCGCTCGCGCAGGAGCATGCTGCGCGTGAGGCGGAGGAAGAAGCAGATCGTGTTCGGCACGCGCAAGGCGGAGGCGCGGCGGAGGCGCGAGAGGAGGCTCGAGATCATGCAGCGGGCGGCCGAGAAGAAGGCCAAGAAGACGGCAGAGGTGGAGAAGATGGCTGCCAAGGGGAAGGGGAAGGGCGAGAAGACGGCTGCGTAGCGTAGTGCTGTGAGCGCTAGGCGGACTGGCCTATCTGTACTATATATTCTGGGCGTGTATGTTGCCGGGCGTGTGTAATCGTATCGTTCGAGAATGGAACACGTTTGTCAAGGTCGCTATTTCATCTCTCGCGAGCATCGGGTCCAGCCACATCCAGGTCGGAGGTTCTGTTGTTGGTGGCACTGTAGGTGAGTGCTCAGCCTGATCCTCGTTACACTTACAAGTTGGCTGATGAGCAAATGTGCCTGTTACAGTAGGCAGGCCGGTTATGGTGATCCGTGATACCGCATAGAATTCGGCCACTCATGCAGTCGTTGTGCTACCTCTTCGATCTGCCGAATCCTCTCTTGCCATTTATGAGAGCGTCCTCTTTTCCTTTCTCGACCTTCTCTGCCGCACCGTACAAATCGGAAGTCGTTGGAGTGGCTCAGCAATAGTCGATTTCGAATTCTATATATTCCTCCATTGTCTAGGATCCTAATCTCAACTCTCTCCGGAGCAAGCCAGGCGTAAGCTGCGGGCCACTCGAGCTTGTTGGTTGCAAGCATCTTCGATCCTTCGATCCGGCAGAGGATTGTACCCGATCCAAGAGGTCTTAGTTCAGGTGGCGACTATGCGGTTACTGAACACGACGACTGTCGAACTCTGCGAGTTTGTTGGAAAACCGCCCCCGTACGCCATCTTATCCCATACATGGGATGGCGACGAAGTCACGTTCCAGGATTTGGACCTCAAAAGGCCAGATGTCATTCAGAAAAAGGGGTATTCCAAGATCCTGGGGGCGTGTAACCGGGCGCGGGCCCAGGCTTCCTACGCGTGGATATGGATCGACACCTGCTGTATCGACAAGTCAAGCAGCGCCGAGCTCTCGGAAGCGATCAACTCCATGTTCCAGTGGTACGAGAATGCCGAGACGTGCTTCGTCTATCTCTCGGATGTCCAGGATAGTGGCGATACACCTCAGTTTCTCGCAAGCCGCTGGTACACGAGGGGATGGACGCTCCAGGAGCTCCTTGCTCCACGCGACATCGAATTCTACACCGCATCATGGGAGGCCATCGGCAAGAGGGCCGACCTTGAGGCCCAGATCGTCAGCGTCATGGGGATTGATATATCTTACCTCCTCCGCGCCCGGCCCCTTTCCGAGGCAAGTGTCGCTCAGAGAATGTCATGGGCGTCTCAGCGCAGGACGACCTGCGAAGAAGACATTGCATACTGTCTTCTGGGTGTCTTTGGGGTCAACATGCCTCTGATATACGGCGAAGGCGGCCTCAAGGCTTTCCTAAGACTACAAGAAGAAATCATGCGGAACTGCGATGACCAATCCATATTGGCCTGGGGATGGGGCATCGCGACAGCGACACCTCGTCCACAAGCGACCAGTTATCTCGCTCAGAGTCCGCAGGATTTTGCTCAAGCTGGAGATATCGTCAGCTGTCGGGTTATTGCACCCCAGGTCGATCTAATCCCCACACACCGGGGCCTGATACTCGAAGCCCCGATCTGCCGGCCCCGGTATGAAGCTATTCCTGACATCTACACGACATTTTTTCTCCCCCTCAAGTGCCGTCCTAAGGACGAGGTTCTGAGCGTCCTGGCTATCCCAGTCGTGCCTGACTTGAAGGACGTTTCTCTACCGGAGTATCGCCGCACCCGCGGGGAAGTCATACTTGTGCCCAACGAGGTCTGGGACTCGGATCCAACGACGGTTGCGCATCGGTACCTCAGACGCACCACGGCTATTCCGCGCTTCACGGCCGGGATGCGCAGCGTATGTGCAGTGAGGAGCATACCGGCCGGGTTCGAAATCAGCGAGACGTGGCCCGCACAAGAGTGGCGGCTTCCGACACCAACGCCGGACAAACCAATGGGTCGGTGGACCAAGGCGGTGTGGAGGCCTGGGGTTCGCACGGGTTATTTACGACTTAGATGGATAGCACAGACTGGGCCTGCCTGGCCTGACGTGTTGTTCTATGTACTTCCAAACAGGACCCCGGGCCGGGATCCTTATGCCTGTGGCCTTGTTCTCTATCCAGAAGGCGGCGCTTGCCTGCCTGATATAGTTGACGAGTTCGGGGCAGGCCTTGTGCAGCGAGGCAACAGGCGATCGGTTCCTGGGTTGGAGCAACAGATGCGAGGCCATGGTGCCAACCAACGAGTGGAAACATTATGTACTCACAGGCTGGATATTGGTTCTCGGTACATCACAGCCACGGCACATTGCGATGAGGCTAATCGCGAGACTGTTGCTGTCGATGTGCGTACACCTTCTTGCCCGCCCTGGTCCTTCGATGACAATTTAGGGAGAAGATGTGGTCTTGAGCTGCAGCGCCATGAAGCTGCCAATGGCGACGACATGCGTGACTGAGCATCCTAGCACCATCCTAGCATGATCTGAGCACTGTCTTAAATTAAATGAAAACGCTGTCTTAAATGAAATGTTAATGTTAATGCATATGGAGGTATATGTATACATTCACGCTTCAGTCTGGTAGCGTTTGGCATATTTGTCGATGAGTCCACTATGTCTACTAGACTTACCCCGAACTTTTAGTGATGATTTAGGCCAAAGCGTCACCTGACTTGGTGCCTCCAGTGGCCAAATGTTTAGACAACGGGGACCTGCACAAAGTATAAAGAGTCGAGACAGCCTCAACATCTGCCAGCTACTTACCTTACCAACAGAACCACATTCGCCCGCCATGAGTAGCATAACGGACAACACACCATTGCAGCTTCGCACGCGGGACCCAGCGTCCTTCTTTACAGCGTCAGACACGGACATCCTGCTCCTCGTCCGGGATGACTTCGCGCCCGAGCTGGAGCGGCTGAAGCGAGCGTACTCTGTTCGGGATAGCGACTCCAGTCCATCATCGTCGCCTTCGCCGTCGCAGATCCTGTTTGGCCAGCAGTACGACGAGGTCAACCGGACCCTGGTCGGCGTGCTCGCCCTCAAGTGGATATACACTAAACAGTATGAGACGTTCGTCGGAAGCCAGCTGCCATCAGTGCGCCTGTCGCACAAATCTTTCGAATGGATGCACATCTTCTTCACCGAGGCCATATCACAGCCGGACGACCTCTATATGCTCATCACGTCCATGGTGGTGAACGACCTGGGCAAGGACAGCAGCTTGGCACTAGAATACCGGGACCAGAATGGCGAAGACATCACCTCTCTCAACCACGACATTATTCTGATAAGAGCCGCCAAGGCCGGCTTCGTGAAATGCTTGGATCGGCTCAGGAAGCAGGACAGAGAGGACATCATCCGCGGCATGGAGCTCGGATCCGAGTTCAACTTCGGCCAGCTCGCGCAGGCAGAGAACGCACCTGCCTGCTTATCGGGCCTGCTCGCCATGAGAGACCTGGACAAGGCTTTCAAGTACCGCTTCATGGAGCAGCTGCTCGACATCGCGGGTGCCGCGGGCCACACGGACTGGACGTGCGCCAAGAAGCTCAGCCAGCCCATTTTCGACGCCTACCAGAGCGTCTACGATGCCGCTCTGGGGATCATTGCGTCTAGACTGAGCCTCCGTGGGGGCTACGATCGCGTCCTGCGACGGAGGGCGCATCTGTTTCCAAAGCACTACATCGACGTTAATAACGACCCGGAGGGGCGGGCCCTGGTGCGTATTCTATGCATGGGCGGTGTCGCAGATTTGGATACTTTTATCATGTATCGTGCGGTGTTTCTCGAAGTATCAGCAACTTCCGAATCTCTGGTGCATGCCCTGAATGTCGATGGCTCGGTGGGCGAACCCGCCGTCCAGCCCACATACATGCCGGCTCTCATGACGCAGGCAGTCAAGACCTTCGAAGGAAACGCCGATGCTCAAAGACGAGCATTAACCAGTGTGCTGCGGTATCTCGACCGGGTCATGAACGCCGAGGATAGGCCGGAGGGCAGGGTCACTGTTATCGAGCGCAACGTGCTGGGGGTGCTCAAGGAGGTCGTGCAGAGCCCGGCGTTCGCGGCAGATCCTACGATTTTGGAGAGGGCTGAAGTCCCTAAGGGTGTCGCAGCCAAACGAGCATGAGCGTCCGCTCATAGGCAATCAACCAGGTGCTAGAGGGTCAGACTAGATCTGTGGCAAGTACCATGCATGATGCATTCGCGGCTCGCCCATGTACATACAACACAGGTTCTATCACTCGTAACGGACGGGCTGGGAAACATAGAGTTTCAAAAGTCTATTGCCTTTAGAACTGTCCATCTCGGGCTAACTACCTAGTCTAGAAAATAGACGCAAATTTTGGTTCATCACAGCAGGTTACTTGCAGAGTGATTGGGTCTCGTCGCTGAATCTCGACACCGCCATCGCGATTTTCAAGCCGCCTCTGGTGCTCCTTCCTCTTAGCCTCAAAATCCTCCATCCACGCGCGGTTTCTATGCGGAAGCAAATACCAGTCATTCATCAGCAGAAGCTCGTCATCGCTCGGCTTCAGCCAGACAAAAAGGTCCTGCCGTCGCTCGCTTCTGATAGTTTTCTTCGGCTGAGCATCGGCGGGCATTGCTTTTTCGGGGTCGAGACCCGTATTGGTGTCCGAGGTCTTCCACGTCCGAGCAGGGGAATCCGGGAGCGTTGACCAGTTCGCGTAGTCGTCCGGGTACTCCGAGCAAGTGGCGTAGAGGGAGTTGCTCATCCAGCAGCGCGGTGGAGGCGAACTGGTGTTCCTCGACCTCTGCCGGAGACGCCAGTCGTCGCATCCGACCTTGTAAACTGAGAGTATTGTTGCAAGGATGAGAAGAGCCGCCGTGTATATCTGGGTGTGCAGGCCCGCCATGCCCAGTGAGACGATATGAGATCCGAAACCCAGCCAGCCGACGGCCTGGAAGAACTGGTACAGCCTCCTGTTCGGGATGGGCGGGTTCTTGGTGAATACCTTGCCTATTAGATAGCTCGGCGCTTCGATCGTGACGACCTTAGAATCGTCCATGACGACGATGACCTTGGCGATGTCTTGCTCCGGAGATTTCGGAGGCTGTCGTCCGGGACGCAACTTCCCCATTTTGCTATCTTCATCGTAGGCAGCCCTTTTATTCTCAAATTCGGTGTCCGCTTCTTCTTTCGCCTTCCGTATCGTCTCGTCAATGCCCGCCTGCCGCTGCGACACAAGCAGGACTCGCACAATAACGGACAACACCATCGACACAGCGTTCGCAAACCCCCACCAGTCCTCGGAGAGTACAGTGAGCGCCAGCAGCATACCATTGATAGGCAGTGCGATGAGCAGGAACCGAACCAAGAAAACCTGCAACCTCATCCGCCGCGGACACTCGCCGACCGTCCAGGTGACCTTGTCGCGCACCTGGGAGAACCCCTGCGCCTTCAGCCACCGCGAGAACCAGCCGGCAAGCTCGCTCGTCTGCATCCCGGCCGTGAAGTTGTACAGCGTGAAGCCGGGCCGCTTCTCCGTGAAGCGGTCGCTGGCCAGCATGAATGCGCCGAGCAAGGGCAGGAACTCGACGTAGCTGCCCGAGACGAGCCGGCCGACGCTGTTGTTGACCTCTTCCGAGCCGAGGATGGTGACTAGGCCCAGGGCGTCGACGTGCAGGCCTGTGCTGTCGGCCCAGGTGTTCAGGACTGAGTGCCAGGGATACATTGCGTGTTGCCAGTAGCGATGGGTCACAGCATATGCTGGGTGTCGTTGGTTTGATATGAAGTTGTCGAACAAGTTAGCAGTCACTAAGTACGACTGCATGTGTTGCTAGCTACTTGTCGTAATGGTGAATACAGAATTGGAGTGGTCTTCCTGGTCTTCGCAAGAAATCTAAAAAATTAGTGAATTGTTATCATCAAAATCTCGACTTTTCAGAGGTCTGCTGACGCCAGTCGAAGTTCATGTTCTTGCGTTTTGCACAGCCTGCATTGTCGAGAGCATGCCTTTGGCCAATAGCAAGTGCATGTATGCACATCGGCTAGAGAACAGGCAGCAATACAGTACATTTTTGAAGGCGGGCACACATATGGCGTTCTTCGAGTTGGGCAACGGCAAGTCAGCCACACTCAGCGTGCAGAGTCTGGCCAATACAGCTGAGGCAGCGAAGAGGAGGGGAAGCCTCGAGTCTCAAATGCATCAAGCTATGCAATGGGACTCGAGGCGTCAATTGTCGCCCTTAAACTTTTGACAGCTCCGGTGCTGTATGCTAGATACACCGCGTTATTCCACGACCTGAGGTAGTTAGACTTCATTTCTGGTCGCAACCGCAGTCCTTGTCCAACCTGCCTCAGTTGTAAGTGAGCTGAAAGTGATATTCAACAATGATGTCAATCGAAATGCGTCGAATACGAATCGCACACTTCGAAATAAAGACGGTGAAGGTCGTGTTATTGTACGAGTGTGGTTTGTATTCAGTGATGAGGAGCAGCATACTCTAGGGATCAACGGAATGTCCTCTCAAAAATTGTAGGAGTAGCTTACGCTGAGGCCGTTATTAATGGGGAGTTAGACATCGATGCTACATACCTTAGGTACATCGAACACTTGCTCTGTGCGAGTCGTGACAAGCAGAAGAGAACATATTCAACTTAATCACTAGCCATTTCAATACTAGTACTGGCAAGAGGTCAACAGATAAGGTACAAAGGATTGCCCCTCGTCCAGCTGTGTGAACAATGCTTGGAGGGTCAGCAGCAGTCTTCTCTTCCTGCCTCGAATGTATGCTCGCAGTGTTGCAGGGCCCCTGAATACAGCCCGACACCTCCAGCTGAGCCCAATGAACTGGGCCCTGTTTCGAGTTGCACAACAATGGGCACCAGAACGCGTGGCGCAGCCCAGCCCACCAAGGCTCACCACCAGGCTTTCCTTGGCCGCCCGATATCACTCGAAGGGCATGTATGCATCACAGCTTCTCCTCTCTTCCGCTACACATTCGCACTCAATGCGCTCCCAGCAACATTGATCGATATCTGACAAGATGGACCCCCTCAGCATCGCAGCTAGCATTATTGCTGTGGTCCAGATGGCCGACAAAGTGATATCGCTATGCAGGTTCTATCTTGAACTCTCGCGCAATGCTCCCTGGGATCTTCGGGTAATCATGATCGAGACATCGGCCCTGAGAACGATCTTGGACAATATTCAGTTTCTCGCTTTAAAAGGACACGAACCAGCAACTTTGCACACTCTAGCCGGGGATGGGGGCCCGATCGAGGGATGCCGCAATGCACTCGATCAGCTGAGCGGACTCTTCTCGTCTGAGTATGCGAACGACACGGTTGGCAACAGATCCAAGAGGCGAAAAGTGAGGGCCACACTGGAAACCCTCGCGTGGCCGTTCAAAGAGAGCACCGCTAGGAAACTGTTGGCAGAAGTGGTGCAGCACAAGACCACCCTCAATATCGCGCTTACAGCAGATATCAGGTACATGATCGACCTGGTTATAGAACGCCTCATAGTTCGTTTTTGATTGCTAATATCGGAGGCAGTCATGACGTTAAGGATGTCAAAGCGAAAACGAGCGAAATCCATGCAACTCTGACAGGTGGGTATTCTCTCTCTTTTTCTCGCAGTGTATGTTTGTCTCTGTCTGTCATCTCTTTCGCACATGTACGCGCTCGCGAGCTCTCACACAAAACACACACTCACTCTTGGTTAAGCTTGTAATTCCAAGTTAACGGCATATACTAACGGTGCGGTAAATTCAAGAGTTTCAACGGCTAGAGGTTTACAAGTGGCTCCATGCCATAAATCCATCTAGCCTCCATCATCGAGCATGCGATCAGTACGAACCTGGGACCGGAGACTGGGTACTGCGCTCCGATGACTGGAAAGCCTGGATCTCAGGCCAGAGACGTGCCTTATGGATCCACGGCATACCAGGTGCCGGTAAAACAGTCCTAACATCACACCTGATCGAGTCCCTCAAGTCCCACTGCAACGACGACAAGACCACTCAGAGCAGGACCGCATACATCTACTACTACTGCTACTTTGGTCATAACACTGACGAAGCACTGCCATTCTTGAAGTGGACGGTTTGTCAACTCTGCCGTACAGCCGATGCTGTGCCAGCCGAACTACACAAGCTGTACAAGCGTGGTGAGGGCCTAAGCCTAACGGATCTACTGAGTGTGTTGCACGAAATTGTCGAAACGTTCGACAGTGTCTATGTCGTCCTGGATGTAATTGATGAGAGCCTACCAAGAGTCAATATTCTCAAGATCCTAAGAGACCTCATTACCGACCCGAGATTTTCGAAGATACGGATCCTGGCTACCAGTCGAGAATATCTCGATATTGAAGAATCGATGGAGGGGATCTCATCGCCTATTTCCATGAGGAATCCTCTGCTCGACGAGGATATCCGACTGTTTGTTCAGGCTCAGCTCAACACGCACCCGAAATTTAGGCTCTGGCCGTCGAGCGTGCGAGATGACGCTTTGGAGGCACTGTCCACAAAAGCCAAGGGAATGTAAGCATCACTATAAGCTCATTGGGTCCCTTGCTCGTCTAATCATATTGGCAGGTTTCGCTGGGTCGTGTGCCAAATCGATATCTTGCAACGCCTCAAACCCGACAGGAACACCATCGTAAAAGCACTGGCAAGTTTGCCGCGAACTCTGGACGAGACCTATGAGCGGATATTCCTCCAGATTCCTGACGAAGCCCGGCTGTTTGTTCATCACGCGCTGAAATGGATTCACGCCCATAATGAACTGTACGGGAAACAAATATCTGCGCCGATATTAATCCAGGCCGTGTCCAGGAGCACTGCTGAGATTGATCCAAGCGCACACGACTACTGTCTCGACGAAGATCGCTTGTATGAGTACTGTGGGTGTCTGATTTCCGTGATATCCCAAGCTCGTCGTTGGGAGTATGAAATTTGGGTTACCACGAATGTTGTGTCGTTTGCACATTACACAGTCCTGGAGTTCTTGGACTCGGCCAGGATAGGGAGTGGACCTGCTTCTTGCTTTGCCGTCGACAAAGAGCTAGTCAAGCTCGAGTTTGCGAAAATGGTTTTACGGGAAGCCCTCAACACGAAGGGTATCGAGCTCTGGAATCCGGGAGCGACCGACGACAATGACTCAGATATCTACGCTCCCTTGGAAGAAGACTTCGACCTCTACAGCATTCTATCGTCGCTGCTTGTTGTGCGAACTTGGGGACCCAAGCTCTCTACAGACGCTAATCTGTGCAAGCTGACGTTTGCATTGTTCGATGTGACAAAACCGCATTTCGACGACTTTAGAACAGCAACAGAATGCATCAACGATAGCACCGAATTCTTTATAGATTACGAATTCTATCACCCCGGGACATTTTGGAAGCTGCGCTGGACGCGGCCACCAGGAAACACTGAGGTCCAGGCACTAATCAACATAATGTTAACAGAAGAAAGAGGCAACATTGAACTCGCACGAAGATTCATTCAATATATTCATACGGGAAGCTGGCTACAAAGCAGTTTTGCTCTGGAGATCGAAATAGAGAATTTGAAGGACATCGCCCTGGAGAGTAGTTGCTATAAGTTCGAGGGAACGATTGTGGAGCTCTTTGCCCTCTTGTTCATGCAGTTGCCGGGACGCCTGAACTTGTTCCTTGAGGTTGCAGTTGGTTCCTTCGACCCTTCCAGGATTCTACCATTCTCTTTAGTAGGGCACGATCATGATTCAGACAACGACTGCGACAAATACAACAACTACTGCATTCTGCCGCGGCTCTTGCAGCTTGGAGCAGACCCCAATGGCCATGGATACAGGGTTTGTCCATTACAGATCGCCACTGCCACATGGGATTTGCCAGCGGTCAGAATGTTGCTTGAGGCAGGTGCGGACCCGAACCACAATGGCGACCGAGAAGGGCATCTGTGGGAGGAAGGTACAATTCTTGCACTCTTTAATGACTTCCTGGATCATAGCCCTCTCAATATCGCCAAAACTATGGACTGCTTCTGCTCAGGCGAAAAGCTTGATGAAAGACTATCAGCGAAATACGAAATAGTGGCACTTCTGAAGCTGAATGGGGCTCTCAATTTTACGGGCTCAGGGGCAGATTGTTTACTATCAGAGAGCTCAGACAGCGAGCTCTCGATTTAAGCCCGGACATCTGGACACAAAGTATTACTCGGTAGCTAGGTTTTGGAAAGCAAGATCTGAAAAGGATATATGTCCACCTACAGGAACACCTGAGTCGTCTAAGATGAAGATCGAGATTTGCCCTTACAGTCCTTGTTTCAGCTAGCCAATGAATGAATTTTGCTCTGTGGCACCCGTCTATCCCAACCGTAAGCGACAGTTCTCTGAAATCTGTCGGAAAACATGAGTAAAAGTGCTGAGCATGGAGGGTCATGCGGTACTATCGTCGGAAGCAGTGTAAAGTTGGCATGGGTGTGGAATTGGAAGCCACTACTGTGTGCCCCTGCGTATGCTGTCGCTTGTAGGTTATGTTGGCTTCACATCATGATGTTTGAAAGAGTGAAGAATAATTATATATATGTATGTATTTCACCGAAGACAGAATGATTTTGCATGTCCAACAGCAGATAGGGTAGAGTCCACTTCTGGTGGTGCTTGTCCGGCCTCCAACACCACCTCCGATCATCTTAATTTACTCAGATCTCTCTCTCGCCCTCACCACGAGGATATGCTAAGCAGATTGCATTCCAGATATGGGTTATGAGACTATACTACCATGGCATCCGTGAGAGTATGTCACTTGGCATTTTCATATGATCCCAACACTCTACAAACAGTCTATCACTTTGATTGTTCGGGACACTAGGAACCTAACTTAGATACGGTAGGCTACCTTAGACAGGAGAAGTAAAAAGGGGCGTTCTTCGGGTGACACAGGGTTAGGGTCGACAACATGCACGGGCCACCACATTACGGGATTAGTGATGAGAGACCTTTACAAATTTTACGAACATACCAATGACATCAACAAACAAACAAAAAAAAATCCCGAAGAAATCGTTTGTGAAAGATGGCAGATGCAGACTTTGAGCAACGCTCCCAAGCGTTTCTTGGCTGGTTCAGGTCCCTGCCCGGGGCTACCTTCCACCAGGACATCAAGATCGCGGACCTCAGACCACGCAACGCCGGCCGGGGCATCAGTAAGTTGCGCGTCGCGTAGTCCCCTCATCCCCTTGCAAAAAAAAAAACCGGAACACTGACGCCGCATGCTCGTATAGTCGCAACGGCAGACATAGAGCCGGACACGGTGCTCTTCACCATCCCGCGGGACGCCATAGTCTGCACCGCCAGCTCTGCGCTGCCCGCGCAGCTGCCTGACGTCTTCGCGCCCCCGGAGGAGCAGGGCGCCAGCACCGAGGGGGACGGCGACGACGAGAGCCCCAACGCGCAGGACTCGTGGACGCGGCTGATCCTGGTCATGATGTACGAGTACTTCCGGTCGCCCGCCGGGTCGAGGTGGCAGCCCTACCTGGACATCCTGCCGACGGCGTTCGACACGCCCATGTTCTGGACGGCCGACGAGCTCGCCGAGCTGCAGGCCAGCTCCGTGGTGTCGCGAGTCGGCGCCGCGGAGGCGGAGAACATGATCGCCGCTAAGATCATCCCCGTGGTCCGCGCCAACGAGGGCATCTTCTTCCCGGCCGGCGGCGCGCCGTCGGACGAGGAGCTAATGAACCTCGCCGGCAGGATTGGCAGCACCATCATGGCGTACGCGTTCGACCTCGAGAAGGACGACGACGACGACGACGAGGAGGAGGGAGAGGAGTGGGTGGAAGACCGCGAGGGCAAGACGGAGCTCGGCATGGTGCCCATGGCGGACGTGCTTAACGCCGACGCAGATTTCAACGCGCACATCAACCATGAGATTGGCGCATTGACTGCCGTGTCGCTGAGGAAGATCCGTGCGGGCGAGGAGGTTCTCAATTACTACGGGCCGCTGCCGAACGGGGAGCTGCTGCGACGGTACGGCTATGTCACGGCTGCGCACAGGAGGTGGGATGTAGTTGAGTTACCGTGGTCGCTGGTTGAGGCGGCGCTGATGGAGGTGCTGGGCGCGTCACAGGATGTATGGGGCAAAGTGGTGGCTCAGGTAGACGAGGAGGAGGTCGAAGACGGGTTCGTCATCGAATGGGGCAGCGACGAGCCGGATGCGGAGGGACATGTTGATGATAAGCTCGATTTCCATGGTCTGCCCGAGGAGCTTGCCGAGCAGGTCAAAGCGTTCCTCAAGCTCGCACGGAAGTTCGAGGGTTCACTGACGTACAAGCTGTCGGAGTCGGAGACGCGGAAGGAGGTCTACCTTAGAAGCGTGCTGCGGGCGCTGGAGCTGAGGCTAGCTGAGTATCCGACCACATTGGAGGCGGATCTACAACTGCAGCGGGCGGAGACTCCGTCAGGGAGGAAAGGAATGGCTCTGGCCGTGCGCATCGGCGAGAAGACACTGCTACGCGAAGCGATCAGGTGGACTGGAGCCGAGGTGGCGAAGCTGAATCGCGATGTGGACATGGCGGACGAGCCCTCTGCGAAACGCCAGAGGAAGAGGTAGCCTCGCAGGTGCAGGTGGGAGTCCCCTGTTGCTTTTGTTACTAAGAGCTAGCCCTGAGACAATGCGGTGATACCAAATATATAACGCCATATCCTGAGCACATATACTGAGCCTGTTGTTTGTTCCAAGGTACCTGTCCAATAATCTGGGTATCCAGTAGACTGCGCTTTAACCTGGAAGCCCCATGAGGCCACATGACCAGTTCCAACAAACCATAACTCCTGAAAAGCCGATATCCAGAGCTCCTGACCTTGATAATCCGTTCGATCCCCTCACGAGACCTTTGGTTTCTTGCGTACCAATCCCGCACTAAGGACATTGACAGCAGTTGGACCACTGCTCGAGGCTTGTGCAACCTGAGCGTGGTCAACCGCGGGGTCTGTAACGTCGTCCTTCCTCTTCTTCCTCACCAGACCAGAGCCAAGCACATTGACCGCCGCCGGTGCCTGGATCACAGTCGCCCCATTCGACGCCGCACCTTCGCTGGCGGGAGCATTGTCTCCTCGTTTCCTCTTGATCAGGCCGGCCAGGTTATTCACGGAAGCAGCAGGTCTCGCATCGCCCGCAGAGGAACCGACGACCTGGAGTTCTCTCTTCCCAACAACTTCAGTCCCCCACTTGGCTCCCATGCCAACCTCACTGATCCATCGAGCTGTGCTGCCACACGCCTTCTCTAGCGTCGCAAAGTCGAGATGGAGGAGGAGGTCGACGATGCGCTTGTAGCTGGTTTCGTCGACGATTTTCTCTCCACGACCTTCAGCAGGCCAGTGGTAGAATGCAGTGGATGTGGGTCGGTCGAGGAGGTAGTTTCGCTGATGTGTCTTGACCTTGGGTTGGCGAGGGATGATTGGGCCTCTTAGCTTCTTCTTTTTTCTTTCATTCTCCTGCTCGACTATCCGCTTGGAAGGGGAAGAGTCTGTGGAATCAGAGACTCTCTTCTTCAGCGGGCTTGACTGCGGTGTCGCAGCAGTGACACCGGCACGCCGGCGGGGCGGGGTCGATGGTGGTAGCGGCAACGCCGGCGCACCATCGAAGGACGAAGACGGGGTCAGCAGGGACTGGCCAGCAGTTGCAGGCTGTGCTATAGCCTCACTCTCCTTCGGGTCGAATACCACCCATATAAACCCTGTCATACGGCCACTGGAGCACTCCTGTCGGAAGGCCATCATCTCCCAAAACTGATCGAGCGTCTTGACGCTCTTCCACAGCCCAGTATCCTGCTCCGATTTTGATGCCTCCACATCTAACTCATCGCGGAATCTGGACTTGGGATCGTCAGGGAATTTCGGAATCAGGCATCTCAGCGGGACCCAGTCGTACTCCTCGGTATAGTGTGATATCCGCTCCAGCGGGTGGCCCAGTGTCCAGTTCGTCGCAGCTCCAGAAGTCCGTGGGAGAAAAGCTCTAGTCTCGTAGCGATCTAATCCAGGCACGACCAGGTAACCCTTGATATTGCCCCATTTCCTCTGCCTCTCCTGCCGTGTTTCGTCGCCTGGGGGCTCGAGTAGAGGGTTCAGCACTCGACACCACCACTTGACCAAGCCGCGGTCATCGAGAACATGTTTGCCCTTGTTATCGACGCTTCCCGGAAAGAGGTATTGTGACTGTGCTCGCGCGAACAGGCTCACTACTGTCTGAATACCCTTGCGCTGCCGATGCTCAACGAGGAATGACACAAAGGCGGCGCTGATCTCGCGGATGGGCGATGGAGTGCCTTTGGGTAGCTTCAGGAGGTTGAGGTACCCGGTCGAGTCGGCCTTTGAGACAAAGAGTGTAGTCGAGAAAGCGGTGGTGAACAGGAAGACCTCCAATGCCAGCACTAGGACGCGTCTCGACTCGGTTTCTCGGTCTTGGGAGCAGGGTTCTTGCCCGTCATTGCGGTCCGGCTCGACATCGACGGAAATGGCGAGGAAATGATCCTCTCGATATGTCTTGTCGGGTCGTTCGCCTGGTGGAGCGGAAAAGAGAGCATCGGTTCGCGTTGGGGGGGTCGAGAGGTGGTAGACACCGAACCTGTAGCCCTTTGGAAGGAGCGACCCCAGCTTCTCCACCAGCAGGTTACCTGCTGCTTTTGGGTCGCGTTTCACACCGAAGAGGATGTTTGTCGATGTCATCGTGCCGAGTAGAGGCATATGAAAGCCATGGCCTTCACACGCTATTCTTCTCTCTCTGTATACTATAGGTAGAACAGATATTGATGTTATGAAGTGCTCGTTCTTGCATTGAAATGCTTCTTCAATGTCTTCGATGAACCAACTTGGTATTGCACCCCTGCAGACAGCACGAGGGGTGCAGTGCATTGGCCAATAAGCGAGGAGCAACGCGTTCCCATAGGACCGAGGATCATCCGCTAGCGCAGGGTGGCCCGAGCGTATTTAGACTCCGGAGTTTATCCGGACTGCTCATCGCGAAAAATCCATTGAAGCTCAATTGGCTTCAACGATAGAACAGCTCTCTGTGCCGGCTCATACTCAACCTCTCCGGACAGACACGGTCGCCATGAACACCTCCAGATCGGCTCTCGCCAGCTCCACAAGGGCATTACGGCAATGTAGATGCACGCCTTCTAGCCTCCGACCCTTCTCCTCCACAGCATCCGGAAGAACAGATCAAGCAAATGATGTCGATGCAAGCCAAAGTCCGCGGCCGAGGTGGTCATATACCCCCGAGAGACTGAAGGGTCCCGGATTCTCTATCAACGTCGTCAAAGACCCCAGGAGGAAAATATGGAAGGTCAACGAAGACCCGAAGAAGCTCGACGCCATGTACAACCGGCTCCTGGGACGCGAGGGCGACAAAATGCTGCCCGAGGAGATCAAGTGGCTCGCGGTGACACACAAGAGCTTCGACTACGGGAGGAGAGGGTTCAACACAAAGCTGGCATATTTCGGTATGGCGTGACGTTCTGAGTTATGCGATGCAGGGTTCCAACTGACGTAAACCTCCAGGCCGGCAGATCCTCGCCCTCGAAGCGACCAAGTCGATCCTCACATCAAAGATTGCCGACCAAGCGAACAAAGTGGACGAGTTCGGCAGAGAGCCTTTCCAACACCCTGTACTGACAGACGTCGACAAGCTCAGCTACCGGCAGCCGGGGCAGATAGTGCAGATTGAGAAGCTAGCCCGGCTCGGCCTTGACGTGGGCTTGGGGGAGGTGATGCGGTGGAAGCCAAGGATGGTGAGTCTACTGGCAGACCTGAACGGAAACCGCGCAAGTACTGACCGCCTCTCTTTAGCCGGAAAACCTTGAAGGATCTGGTATCAACATTGTCCTGAACACGTCATTGCTCGCTATCTTGGGAGCGATTTCCCTACAACACGGAGGAGAGGTCGCAGGGAGGGTTGCGCGGGAGAAGATCCTCAGGAGGCTGCTCATATGATGGGGCACTTCGTCTGTATAAATCATGTACCTTGTATAATAGAGAGCGGAACTGGGATGCCGCGAGTGTCACAACCACATACCCGTGCTGAACATGCACAACTTTTCTACCGTCTCGACCGTCCCTCAGCTTGGTAGTGGTGCTTGTCACCAGGGAAGGGACATGAGGTGCCCGCCTGGCTACAGGGAGCAGATTTCGAAGCAACACATCATCATATGTGGAAGAGGCCTCAAGCGATCCAACATGGACGAGGTTCATAGACCTGTGTACAGTACAAGCGACTTGAAAAGCTAAAGATGACGGTGTCACTGCACCACGTTAGAAGGTACTCGAGTGTACTTTCACTTCCAGCTTGCAACTTCACATTCACTTTCGGGAGCCACTTAAAGCGTAGCGAAACATCTCCATCTACCGCAGTAAGGATCCAAGTGACTGTCCAAACAGGACCGAACTGTCCAGACTTCATCCAGGATGTGACCCCCACTCTTACGTCCGTCAAAGTCCACAACTGGAAACTTTACCTCCTCGCCTCCGTCCTTCAACTTGCTCCGCACTACGGCCGGGTAGGGAGTAGCCCTACGATTTTTCATCTCAACCACCTAACTCAGATATCAAAAGACGCTTTCGGATGCAGCTGGACTCTCATCATCATCCTGTCAATGGGGCGTGCCGTCACTTGTCTCGTCTAGCTTCACGTTAGCCTCGCACCAGTCGCGGAACGACATATCCAGACTTCGCGCCACTTACGTTATACACCTTGGTCTTGACCTCATACGCCCCTTTGGCATCCAACTTCGGAACGCCGTTTGCGTCCAGGTCGAGCTCGCCAAGGCCGACCTTGGTGAAGTCATACCTCCTCGCCGCGCAGGCTAGTATGACTCGCGCCTCGATGTTGGCGAGCTCCTGTCCGATGCAGTTCCGTGGCCCCCTCTCGAACGGCCGCCACGCGCTAGGCGGCACTTTCGCTCCGGACTTTTCATCCGGCGGGGCCGCCGGCTCCTCGTTCGTCCTCATCGAGGTGTCCGTGTTGCCCAGCCAGCGCTCGGGCGCGAAGTCGTCTGCCGTCTCGCCGTACACCGCCGAGTCCCGCTGGATGATGGCCTGGCAGTTGTAAATAACCAGGCCGTCGACGTCGACCTCGCGGCCGTCGTCGGGCAGGCGCAGCCGAAACCCCGTCCCGGGCGAGGAGTACCGCGCGCTCCCGGCCGGAGGATACAGCCGCAGCGTCTCCTTGATCACGGCCGAGGTGTAGGCCAGGCGCCCCATCGTGTCTTCGTTGCCGGAGAGAAGCTTGTTCCGCACCACGGCCGGGTCCGGGTCGGGGCCGAAGACGTCGTCGAGCTCGGACCGGAGGGCGTTCAGGGCCACAGGATTGCGGGATAGCTCGTAGAACGCCCACTGCAGGAGGATGCTCGTGGTATCGTGACCCGCGAATAGGAATGATTTGACTTGGTCGACTATCAGCCTCAGACTGTCAGGTGAGGTAGGATCGCAGCCATGGGAAGCTAGCGCTACCACGCTACGGGGCTTGTTTGCGTCGTCGAGTCGTTGGTATTCGGACAACTTCCGTCTTACCATCTCGGTGAGCAGCCTGTCCATTCTGGCTGACAGACGCCATCGCCGAAACCTGCCTTTCGGGTCCGGAAACGGGTTGTCCTGGCCCTCGAAGGCAGCGACGAGCTGCTGGTAGACACGAATGAACTCGCTCTGGTGCGCCTTGTCCAGCTGGGCGCCGAAGTCGACGTCCAGAGAGACGACGCCGATGATATCAAACGTCAAGTTTGTCAAGAGCTCACCGAGGGGAAAGTCTTCTCCGGTCCTGGCGCAGTCATCGAGATGCTTCATAAACTGCCATGTCTTGTCCATGATCAGCGGCAGCAGGGTCATCAGGTGCTGATGCGCAAACCCCGGATTAAACCTCTTGCGGAGGAGCTTCCATTCCTCGCCTTCTTTGGTGTTCATGGAATCTCTCCCGATCAGCTGGTCGTGGGCATGGTTAGTTGGAGATTTCGTGACGCTCCATGGGAACAAGGCCGAGACCCGCGAGATCTGCTCCGCGACTGCGTGGTTGGCGACAACGAGTATCGGGTACGACACCGGCCGCAGGTCGACGACGAACACAGAGGGGCGGCCCAGGGACTCGTAGATGTCCCGAGCCGTATCGTCTGTTGCTTGTCAGCTATTGTAGACTCACGCCGGCGAGACTTCCGTGAGCTAGAGGGAGGCCCAGGGCCACTCACCGAAATGTTGGCCGGGGTACCCGCGAAGGCTGATATCGTGCAGTGCCTTCATGTGACCCCACACGAACGAGGGCTTAAGCTGGGGGAGAACTGCATACTGTCTGAAACGCCGGTAGTGCGCCTCCTTAAGCAGGTAGGCGACGAAAAGAACAGGCGCAACAATGAGCAGGAGAAGAGTCGGCATGTTTGAGGGCTTGACTGTCGGAAGGCTAGACATAGTCGGGATGGAAAAGGTGGCTGATCGACGGACACCGGCGTGTGCTGCCGTGTTTCGTTTTGTACTCCCCTCACGCTTGCGATACCGAGGGGTCAATGTGCCAGATATCGAAACGGAGAATTACATGTCGCCGGCCGGACGGAGGGACGAGCGGCTGCGGCGGTAGCCTACCTCAGTATTGAGTCTTCGAGGTTTGGGCGGCAACGTAGACTGCCGTCCTGATTCGTCCGGTGCAGGCCAAACCTGCGATATGCAGTTATCCGCGGAGGAGTTGCATCGCAGGAGACATACATCAGCGAACCGAAAGAGCCAACATCATGTTGATGAGCGACACGTGTATCAGAAGGCTCACGAGTCAGTCGTTCAACCTCAGGTACTCATCCATAACTACACCAGACCGACGCTCTGACGAGACCAAGATGCCCTCAAGGAGGCGGCACCCAGTCCAGAGCGCCACATGATACTAGGAACGGGCCGTGATAACCCCCGCCTCATGCATGATTCACCCGAACGGCCAGTTGTGTTCTCTATACCCCAACCCCAACCCCAACCCTGGCCTCAAATTCTCGCAAATTCTGGACTGCGAAATGCATGCATAATGACTGGAATCACCATCATTCTTCCTCCAATGTTGCTATTTCGGGCACAGGCATCCGGCTCGTGGTGCCTAGAAGTCTGATTTGCGCGACGATCAGTAGGCATGTTGAGTGTTGACATTTCCATGACGCGCCGGCATGCTTGAAAAATCCTCGATGTCTCACCAAGATCAGTCGTTGGAATGTGCCTCCCAAGGCACCGGCACTGTACCGTCACCTCTCAATAGTGGTGCACACTCCGGGCTGATACCAATAGTGTGTCTCGTTCATGCCATCAGTGGAAACCTCAGCATATTTGTTGCCGGAGCGACAGAAACACGCCCGACATGTCCAGACCTCGAAGATTTCGCCTCGCCGAGATGCGCTTGGCCGAACGACAGTGCCAGGAGTGTCACAGAACTTGGCGGCATTTTGGGTTGACGTTATAGTGGATTGCATCGCCCAAGAATCTAGGATACGATCACGATCACTTCTGAGCTTCTCCCGGAGTTCTTACGGCAACATCCGGCAACGTGCAACCGCACAGGGCAATTCACGTTGACAACGATGTCATGTACCTTACATTAGGCAAGGTCCATGAATAGGTGCCAAACTTTGTTTGACGGTACAACCTGGCATGCGGACCGGTCGAGAACAGGAAAGTGTGGGCAATTGACTCAGTTGTCGTAGGCTTCCCCACAACACCCATATCCGATCTCCCATCAAGATCCCCCTGGACTTTTGGAGATCCCGACTTGACTGACAGCACCGACAGGGATGTGCGCTGTTCGGTTCGCTGCCGGTGCCTGGGTGAAACAAAATTTCATGGCGTCAAGGATGCCGGCTTCTGTTTCTGCTGGTGGCCACGAATCACCCGAATGTCATGACCATGTGTCTGTCTCGCCGGCAGTGGCCCACTCCACCCTCATCGACAGCGGGAATGTGGACTACATGAGGCGACTCAGGATGGATCGATGCCTCGTGTCGTCTATATAAACCCTTTTTCCTGCTAGTGGCCCTGTCTCGCACCTCAGGCACCCCTTGCAGCTCATTCGAATCGGTCGATCCCACTCGAACGCACTCTCTTTGACCTCAAACTCTCTGAAAAGTCACTCCTTACTTTGACCAGTCCGGACCAATTCCAACTCGACAGGATGCGTTTCTCCGTCGCTACGGCTCTGACAGCCGCTCTCTGCTTCGTCTCGGCCGCCGCCAGACTCACTGCTGACCAGCAAAACGCCATCGACATCCAGAACAAGGGCCGTCAACTCAAGAAGTTGCCCTACTTGACCTGGGACACCAGTCTCGTCGCCTCGGCCCAGCAATGCGCCAACAAGATCGCTGCGTCCGGGAACTTCGCTCACTGCACGACCGGCGAGAACCTCTATGCCCAGTACGGGAGCACTGCACCGCCCCTGGCCGCGGGTGCCCAGGCCTGGATGAACGAGGTCACCGCCTACCACGGAGAGGTGATTCCCCAGGGCAACTTCGAGGCCTACGGTCACTACAGTAAGTAGCTGCAGCTGCCACCTACAGGCTATAGCTGGCCGTGTTTGCTGACAGATCGCAGCTCAATCAATGTGGAAGGGGACAACCAAGATGGGCATGGCTGTTGCCAAGGGAGCCAACGGCTGGACATACGTCGTCGCTCATTACAACCCAGCGGGCAATGTGTAAGTCGTCGCTTACCCCAGACAGAAGTTGAACGATCGCACTTTACTAACGTCTCGCAGTGTTGGACAAACTCCATACTAAGTTTCGTCTGCAGTCTCTATTTTCGTTCGGTACATATAGATCCAGTACATATATTCCATTTGTTGAGAAACGCTAGCGACGATACTTCCACGACTTCACCGGCGAATTCTAAATGAGACCAGTTCATCGTGTATCAAACAAGGCTCTGTGAGTAGGTAGAGGATGGCTGTGCTAGTGCTACTTTGGAGTCGAACGCGAACGCCCAATAAAACTCAACAACTCTACTCTACTACAACAATATGTCATCGTCAACCACCCACAACAATCTTTATGTAGGCCCCTTTCTTTTCATCCGCCTCGAGTCCATACCTCACAATGGACACAACCACAAGGAAGCCGCCAAACAGCCCAATCGCAGCCAGAAACCACTTGATTGACATACTTTTCATCGTCTCATTATAACTGCGTATAACGATTGTATGCACTCAGCAATCAATTTAATGTCATAAGAATCTAACGTGGAGCAGATTTCATGGCCTGCCTAATCATCAATGTCGTAATGTCCCAAGCATCAACCAAGGACTATCTAACCATGCCATCTGCCAAGAAAACGTCAGGAAGACCAGCATCTGAACTCCTTCGTGCATACATGTACATCACCGCATAATGTGTGACTACTCCTGCTCCTCATCCCCCAACATTTCCAGCGGCCAGCTCTCCCAATCATCGAACCAATTGCTCCCTTCCGCCTTCTCAGGCCATATACGCCGAAAGATACGCATGATCTGCGATGCCGAGTACATCGTCCTGTACATCCTATCCCTACTCAACCGCGCCGCCCGGCCAATCTCGACAGCATGCAGCACGTCGCGCCGATCGTCTCGCGGGTCACGGTCGACCCGCCAGGAGCGCGCCATATTGGTCAAATAGGGCTGCAGCACGAGCCGTGAGCGTCTCTTAATCAAAGCATCTGCCGGCGACCATACCGTCTGGTTGCCGCCCTTGACGCGGAAATACAGCGTCTCGAGGGGCAACCGTGCTGTTACTGGACTTTGCGCGGTTCTTGCCGCGAGAGACGGCCCTGAAGATGGCCAGGGCTAACTTTTGGTCTGCCGCGCTGTCGATGAAGGCGTTGTAGAAGGTCCGTCCTATAAGTCCTTCCCACCCAAGAGACGTGGCATCGAGATCGTTGTCCCCCAGTGGTACACCCCGTTGAGGCACAAAGACTCGTGTTTCGGGGGTGGCGGCGCTGGCATCAAGCATGAGCTCCAGGCACCGGAGTCGGGGCAGACTGCCAATGGCGCGATACAAGCGAACCTCGGGGGCCCGCCTCGGTAACGTGGAATAGTCACAGAGAGATCCTCGATCAGGGGACAGTGTTGCAAAATAAGAGGCAAACCCTCGTGGTATGAGGTTCCCGGTCCGTCTGGGAGCCGCAACGTCGTCAGGGCCGGATTGAATGCGGCTGCGCCCAGCTGCTCGATGGGGCAGCTCCGGTGTAGGAGCTCGAGGCAGCGGAGGTTAGGCAGGGAACAGAGAAATGCATGTAGTAGTCGGACGCCCTCCGGAGTCGAAGATTTGTCGGAGCAGAGAGCCAGTGAGGTCAGGTTCGGAAAGCTGCAGCGCTCTACCAGGAAGGCAAGCGCCTCTAGCGTGACTCCCCGGGGGAGCTTGAGAACATTGAGCACGGAGAAATCGGTACATCTCTCCCAGCGCTGGATGCCATCCTTTGATAGTAGGCGGCGCTCCATGGAGAAAATCGTGCCGTCGAGCTCCAGGAATTGTAAAGAGCCGAGCTTTTGCCGGCCTTCTCCATCCGTGTTCGGGAATTCTTTCCAAGCCAAGGGCAATGGTAGGGTATTTTCATTCTCATCTTCATCGTCGCCGAAGGCGTGGAACACACGCACATCTTTTAGGTTCGGCGCCACACCCGTCACCAAATCCATTACGGCATCTGCATGGTAGTTTGGTCGGTTTCGTAAATCACAGCCGTTGGTGTCATCGTACCGAACCCAGATGCAGTGAAGCAGCGGTGATCTGGCCAGCGCTACCTCGTAAGGATCGAGCTCTGCGTCTCGTAGGCTGTGGAGCGCAAAGACGCAAATGTGAATCCTAGGACTGGCCAAATGCTGGTGCAATGTTTCGAAAAGACAAGGCGGGAGCTGGTTTGGGCAGGCAAAGATGAAATCCTTCAAGGCCGACAAAGATTCCACCAAGCGGCACAGCGGCTTCCAAGATGCGTCTAGTTGGTGTGGGTGTTGGTTTGACGTGCGACGCCGCGCGTGCTCCTCTGGGAGCAAGCCGACCAGCATTTGCTCATCGTCATATGGCAACCCAACGAGCTTCGCACAAGGCATCCGCCGCCACTCCAGCGGATGCTGATTGCTGTGATTGTCTTCACCACGGCAGTATTCACCACAGTATTGCCTGACAGGGTTGTGCGTGAATAGAAGTCGCCCATGAACGATGAAGCGCCTGACATGCCGGAACGCCGAATCTCGCCGGAGCAGATGCTCGCAGCGCTGCGCATCTTGAGCTAGTCGGTCCGAGCAGTTGACATTGAACCCGATCGTCCGATACAGAAAGGCGCTGGCAACAGAGTAGTGACGTGGGGATCTCTTTCTTGTATAGTAGTCATGTGATCGCGGCCAGGGGGCTGAAATTCGGCAGAGAAAAAGGCCAGGGAGGGGGGACATCTCAA
The DNA here is from genome assembly GCA_023628855.1 of Coniochaeta sp. PK30-01. NCBI lineage: Eukaryota > Fungi > Ascomycota > Sordariomycetes > Coniochaetales > Coniochaetaceae > Coniochaeta > Coniochaeta sp. PK30-01. The sequence goes on along the minus strand of JAMAJW010000009.1, from coordinate 144,826 downwards.
CCCAAAAGATCAACAAGACCACTCAAAGCAGTACACAGTTTTTAGTTTTTACCTTTAATCAACTACTACTTTCTTTTTGTATATATTATTCGATTCGTATTCTTCTAATTAGTCTAGCGTCTTTATCTGTATTTCTATACGACAAGCTATTTACTCGCAATTGTAGTTCAAACCCGAGTTCGCTAGAGAGACTTAGACGCGAGAATGGACTAAACCCTCCTCCTATTCTAACACATCTCAACTTCTGCAATACTCTGTAGGGTAACCGGCCCGCCTGATCAGTCGCTAGATCTCTTGCTTGTTCGTTCGCGTTTAATACTCGAATAACAGTCAATCAGGATCTCTAACTAGGCCCTTAGAACTAGCAAACTCTAAGGTGGCGACCTCAAATACTATTACAACTCTTCAGCCGGCTCCCCTCGCTCCCCAAAGCTCGCCTTGTCTTGGGTTGTTGGTTGTCCCGTTCTTAGTAGCAATGCTTGTTGGCCAAGGCGAGGGACAGCACGCTGCGTAGATGCGAATGCTCCAAGTATTCGCAAATAGCCGACAGCATTTCGGCTGGCAGGCGATCTAACAGAGGGGTGGCCGTCATTGCGACGTTTCCACAATCTACCTTAGGTATTGTTTGGGTAGAAGGGAATTTTAGTTGCATTTCTGAAGGTGTGGGAGTCAGTGAGACTACCGGCGTATGTATATGCAGAGGGGCCGGGCGGTTAGGAAGAGGAAACAGAAGCAAATTCAAAAGTCGACAAAGGCGTTACCTTTTAAGAGGGCTTTATTCCCAGCAATGTACATGATACTACTGATATTGTAAATCCTCAACCCCTTATGTTTCTTACTCTGCTTGTTAACAGGCTTCTAAGGAAACCTGTATGTCTTATTTGCTCCTTTTGTTTCTAGGTTTGTGAGATCCTGTATATCTTGTTTTGGGGTTCCTGTACCGGCGTATAAAAAAGGAAGTCTCTGGAAGGATAGAGGCGTTCTTGGGTACTGAGTGGTTTTTTTCTAGGTGAAAGTTGAATAGGTAGACGATATCCCGGTCTGGAGACAATTAATACATCACCTATACCATCTACAAAACCTACTGATTATGAGCCTGCTATTGTGCTCAGGATAGCATGTATATAGTACAAAATGCCGCTATTCAAACTGAAGGGCACAGGCATGGTATTAAGTTGCTTACATATAGAAATATAACTGGAGAAGCAAAGGATATCGATTGAGATAAGAACTTGGAGATTCAAGCAGCAGCCTTTGCGGCAGACTAAAAGTTGGAGTGCGAGCCCTGATAGGGATGGAGAGACTGCTCTCTCTGTGCAGGTCGATAACACGGACAACTGAGTGTCGCGTTCTAAAGGCAATGCTGGGTGAGCTCTGGGTGGGTAGGAAGGGATTTTCAGGCCTCAGCTGCAGATATAAGATCTGTGAACGTCCCGGCGGGCTGCAACCCCTGGCGCCTAGGCTGCACCTTTGTATCAGTTGTAGGCCATATCATGGCAGGCAACATTGTCAGGGGGTCTTGCCGCCTGTCCACGGCTGATACTCAAGAGTTAGTTCACGCTGTGGCTTGGAGCTGGAGGGCCATCTTTATGCCACTGGTAAGGGCCAGCTAAGCGCTGTCGGGTAACGACCAAATGGCGAGCCTCACCACCAAACTGGAGTCTGAAACCTGTCTGCTTTCCTTGCATTCTACAACTCACTGAACCTACTTTACCTTGGAGTCCGACCATCTCCGTCCAGTATAGATCAAAAGACTATCATTGATAGCTCTCCAAAGGGGTGGGTAGCACTGGTCGATGGTTCGGCATCTTGTTGCGCTGCTTCACTCATGGCGCGGACGGCTCTCCAAGCCTTTTCTCAGCTTCGTTCCGTGGTTCAGGACTCTCCTCCGGTCCATCGGCTTGAGTGTGCTGGCAGTCATCAAGGGAGATAAGCAACCCAAAGTCCTGATTCAGAGATCGAGACGTGTTGCGCTGGCGCACTGTGCCATCCACGTCTTCCCAGCTTGTGTATCTATTGCTCTCGCTGTCATTAACCTCCAAGGAAAGTTCATCGGCGCTGAGCTCCAGGGAGAGACGGGTCAGGATGGACTTAAGCTCGGAGTGCTGCAGGTAGCGGCGAAGCTTCGGGTACGCAACTCCTGCTCTCCAAGTGCCAGCGCGCTGCACATAGCTGGCCATCACCTAACGAGTTGTGTTAAACCATAGGAGCTCTTGATTGTCGCCAGCCTTACAACTATAATTCTCAGTGTTTTGCGCTCGGAACTGATTTCGGGTCATGGCCTTCCTCTTGGACTGATTGCTTCCGGGTGGACTTTCAGTCAAATGAGGCCAGTTTCTTTGCACTCGGTTGGCGATATGATGGCTCGTTAACTCACACGACTGAATCTTCAGCTTCTTTTGGTCCACGGAGTTTCTGGGTGGCGTATTGTATCACAAGCCTCATGAGTCTCGGAGGAAACTACTCTTCGTCATCCTCGTGGTTCTCGGAGGATTTCTCGCGGCCACGGCAGGGCCGGTATCTGCCGTCCTTATGATTTCGAGACCTCTCGCCTGGCCAGTCGGCGGTGGGATCTTCTGGCTCAATAGTCGTGGTCCTTCCGCTTGCGGTACTTTCGGTACTTCTTCATACTGGACCTAATGTGACCACATTACAGGCACCGAAGATCAGCTTTAGCCATCGAGTCTCGACCACGATTATCTGCAGACTTATAACTGCTCAGGCGTGACGGCTCAGCTGAGCGACGCAAAGTGCCCTTCAGCTGGATTTCTTGCGCTATACCAACACTACTCTATGTCTTGGGATCGTCCAGACACATACCTTTCCGAAGTCGATGTGGAAACGTCGAACATTTGTAGGACTATTTACGGCATATATAACGAGAAGCTAACGGTGGACACTTGGTCTTGGTGCGCACACGCGCCGACCTCCATTCTACACGATACCATGCGCGATCAGCACAACAACGCCCTAAATTACCTCAGGAACCATCGGCTGCTGGGACCGCCGCGGCCGCAATACCTTCATTTCGCATCAAGACGCGTATTCGAAGCGGGAACCAGGGTACCAATGGTCCGGACTACGTGTCTGAAGGGCAAGAATCTTTCCCTGACCAAGGACCACAACAGAGCCGGGTTCCTAATCCCAAGACAATATGGGACGTCCCGCCCTCCTGGCATACCGGGAGAACCGCGGAAAGTCAACATAACCGTCCAAGTTCGGGACTATCTACGACGCAGACGGATTATAAATATTACACAGACAGGAGTGACCCAGACTGATGAGACTCCCCCTGTCATCGTGGCACCCCTTTCTCTCGGCGACCACCCAGCGGCCTCTCTAGGTCTCGCACTTTTCAGGCGGCAGTCCAGCAATAACTGGTCCAGCGTTATGTGCACTTTGGTCCCTCGCTGGGCCAAAAGGAAGACTGTTATATGATCCACCTAATATGGCTGTATGCTGCTCCATGACAGAGCCAGGAATATTGTTCACACAAAGCTGCTCGTCGGAGATTTGGATGAGCTACAACTCGCGCACTCTTGGACACCGCCCGACGATGGAAGCACGTCTATCATCGATATCCGGCCGGGCTTCTTCGACTTGATCACTCCAGTTATTCCCTCCTCAGCCGTTCCGGCAGATCTTTACAACACCAGCGCCGCCGACAGGACAGCGCTAGAGGCGCTTGTGGAGCTCGTCTTCTCCTTGATCGGCTTTAAAGGAGACTTTGGAGAAGATAGGCTTCAGATTCCAGTCATGGAGAACATCATTTCCACCGTCGTCGCTGACGGACTTTCACGCAGCGGTACCACATTCATTAAGGAGGCCAGTCGACTCTTGGGCGCGTGGGAGTTTGGAACTGGGCTGTTTCAGACGAGACATTGGCGAGATCCATGGTCCGTACTGGGGAGCCCGTCGAGAGCTTCCCTCGGCCTGCGTTCCTCTCTGTCGAAGGGTCCGCGCGGATGGTCATGAGAGCGTACTTTACCGGGTACGTGATGGCTGCTGTGGGCTCGTTCGACTACTTTTGCGTCGTCGTGTTATTGCTGCACGCAGTCCTAGCCTTAGGCTACACCCTAATTGTGGTTTGGCGGAAAGAAATGAGTGAGGGGTGGGATACCATCCCGGAACTCGTCGCTCTATCGCAGGAGTCGGCTCCACCACAAGGGGACGTCTTATAGAATACGTGCGCCGGAATTCGGATACTCCGAACGATGGGTAAACTTGTTCGAGTCGAAACGGTACCGGTCGAAAATGGGTGTCCAACGAGCCCTGGAGGAAGGGTTCTCGGGGGTAAGCTGCAGCTTCGGTTCGAAGACAACTCGGCTAGGGGGGGTGCAAGTGTTAGTTATTCCAGGGCAGGCCTATGGATACCACACACCCATTTCTGCTGTCGCCAAAGAAGGGGGTTCTGACAGTTCTGTCGAAAGGTTGGTTCCCACCTGATACTAGGCTCCTGTCGCCACTAGGTTGGTCTTCTGTTCATTGTTCCTAGGGTATCGAAAAGTCTTGGCCGTTAAATGCGGTCGTGCATGAACAATGTAACGATACAACAGCTGTCTCTATGATTGAATCGATGCATTTGTCTACTTGTGATGTCAGAGCCAGGTCTATATCATCGTCTTCGCCTACGATCAACTGAGCATCACGGGACCCGCCTCTGTTCCCCTGATCGGTCGGCTCTCCCACTGGGCCTGCTCCCAGAAGCCGCGATCAACCAAGGTTATGCGTCGGTTCCTGAGGACCCTGGAGGTGGCCCTTGCGGCAGCAGCTGTTGAGAATATGGATCCGGCCAGTCAGGCAAAGGAGCAAGGTGAGACAGTCACCATCTTTGTGCAAGATTACTGCTAATGCAAAGTCACAAACATCATGGATGATGGGCAAGCGACAGGGCTTCGAACTCCTGTCTAACTTAAAGGCAGATGTTGCTGACAAGACTATTCGCGATTTCCTGAACACCTGTTCTTTTCTTAAGTCTCGTATGGCTTTCGACTCGTCCTCCCGGTTACCCTGTCAAAGAATCTGGAAACTCTCCCTTTCTTCTTGCCTTGGCTAGGCTGTTCGCTGGGCGGATCATTAGCCTTAAGCGGAGACCTAACACTGGGTTGTGCTTCAGGATAGAACGCTGCTCGTTCGAAAGATTGGCCAGGATTGTAGCGGAAGTTCTCCTTCATGGGCCGGTAGGCAAGGTAGGGGAAGTGCTTTTCCACAGGGGCCACGTATCCCGGATACGTCACGTCGGCCACCGGGCTGAAGCCCCTGAATGTGTACTCTGGCAATGTGGCACCAGAGTTCTTTTGTTCGGTGACAGCGGGTGCATATTTGGTTACAGCCTCTGTGTCGTCTACTTCAATCGGCGCGGGCCCCTGAACATACTCCTCTTTCCATTCGCTAGGGTATTCAGGATCGATGTCAGGGTCTCCAGCGTCATCCTGTAGAGCGAGCCAGCGGTTCAACCCGTCGTCGAAAGATAATTGTAGAGCAGTCGCCGACTGGATCTCGTCCATCGTCCACTGCGGTCCTGTGGCTACTAACATATCACGATCAAGTATCAGAGCCTCAAAGGCCATGATGCTTTCCTCATCACCAAAATCGTGCTGGATTGAGCTTGCTCGTCCGCGTCGGCAAACAATACGACTGTCCGATAACCTCTCTGAGTTTTGGACCGCTTCGTCGTCATCGTCGTCTTGTGGCGGTAGGGCAAATATTGCCAGTCTCTCGAGGTGATATACGATATGCTTTTGAAACTCGGCGACCGTGCTGAAGGCCGTTGGGCAGAACGGACAGTCACGGTGAACTTTTGAAGACGGTCCGAGAACGGTCGCCAAAAGCTCAGACGAAAAATACTCTTCCTTGTTGTCGCTATGGTCTCGACGCAGGTGATCCACGTACTCGGGCTGTGTTTCGTACTCCACGCCGTGGACTCGGCAATGCCAGACGCGCGTGTGCTGGTTTTCATGATCAAGCCACTCCTGGCGCGTCGAATATATCCGGTTTGGATCTTGACAGTCCTCGTAGGTACAGTGGTACGGCTGCAAATCGTGGACCAAGTGTGCTCTAAATGTTGTATAACTAGCTGTTAACATATTTTCTGTGAATAATTCTCCTTCTATCAAGAAGGCATTCTTCCAGGAAAAGAGTGACTAAACTCACCGCCAGGCTGAAGGCTCTAGATAGCTTCGAGGACAGATGATTTTGCAGTATGGGCATGTGAAAAACTTGGCGCTGACGGTTTGAATCGGAGGAGGTGGCCACTCGAGCTTCTCGCCCTGAAGATTCATAACCGTGGACACTCGACTTTGGTGTGAAATGACTGATTTGGAGTCGTCGAGCTTCACAAAGTTTTGGTCCAACCTTGTAGCTGACGTAGCCAGGGATTTTGCTGGTAGTAGAGTGGGAGCCCCCTCTAGAACAGGTTCGTCACAAGGGGCCACTGTTTTTGCTGTGCTCGTCGGCACATTTGGCACAGGCACAGGCGCAGGCACAGTCTCGCCCGTTGGACCACGACTAATGCGCTCTGAATGCTCCTTCCAGTATAGAAACTGCTGTTTCCGCCGCGCATTTGCGGCACCCGTTCTGCGTATCAGATAATTCGCTGGTGATGCATAGTGGTCCAGGATTTGCTCCGTGGTCAGGTGCTCCGACTCAAGAGCACCTTTTTGCAGGCCTTCAAGCAGTTGGTGCTGCTGGACATAGGCAATGACCGCCGTTTCTACCTCCTCACGCTCCCGGATGTAGTCGTGGCGGAGGTGCTTGGGAATATGCTTGTAGAGATCCTGGGCTGTTCTCAGAGGCCGGTTTCGAGGGTTTCTTATTTTAGTAGCCAGGCTATAGAGCGCATCGATCACTTCAGTCAGGCGCTCAAGCCTGTAATCCAGCTCGCGGAACGAGGACTCGCTGCTGACCACTGATGGCACAGAACTGGCTGGGTAGTCCTCATTGGAGGCAGCGGTCTCGACTATCGCACCGAGGTCTGAAGTCTCATCAGCCTCTCGTTCGTTCTCCTCGTTATCTTCTGCTGCGATATTTTCAAAAGGCTGCCGTTCCCCTTTCACAACCGATAGAAGGTTATCGAGATCTTCCTTGAGCTCTCGTAGCACGTCGACGAGGTAAGCCTTCACCACCACGACGTCCCGTACGCGATAGTCCAACGAAGCGTGGCCTGTCTGGTGCAGTCCTAAGCTGTGAGCCCAGAGTCTGAACCTCTGTTCCTCCGAGACGATATGGACCTTGCCACTTGCCCATGCGACAAATTCTGATTCCGTGAGATCCTTGAAAACTGCGAATATCCCGGTCCCTATGGTATGGAGTTCCGTGGACTCCATCGAGATACCAAGGTGACGATGAGTAAAGACGATATATGATGTACCGGATGTTGATGGGGAACAGGCGCTGACGCGATGGCAAGGCTGGCCTGGCTGGGCATCAACAATCTAGGCGCTATGGCGCAGTGAGCGTCTTATTCGCTCACTCTAACCTTCCCCGCTCCTGTGTGACACGTCACACCCGTCCAGCCGCATCGGCTCCGACTACGTATGTGTCCTTTGTTCTTTCGAGAGTTGCTCATTGTTCGCACAATAAGCGTCCGCAAATGTCCGGGTTTGAGGTCGCAGGTATTGTTCTGGGGACCATCCCCCTGGCTATTTCGGCCCTTGAGCACTACAAGGCGGGAAAGGGACTGGCCAGCTCTTTCATTAAGTGGAGAGGCCTCCTCGACACGCTCATATTCCGCCTGAAGCTGCAAAGGACATTTTTCTACCTCCAGATACTTGAGCTCCTTCGCGAAGCTAGGGTCCCAGAACTCGACGATAGGATAGATCTAACCGCGGAAGAATGCGCGGTGATCCTGCGTAACGCAAAGACGGCTGAAGAGGTGCGGGATTATCTGGGCGGGCTGTACGCGACATTCCAGGATGTGCTAGATCGATATCATGCATGTCTCAAGACCATCGTTGCAAAGCTGGGTCATATTCAACGTTTGCCAGGAGTGAGTTATGCACGAAGCGAGATGGTGCTTCAGGGCTGCAGCTGACGCAATTTCCCAGATGAAACGAGATGATTTGGAAGCTGTCTTGGCCGCGAATGTACCCAAAGATGGAAAGTTTGCGTTTTCTGAGCGGCTGGCCTTCACCATTGAAAGAGGTAGCCTTAAGATTCTGTTGGAAGAGCTGCGAGAAGAAAGACTCTCCCTCAAGGAGATCCTCAAGGGCCTAAAGACCGAGCAAAAGTACTTCACAAGGGAGCCAGCACATGATGCACGGAGACTCGCCGCAAGCTTGACAGACGTACAGGAGAAGGCGTCGGCCCTGTTCACTGCCATGTGTAAGAGTTGCACCTGCGCCTGCCAGCAGAAACACAAAGTCCTCATGAAGCTCGACAACCGTGTATCGCAGAGGGACAGACGCAGGGGAATGAGGAGGATCAAGGAGCCCACAATATTCAGGCTTGTCTTTGACGTCGAAGATGGTTTGCAGGAGGCTGGTGTACGCGCTGCAGCCGAGAGTCGGGAAGATGGCTGGATGTCTCTTCAAAGGAGGTGAGTGGGAAAGTATCAATATGCCTCGGGCCAAAGGCTAACACCGCGGACAGTAGTCTGAACGCACCTGCAGTAACAACAGCGCCGTCCTTGCCAACGGTAACTTTTAGCCCTGCGTGCTACAGCCCATCAGTTGCCACGCACAGAAAGTCTGTGGCAGTTACCGATCTATGTCGACATATGAAAGAGGCGCGGACTCAACGCCAAACCCTTGCGCTCGAGCTTGTTGCCGAATCACTTGAACTCTCATACGAGCCGGGGGGACAACAGCGAGATTTCGTCTCCCCGATCACATTGGGACAGCTTCTGACAGAAGGGTGCCGTGACGATGATGTTCGATTGACACCGAAGCAGCAGACAATGCTGGCGCTCGATGTGGCTTCGTCACTTCTGCAGCTGCGACAGACATGTTGGTTGAATATGCCCTGGAACAACAAGCAGATCATGCTCTGTCTCGAGAAAGCAGTGGCGGACGGCCATGAGAAAACGGAAGTATGCGGACCATTTGTTCAGCAGACAATCCAAGTATCGGTCAGTAAGGCTTCTGTTGCTGCCAGCCCAACTCCGAAAGGGGCGCTTCTCGAGCTCGCCATCCTCCTGCTAGAGATTTGGCACCACAAACCCATGGAGATGTGGATGACAAAGCTCGGAACACAAAACGCCGAGTCGCCCGAGGCGCGGCATATTGCGGCAATCCGGTGGCTGGAGATGACGCACGAACGCCTCCCGCCGCATCATCTCACGGCCATCGAGCAGTGTCTGGCTATCTGTTCGGGGAGATTGTGGCAGTGGAACGACTGGGATTTCCAGAGACAATACTGCGAGAACATTATCAAGCCACTGCGTGAGAGTTGTAAGGCGTGGTAGCCAAGGTCTGTAAGAGATCTGTAGAGGCACTGACCTTGAAAAGGTATGTATATTTGGGGGAAGCGTATATCGAAGGAATAATGGAAGGCGAGTGTATGGAATGTGGACGAGACAAAACTGACTTTGAAATCATCTAGTTGTGCATTAGAACCACTGCTGCAAGGTAACCCGTAAGCCAAATGTACATGTGACACATGAAAGACAAGTAAGTGACCATCGTTGATCCCCCAATGCACGTATGGCCTCGGGTGAAGCTGATCATGGCCCATGGTCATGGTCCCTTGCACATTACACGAGATCAACGTCGAGCGTCCCGATTCAGACTGTAACCAGTCTCAATGATCAGCCCTGAAAATAAGGACATTAACTGGACCGCTGCTCCGGAGCAGTGTTTGAAGATTACTGGCTTGTCTGCGGGAGAGCGGACAGGATCTCGGGTATTTTTTTTTTCCAGCAGCACCTAGAGCTTCCCCTTCCCCTCCGCCCCAGACCTCTCCGCCGTATTCCGCGACGCGTCGAGAATCAGATTAACATGCGTCGCGACGGCGACCAGCTCCCCCTCGGCATCGAGCAACACGACCTCGAGATCGAACCTCCCGTTCTTCACGCTCTTGGTCGTCTCCCGCATGAACAGCCACTCGACGCCCTCGGCGGGCAGCGCTTTCTTCACCTCGAGGTTGAGCGCCACGGTCGGGTACCAGAACGCCTGGTCGTAGCGGAAAGGCTCCGTCCCCTCGCCGGGCGCGGGGCGGTGCTGCTCGACCACGTACGGCCAGGCGTCGACCACGTAGGCGAGGCTGGCGTTCGTGAAGCCGCCTCCTCCTCCGGCTCCGGCGCGGGCGGCGAGGCGCATCCACAGGTCGATCCTGTTGCCCTGTTGCTGTCCGGTGCGCGGGACGTAGTACTCCATGTTCTGCAGCGAGCGGATCCGGCCGAAGGGGCCGTCGGGCAGGACCATGCGGTGCCAGAGCCGGTCCTCTCCGCGGGAGAGGGACGGCAGATCGACTGGGAGGAGGGGCGGTGAAAGGGGCAGGAACGGGGTGGACAGCGAGACGCCCTGCTCGGACGCGATGTCGCCGTTGGTCACGTAGGCGACGAGTTCCTTGCGGGAGGTGCCCGGCGTGACCCACGGCGCGTGGGACAGCAGACCGCGCTGGTAGAGGGTCAGATGCAGGACGGAGAGGGTGCGACCGAGCTTGACGTCCTCGACGACGATGATCGCGGGCCCGGTCTCGGTGCGGTTGAGGAACTCGAAGTGCACCGTCACCGTGTCGGGCTGCCTGCGCGGGGCGAGGTGGTTGTGGGCTGCGCGCAGCAGGGTGGAGGCCACGTAGCCGCCGTTGGGGACGGTGCCGATGCAGAAGCACTTCTCCAGGGTGACGGCATAAGTGTGGGAGTCGAGGCGCGTCGCCTCGATGGCCTGGGCCAGTGGCACCGGTGGTGCTGAACGGTCCTTGGCTGGCATGGTCGGTGATGCAGACTGAGGCAAGGCCGGATAAGTATCACAGTGTAGCTCTCATTGTAGTATCTCGTGTAAGTGATGCTGCCCTGCTGGGCTGGTGAGTACCCCAGTGTTAAGAGTTGTGGAGACTCCTCCGCGCCGTCAGCCCAGAAAGTGGAGTCGTTGAGACGAGCCTCGGCTTGTCAGCGGGCTGTTCCACTCATCCCTATCTTACTGGTCAGGGTTTTCATCCCGTCCTCCCAAGCTGCAGGGGATCAGAACACGACAGGGCCGGAAGATTGACCGGCGCGACTGATGTTACCGATCGTCTGGACATCAGAACGACGTGCAGCGCCGGTGCGATCGTCTGGAGATTTTATTCGCAGACAGTTCGGACCTCCTATTCCGAAAGCTGTCATGCTAGGCGCACCCCCTGTTGCACCGGAGCCGGGCTGGATTTGCTTCAGTCATATCCGGTCAGCATCCCCACGAGTCGCGTCGAAGGATAAGCCGGAGACGGCACTTCACATGCTATCACCCAGGGTATTAGCATAGATTTGGCGGGTCGTGGTCAAAGCGCTAAATTTTGTTGAGGACTTGAGGCTCGCGATAGAGCTCCAGGTCATCCGCAACAGCCCTCGAGTTCTCAAGCGTCCGAACATCAGCCAGGCATTCTATGTTCACTCCTGCGGTCCCTACCGTACATCCGAGACACCACTAAAGACCATAGAAGGAATCTTACCGCCGAGCATCTTACGCCCCTGCTCTAACGTCTGATCAGTAATCATTCCCCAAGGTCATCTTCCAGGACATATCTAGATCAACAATCGCCGACCCTCCGAGACTGGCGCCTCCTCGCCCAAGCTTCGTCACAATGGCAACCGAGAAGAAGACCGAGACACCCCATCCCGCCTTCGCAGACTACGACATAGTCAACAGCCAGATCTACGTCCGGCCCAGCGACTCGCCGTCCGCCGTCCCGGCCGCCTCCCCCACCATCGTGGTCCTCTACTGCTGGGGCGACAGCAACCCGAAGCACGTGGCCAAGTACGCCGACGGCTACCGGCAGCTGTGGCCCCTCGCGCGACTCGTCGTGGTCTTCGGCCCCATCCTGCGCGCCATCACGCAGACCCTGCCCCAGCGCGCCCGCACCATGGCCCCCGTCGTCGACGCCGTGTTCGGCGGGTCCCAGGACCCGGCCGCCCACGCCAGGGAGCGCGTGGCCGTCGTGTGCATGTCCAACACGGGGGGCATCAACTTCGCGTCCACGCTGCACGTGTACCGCGAGCGCTTCGGGGTGCCGATGCCCCACGCGCTGCTCGTCTGCGACTCGACTCCCGGCAACACCGAGTTTTTCCGCAATGTGGCGCCGTGGTCGCGCGCCATGGCGCTCGGCGCGGCGCGGTTATTCCCCTGGCCGTTTGTGGTGACGCAGGCCTTTGCTGTGCTATTCCTGGCGGGCGTCCATGCCTTGGGGTGGGTGATCGGCAGCCAGAGCGCGGCCGAGTTTAGTGTTAATGCGGTGAACGACCCTGAGTACTGTGTCCAGGCGGCGAGGCTGTACCTGTACTCGAGCGCGGACGATATCATTTCGCACACGGATATCGAGGAGCATGCTGCTGATGCGAAGAGCAGGGGGTATGATGTCGAGTGCGTGATGTTTGACGACACGCCGCATGTGGGACACATGAAGGGGCATCCTGAGAAGTACTGGAGTGCTATCCAGGGGCGGTGGAAGGAGGCTCTTGCAAGTAGCGGCTCTGCGTAGAGAGGTTATCTTCAGGTCTCGTTTCAAGGACAGGTTTGACATCGTGAAAAGAAGGTCTGATAAGAGTTGGAACATCAAAACACCGTATATTATTCCCCGAAACTATGGTATTAGATACGCCCTCGCAACGGAATGACAGACAAGACAGGCCCTACTGTGCAGACACCCTCTACTCCGAGTCAAACATGGTACCTTTCTCGTAGTCTGGAAAGTACCTGTCGTGGATCCTCCTCGCATACTCGGCCAGGATCGGATATCCCTTGACCACCTTCTGGGATTCAGGACCGCTGGAGACACGTCAGCCTAACTGCTACTTGTCGCACGTCTGCAGATGAGAGGAAACACTTACGCGGTAGATATGAGAACCGAAATCACGAATCCAAACAGCGTAGCATCAGCCTCGGTGGGCTGATCGCCCCCAAGAGCCCAGAACGGCTCGTCCACGTCCTGTTGCGACCCAGCCCCAGCCTTCGACGCCTGCAACAGCCCCGCAATGGTCCCCCAAATGTCGTGTTTGAACCCCGTCAGCTCCTCGTTGGTGAAGCGCAAGGTGCCTTGGCCATACAGCATGGCCGAGTGCTTCCTGTGAGCCAGGATCCCGACGACGACCCGCACGGGATACGGGATGCTCCCCAGGCTGTGGTCGCGCATGGTGTAGTAGTTGTCGAGCCACCGCTCTCTCGTCTGGGAAGGCGTCAGTGTGTGTCGCAAAAAAAAAAAAACAGAAAGACTGGAAGAGAAGAGAGAAACATACGTGGTAAAAGTACAGCTTGTCCTCCAGCATAGCCCGCAGGCCCAAGTCAAGCGCCTTGTCCCTGGCCGACAGGCTGGCATTGAGGTCCGGCAACACGCCAGACTTGGTCAGAGTCTTGATTATGAGCGTCGAGTCGGCGATGCTCACCACGGGCTCGGAGTTCTCGTCGTGGCGGACGGGCGACGCATCCGCAATCGCCTCCGCGGGTAGCTGGCCGTGGTATTCGACGTAGGGGATTTTGCCTTTTGGGGCGTGCAGTGGCGATCCGACGTCCGTGACGTACTTTACGCCCGCGAAGCGCAGCCTTGCTTCTACCTTCACCACGAAGGGAGACCAGACGTGCTTACCGGAGTCGCGCCAGCCTCTGAAGAGGGTGATGCGCGGTGGCGTCTCGGAGGTTGAGGCCATGTTTGAACCTAAGGTACTCTCTTAAGCCTTTATTCGTGTGGTTATGTGGTAGTTGGAGGCCAATTGTCGATGTCCAACGAAACTCTTAAATAGCAATGGTTCGCAACTGACAGCATTTCGCGTATTAAATACGGCGCTCAAAGGCCGTAGGATCACACCATGCAGGTGAATGCGATACGGATGTCGTCCGCAGGAAACCTCTAGGCAGACATGTTACCAGCTCACAGCACGCTTTAACATCGCGGCCGTTGGCCAGCAGTGGCAGGGGACGGAAGCGGGGCAATTTCAGGTCTCAATGGAGGATGTGATTGGGCAGGTGATCCCAACGCCCTCGTCCACGCGAACGAAGGACCGAAGGCCCGAAGGGCTTCAAAGTTGGTTCGAGACTACTTACACGCTTGCCAAACCATCGCGTTCAGTCCCTAGATTTTGACAATCGCCGATCTTGTGACAGCCTCTCTGAGGGCCATCTACCAATCATCATAGTCCGCCGAGTAGTTCGGCCATTTACGTCTCTTATTCGTCCTAAGCCCGGGAGTCTCGTCGTTGGATGGAGCAGGGGCATCCTAAACCCCCTGCTTGTACAGATGCATCAGCACATCGTACGCCAAGTCCGGAACGTCGCGCAGATACCGCTTGACGTTCTCCCGATCCATCAGCTCCCTGCGGTGCTCGTAGAAGGTATTCCGGACCACGTCCCGCAGCCCGCGGTCGTGCTCCGGCGTCGCGCCGTACACGTGCTCGACGGCCTGGAGGAAGTCCTCCGTCGTCCAGTGCACCTTGACCTCGGCCACGAACTTGTCGAGCGCGACGGCCTTGAGCCCCTCGACGGCGTACTGCTCGCCGAGCGTGTACACGTTGGCGTGGATGATGAGGTTGGGGTCGCGGATCTCCGTCGTGATGTCAAGGTCGGTCCACGCCGGCGTGGCCTTGGACCCGAGCTTCTTCTTGCGATTGCGGATGGGCGTGGCGATCTTGCGGGTGGGGTTGTACAGGCCGGGAGCTGCCGGATCTGTAAACGGGCTGAAGATTATTGTGGACGACTGCGACGCCTCGGTGCCGTGGGACGCAGGTTGGTGGCCATCGCCCGCCGGTTCGTGCATGGCGACGTGCGGGTAGTCGAGATGGTAGAAGTAGTGCATCATCATCTTCACCGCCTGCGGATCGTCCTGCGAGAGGTCGACGACGCCGGTGCTCGCTTCCTGTTGCATCGAATGAGGTCAGCTCGGTCTGTCATATCCGGTGTGCAAGAGTCCAACTCACCTGGAAGGCGCCATCGCAGGCCTTGGCGAAGAACTGGGACCGCGTGCAGAGCACAGCTTTATGGGCTTGATAGCTGGTCTCGCCGCAGACGACAGTCAGATCGGAGTATTTGCCCGTCTTGTAGAGACTTGGTGCCAAATTTGTTAGCTGTGAGCATCAGATGGTTTTTGAATTGAGTGAGGTACCTGCTTAGCGCATCCATCAGCTCAGTCAGTGGCTTGTCTTCCTCCATGACCGCTGTTTCGCTCGCCTGCGGCGTTTTTGAAGTTGAGGGAATTAAGAGAGTCAGTTACCACTGAGGGCACCGTCTATTTCTTGTTTATTTACATTTTCATCATGATCAAGTGAAGGAAGGCTCGACTGTCTGCGGGCCATCGCTGCTGCCTGTTTAAAGTTAATTAGATGGCGTTCATTGGTCGCGCTGTTATCCGCCTAACAGGCAGCAAGCAACGGTAAGCCTTATGAGCAGCATTAGCGGGCAGAATCAGCATCCACATCGGAACCACATTCGATAACTCATCGGGTATGGTGTAGCGGTAACATCGATGACTCTCACTCATCAGCCCGGGGTTCGACTCCCCGTATCCGAGTTTCTCTTTTGCATTTTTGTCTGACATAGTGATCTTACAAGTAACATGTGCCAACCTGGGATTCTGGGCAATTAGTTTTTGTTTTCCTGTCTTTGGACGGTCGGCGCATCGCAGACTTCGTAGTCAATTAACTTCTGAGACATCTCAGCACGAAACCCCTGCTAAAACTGGTACACATACAGCTGGGCCCCCGTCGACTCGGTAAACACCCCATTCACCACCTTCCCATACTTGCTCCCCTTCTCCGCCCTCGGCTCGGCCAGCGTGCCGTAGCACCCGTTCGTCGCATTGGTCGTCAGCGTGATGCCGGTCAACTGCCTCCCGCCGCCGACATCCAGGCTGATCTTGGCCGGCGCCCAGGACACGTTGCTCGCCGCCCACGAGAAGCTCGCGCTGGGGCCCGAAGCGAAGTCCAGCGTCACGCCGAGCGGGCCGTCCAGCACTGGCCCCGCGTTCGTCGTGGGGCCGAGGTTGTCAGTCCGCTGCCAGACGTCGAACTCCAGCGTCGTCGCTGCTGACTTGGGCGGGTCGTACACGGCCCGGACGGACTGCCAGTTGCGCACCCGGCAGTCGAGGCGGAAGGGGACCGGCGGGGGCGGGGATGCGGTCACGTTGGTGGCTAAGGGAACCTGGATGGTGGCCGGGCAGGTGTAGTTCTTGAGCGTGTGGTCGGCGTTGAACTCGAGGGGGAAGAAGTACGTGCTCGACGCGGCCTGGTGGTTGTCGGCGTGCCACAGCTGGCCGTCGAAGACGAGGTCCGTTGGTCCCGTCCGGTAGCCCAGGTTGCCAGCCAGCACGATGGGGCCGTCCGGCGAGGGGAGCACGTTGGCGCCCTTGTTCTGCCCGCCGCACCCGTCCTGGCTGATGAAGCCGCCGTCCGCGTAGGGCCCGAAGGGGGAGGTCGAGTGGTAGTTGTAGATGTAGCCCGCGCAGTTCTGGCACGTGAAGCCGAAGTTGATGTAGTAGTGCCCGTCGTGGTAGAAGAAGCCGACGGCCTCGAGGGTCAGGTTCTGCGCGAGGAGCTGCTGCGCCGTGCGGATGCGCACCGCCGTCGAGTCGATGGTGGCCGTCAGGTTGGGCGCCAGCTGGTGGATCCAGATGTCCCATACCGGCACGCTCCATTGGTCTGGCCGCGTGTTCACCCCGACGAAGGTGTCGCTGACCATGTAGTGGGTGCCGTCCGGTCCGACGGCGACGTCAAAGTCGTGGTTGATGTTGGTGCCTTGCATGACGGACGGCGGGTTGCTCCAGGGCCCGGCTGGGGAGTCCGACGTGGCGTAGAAGAAGTTGTTGAAGGCGTTCCCGCCCATGTACATGACATACTTCCCTGTCGCGTTGCTGTACCGGACCACTGGCTTTGTCACGTTGGCCACGGTGATCGAGGGCTGGTAGAAGTCCTCCTGGACCCAGTTCGTGAAGTCCACGGACGAGTACGTCTTGATCCCGCAGTTGCCGTCTTCGCCATAGTCCCCCGGCGGATACACCGGAATGGGAGGATAGGTGTTGCTGGTGAGAACGTGGCTGTAGACAAAGAGTGACCCTCCACAGCCCCAGGTTGCCGCGTGCATCCAGTACTTGCCCTCGAAGAAGGTCAGGTGAGCCTCGACCTGCTCTCGCCCGTTGCCATCGACGGTGATGGGATACGTCGGGTAGCCGTATGGCAGCCCCTGGAGGGGGTGAGGCGGGAGGCCGTCATCGCCGTTGAGAATGTCAGTGGTCGCAAAATTGATGTATGTCGCATATGCCGTGCTCGACTGCGTGTCAGCGACGGCAACAGACGAGGTCAGGAGCAAGGCCGCACTGAGGATACTTGAAAGAGCCATGCTTCCAACCACGGCTCCAGCGGAGTTGTTTCACAAGTGCCCCGTCACGATGGACGACATTGTGAGCTCTTATACCCATCCGTCCAGCTGCCATCATGACCTCTCGTCTCGGTGTAGAAAGTGACGAGTCGCATCGAGTGCATGTGGCGCTCACGCGGCCCGTCTCCGGCATGCCCGGACTGGAAGGATGCACCGGGACGGGCCAGGATTAGGGTCGCATCGTCCGAATCCACCACTCTCAAGAGGCGCCGAGAGCCGAAGCTGATGGGCAGTCGGAAATCCGGGGGCTCGGATCACTCCCATCCATCTGATCTTATGACACGGTTGAGAAGTATTGGACAAGAAGGTGTGTCCGAATACCGTCTGAGTTTGCGCACCTACCAATCGGCCTTGGTTAGCCGCCTGCATGCTGCGTGATCACCCAGAGAATCAGTCTGTGTCTCCCATGCTGGGCTCATTCTGAATTAACAGTGCTTCCAACCTCACGTTGGCCTTTTTCACAGCACTAAGACCCATGTCAGCAAGTGCTAGAACGGTGAAGTGAGCTTCTATATTAAAATCCTAAAGCAGTGCAGCGCCATCTGCCGCCGAGCTTCACTTAGAGCCATCCTCTACTCTAGTCTAACGCGCACGCTAAAATCTAGCAAAAGTCTAACCAACTCCTTCTCCCCATCAGTGCTTCTTCGGCGCCCTCGTCGCCCTGCCGCCGAAGCCCCACCCGATCTGGTTGGCGACGTAGATCCCGACGCCGATCTCCTCGGCCCACGCCCACACCAGGCCGGGGTTCTTCTGGAACAGACGCCCGGCCATGACGACGTCCAGCGGCTCGTCGTCGGCGTCCCTCCCGCCCTGCAGCAGCTCCTGCGCCTGCTTGCCGCTCGTGATGCTGCCGACGGTCGACACGAGCAGCCTGTCGCCCACGGCCTTCTTGATGGCCTTGGCGAACGGCGCCTGGTAGCCCGGCCCGCTCTTGATGGCCTGCTGCGGGTGGTTGCCGCCGCTCGACACGTCGAGCAGGTCGACGCCGCGGTCGGCGAGGAGCTGCGCAAGTCTGGCGCTCTGGTCGACCGTCCAGCTCTCGCCGGAGTAACCCTCGGCCTGGTCCAGCCAGTCGGTGGCGCTGATGCGCACGAAGAGCGGCATGTCGTCCGGGATGGCGGCGCGCACGAGCTCCGTCAGCTCGAGCAGCAGGCGCGCGCGGTTCTCGAAGCTGCCGCCGTAGCGGTCCGTGCGGCGGTTCGTGGCCGGAGACAGGAAGCTGTGCAGCAGGTAGCCGTGGGCGGCGTGGATCTCGACCACGTCGAAACCCGCGGCGACGGCGCGCTTTGCCGCGGCGACGAAGTCGTCCTTCAGCTCCTCGATCTCGGCGAGGGTGATGGCGCGCGGGGTGGGGAAGTGCTCGTTGTAGGCGATGGCGCTCGGGGCGACGACGTCGTCCGGCCAGCCGCCCACCGCGGCCGTGGCGGTGGCGCCGGCCGAGAGCCAGGGGGCCACGGTCGAGGCCGTGCGGCCGGCGTGGGCGAGCTGGTTGCCGATCTTCTGGCCCTGCGAGTGCGCGAAGTCCGTGTGCGACTTGAGGGTGGAGATGTGCGCGTCCAGCCAGATGCCCGAGTCCTCCGGGGTGATGCGACCGCGGGCCTGCACTGCGGTGGCTTCCACGATGGTCAGGCCGGGCTATATCACGGCGTTTAGCTCAGTGCATTGATGATGAAGGGGCGCGTGTCTAATGCAAAGACCTACTCCTCGCTGCACGATACCACCCAGGTGAGTGATGTGCCAAGGCGTGTGGAAGCCCTCGTGTGCGCTGTACTGGCACATGGGGCTGACCATGATGCGGTTCTGGAACTCGACGCCGCGGATCTTGAGAGGGGTGAAGAGCTTGGGCACCGGCTTGTTGTCCGGCTGGGGGGTCACTGCGGTTCCGGACGGGGGCTTCTGGGCGGGAGTGTAGAATGGGACTCCCTCGGCGGCCTCATTGTAGATGTCGGGCTTCGTCTGCGTCTCTTCGTTGGGTCCTTTGCCGTGATCGGGTGCGGCCTCGGACAGGCCGTGGTGAGGGTTGACACCGCGCGTACGGACGAGAGTGGTGAACATTGTGTCAAGGATAGGTATTGTAATGTACCTAGGTAGGTAGTTTGTCTTACTTCTTACCCCTGAAGCAATGATGGGAAGCCTTGTTTAGGGTGTTCTAATTTTTCGGCAGGATTGAAGGTTTGAAGCTTATTTGAGCGGCTGTCTAGAGGTCTTATACTGGACTGTAGCACTGGTTCAGCACTGTTATTAAAACGAAAGTGCCGAGAAGGACGTCGAACCATTCACACAGCGAATCAATTACATCATAATGGGTAATGGGTACTGTAAGTTGAAGCTTCGCTGATTTTCTAGTGGTTCGGTCGCCCCCGTTACTGCCGTTCTGCGGTATTACCGGCTGTCTCAGGTCGCAGTTGCCATGCAGATACGGGCCTAGTTCGGGTTCAGAGCACGACGTGGAGTTCGGAATATGGGTATTATTAATCCACCGGCTTGTCATTGTCACCTCAGTCATCGCCCAGATAACGTTCTTCCGGCATTGGTCACCAACAAGTGAGGTTGACTTTGGCTTGTTGTTGGTAAGGTAAATGTGGAAATGTTGCATTGAGAAGGACAAAAATACTGTGGTACAGTAATAAACCGTCGCCCCTTCCACAGTGGCCTTCACTATTGTCACGTCAGACTTTTTTCAGTGGAAACAGTTCTGCTACCGATGTGGTCATGAAGAATACGGCTTGCGGAACATGGCATTATTAATGGAAGCAGAGCTCCGGGAGTGGTAATTGAGTTAAGGTACATGTACTTGCTTCTAGGTATTTTGACAGACCTTCCACAGAACCCTAACCCCCGCTGCAGCCGTGTCTTCTTTTTCCATCGAGGCCCTTTCCATCAGCATCGCTGAGTTTCCACCGAGTACACCGTCCGGCACCCGATCTGGTTGCACGAGTCGCGGTCGTTGCACGGGAAGTTGGTCGTAGTCGTCGCCAGCGCATTGGGGCAGCCGCAGGACTTGGTGACGACCTGCGTCGTCACGCACCCGGGCACGAGGCACGTCCGGCACGCAGTGCCGGTGGATGTGAGGGTCGGACAGCTCGGTGCGGGCGCGCAGTTCTGGACCGTTGTCGTCCGCGTCGTCGTCTCTGTCCTGATCAGTGTCGTTGTTTGGACCACGGTGACGCTCCTGATTGATGTGACCACGCTCGTCTGGATGGATGTCGTGGTCGTCGTCTCGGTCGTCGGGATGAAGACGGTCCTGGTCGACTGAGCACATGTGCCCGTGGCACCGGGGCTGGTGCAGGTGTTTCCGCGGCAGATAGTCGTTGGTGTTACAGTGATCTGTCCCACCGCTGCACTGCAGGTGTGTCAGTTGTCTTTGCTATCGTTTTCGCAGGTTCACTTCTGAAACTCGACTTACGCTGCGAACACGCCGAGTACTATGGCTGTTAGCGATTTCATTGTATTTGTCTGCCTCTATTCGTTCAGGTGCAGAGTTGAAGGAGTGTACGATCTCAAGGGCAGATGTCCAAGCTCCGTATCCGTCCACTTGTCGTGTGTCGACTGCAGGGTGACATGGCCGCAACTTTATACGCCCATGGAGCGAAGCCGAGCAGGGCAAGTCAACATCAACCGTCTGCGCTATCCATATTGCAAGTCTTGGTAAACAATGCGCGTGGCGAATGCGGAGGGGAGGCTCTTCGCAAATCCGGGTCCAGGAATTGACCGTGATTGAAAGATCCCCACAGCCAGGGCTCAATGGCAGAATCTGGCTATGTATAGACGCAGATAGAGTTAAGTGACGACGGGGACGATATTAAAGTTGCAGCGTGACAAAGCTGGCACTGGTGAACTGGCTCCGATGAGCTGGCGGCTGAATAGGAGGCCATCCCGTCCCCGAACAGCAATCAATTCGCTCGCCAAAAATAGCTACATTGTCTCCTCCTTCGCGGCTCCAATTAGCCCCGAATAATGAAAATGCTTGCTGTTCCCCAGATCTTGAAGGTCCTGCTCCCGTCCCGAGAATCTGTCTAGACTGTCGCCCGCCGCAAGTCGGTCTGGTCAGGTGCTTACCGACAACCGGCCATGTGATGCGGGGCGTAACGAATGTGTACCATGCGAATCTTTCAGAAGATCACGCTTTCGAAATTCCCGATCACCTCCCCTTTATCGTTCAAGCTTCGTGCTATAGCAGATCATGCTGCCGAGATAGGACCAGCCGGAGCCGGCGTCGGCGCGCAGACAAACGACCACCTCGTCCGTGGTGTTGTGAGAGTCGTGTCAGGGTAAGAGCTATGGTGCCCGCCCAGCGGACAAAGACCGTGGCGAACACTCGTTGCGAGCTGAGAGCAGCCCAGACAGTCGACAGCAAAGGCGAGAGTGGTGGTAGATGGATAGACCGTCGTCTGTAGCTTGCAATTTATACTCGAGTACACGGCCAAGGATGCCTGACATGCTCCCGCGCTGTCGGCGGTGACGTATAGGGAAGGCGAGTTATAGGGACTGGGCAGCGAGACTGTTGGCGTGATCCAGCTGGGTGTCGTGGGTGTCGGGTCGTTTTCCTGGGCAGCAGTGATTGGGGACAGCAATAATGCTCCCAGTACAAGATAGAACTTAGGATGCATTCTGCAAGACAAGTTCAAGTTCAACTTTTGCAGGTAAATTCCTCGAGTTGTTGCGCTGGGTTACGCCTCGTACTCGTTTCAGTTTACTAGGTATGAGTAGACATGAACGTAGACAGGCCGCCGATATATGTACGCCTTGCAAGACGCTATATAGCATTGCATTTTTGTATGTCTCGGCGAGGTTGTGACTAGAAGGTAAGTGACACCACGACACCTCTATCGTCGGGATCCTGATTATTCGGATTCCTTTGTAAGAGATGTAACATGAGGGTCGAGATCGTTGGTGCCCAGGTGCCCGGATAATGAGCAGATGGAATCATAGCTAATGTCACTTACTGGCTGGGATCTTGCCAGGCTAAATTGCAATAAACGTTGTTCGCGAACAACTTTCTTCATTGGGGAGCGGCTAGAAGCGAACCGGCTCCGATGCCAAAACCGTTGCTGCTCGGGGTCGCATTAATTTATCAGGAGGAACAGCTTGCAACGGACAGTCCGTTACATTGTTCGCAGTATGTCGTGTCAGATCCTAGGTAACGTTCAACGGCCACTCTCCGCTCAGGAGTCAGCGACGCACCCGAGACTCGGGGGCCACGATCTGAGAAGACCGATGCGCTAAATCCTCTTATAGTGAATCACTCGGACGCTTCAGTCATTTCAACTGTTCATTCGGGCACCCGTCGATGATGGCAGTTAGTCGCACAGCAAAGCATCCGGAATCCCATAACGGCACAGTCTGCACCGTGACATACATCATGAGAGAACACAGCGTCGGCCGTCTCACGGTGCTCGGCCTACTCTCAGTTTGGGATTGCAGAAAGCTGCAGTATATTCCTGTCTCATTCGTGATTCTGTGTCCATGCTGGGGCGGTTCTTGGCCTGCCTAGGAACGGAGCGGATTGCGCCAGTCCCGATATCAACTTGTCAAGGACTGGGCATCGTTGTTATTCATCTGCCTCTATTCGGACACGAAAACGATTCGCTATAAAAATTCGTGTCATTATACGCTCTCGGCAAAGACTGCGACCACTTTGCCCTAATGTAATGAGAATCAATGGATCCGCGAGTGGGCCAGAGGTATGTAATGATTCCATCGCCAACTCACAACGCATGCTTGTTAGAGCAACTTGAAGTAGAGTGATACATTCGGGCATACCGTTCGTGTCGCATCACCACCTAGATGGGTCCAAGTGACCATTGAAAGGAAGGAGACTTGGCGTACCTGCATGCGTCTGGTGTCCATGCAGCCATGGTGCGATCCTCCAGATAAGCTTTGCATAGAGCTGAACCAGAGCTGTGGCGTGACATGTCCAAAACTTTGCACGTGAATCTAAGATAATCACACCACCTGGGCACTCTGATCATGTCAGAACCACCAGCAAAGCACTTGCTATAAAACAAGCTGCGTTTTTCTTGAATGCGTTCAATCATAGGCGCGAATCGTTATTGTTATTAGTAACCATCGAAATGACAACCACAGACACCTTAAGTGCGGCGCCATTCACACTGGCGCCAGCAGAAGAACTCCTCGCACCATGTCCCAAGTTCCGATTGCTGGTTCTGGGAAACATCGAATCGACCAAGATCGAGATATTCTCCAGCGTGCTGGGCATACAACTGGACAAGGCAAGTTGGTTTAACCCCCGGAAGACGAGCAGTTGCAGCGACGCTAACCAAAGCCCAGAGTGACGTTGCCGCGATATTTGGCAGCTCCCACGACATCAACAAGGAGATTACCCTGGGAAGGGCAAACCCGCGACTCAGTCTGCATACCTCGGCCAACTTTGGCAGCGGCGACGAGCAAGCTTATAAAGCTGCCGTCGACTTCCTCAAGGCGAGACAGCAGTCGAGCAATGTCGCCGACCACATCCACTGCATATGGTACTGCGTTTCGTGTGACGAGGACCGGACCATCCACGGGCTGGAAGCCGAGTTCTTCCTCCAGCTCCCGTCGGTGGCGCCGGCGACGCCGGCGATCCTCGTCTTCACCAAGTACGAGGAGCTCATCGCGAGCGTCCGGCAGGAGTGGTACCGCGACGAGCAGAAACGGGGCGTGTCCAAGGTGGCCGCCTCGCACATCCTGCGCGATCTGACGGCCCACGAGTTCCACAAGCGCATCGGCCGGAGATGGGATGCGATCCTCGAGAATGAGCGGGTTCCGAAGCTGTGCGTGGCCACGGACGTGGACAGCAATGGGCATGCCGGGATGGAGAGGCTCGCTGCCGGCACGCTCGCGGAGCTCAAGGGGAAGAGCGAGCGCCTGGCCTTCGCCGCTGCACAGCGGAGCTCGCCCGCTATATCGACCAAAGGTTCGTGCATCAGATCACATGTCGAATAAATAGCACGCATGAAGATTCCAAGGCTAACGCAATACCTTCCTAGTCTGTGCCGATATAGCCGCCGACTACTTCGAAGTCAGCACAGGACACGCGCGAAAGCGTAGCGGGATCGAGGTGGGCGAAATCCTGCACGACTTCTTCGACAAGAGCATCCAGATCTTCAACTTCAAAGACCCGCAGAAGGTGCTGTCGGAGCCTCGCCTGCTGGATCGCATATTAGAGAGCGTGTTCGATGCCGAAGAGCTGGGGTTCCTCAGAGGCAAAGGCAGCTTCGACAGCAGCGGCCAGGCTCTCATCGACAGCCTCAGCCCACACGACAGAGCTTGCATGCTTACTCAGGCACTTGCAGGAGTGATGCTGTTTTTCCACCAGCTGGCTGAGAGCCAATGGCTCCATCGGGATCCCATCCCGCTGCTCACCGCCCACATTGTCGAGCGGGAGCTGAGCGGCATCAGGTCGGGCAAGGAGAGGAAGGCCGTGTTCGAGACGATTGAGAACAGCGCCATCTTTACGCGGTGTAACCTGATAACCCAGATCTCGGACCTCATCCTGAAGGCAATAGGGCAGGGAGGGAAGCTCGGGGTCACAGACAACTCGTTCGTCATTGAAGATGACTCGGAGCTGGAGGAGATCTCGCTCAGCTTTGTCAACGACCATCCGGGTCCTGGCGATGTGGTGCTTCCAAACGGCATGACGATTCTGGCCTTGAATTAGGGAACATAGAGCAGTTGATCCCCCTTTTTTTTTTTTCTCTTCCTTCTTTTTATAATATCGGGCGTTAAAACGCGGCGTTGGATGGCAACAATGGCTGGATACAGGATGATAACAAGGACAAGGGATAGGGTTGGACAAGGGGGGGGAGGGGTGGGGAGGATGGTGACAAGGATTGGTGGTTCTTGTTTTGGTACCTGGCTCGTCGGACCCACCAGTACGTACCCACTAGCGGCAGATCTACCGCAGTATGGACGCTGCTAAGTCCGTTAATGACTTCATCGATTTTCTTATTCTTCACCCACGATCGATCCAAGATCGACTTTCAGGGTCCCGACCTCCGTACGGGTGCAGATCGACGGGAGTGATGCTATGGAAATCTGGTCCCCCCTGGCGTGGCCAGCTACGTACTGGCCAGCCACTGCCCTCATAGCTTTGGTCTCTCTCTCTCCTGTGACTTCGTACAATCCACCTCCCGCCTCCTGCCTCCTGGTCGTCGTTCCCTTGATTCTTGATATCTATCTCTGTGCATCATCTTCTTCCACTGCCAGACCACTCGACATCTGCATTCGCAGGACGCTCCATGACACTGAGCTGCTCAATAACTTACAACCACCGCCCATGACGTACGGTGTCTCAGCACTGAGATTCGCCTTCTGTCTCGGCCACTAGTCGTGCTCTTGCATGTCTAGATCCTTTCGCGTCTCTCTCCGTCGCCTGCGTTGTTCCTCTCCTTTTCAACTGCAAAAAGGGACTCCTTTCTACACTGACAACGCTGCACTACGTCGCCTGAGTGGTTGTCTGTTGCCTTATCACCAACAACCGCTTATTTTGCGCCATCTTCTCTCCCGGTGCAGCATTTCCACCATGCCGCGCAAATCGAAGAAGACGGGCCCAATGGCCGAAGCTGGTGCTGCTCTTGATGTTACTGCTGCTGCCGAATCGCCTTCGACTCTAGACGGTGAGCGTCGGAGGTCGTCGCGGCGCATATCATCCAAGCCCGATTACGCAGAGTCGGCTGGCGAAGACGAGGGAGTCACCATGCCCACTCCCGCGCAATCTGATCGAGGTGGCCAGCGCCAGACGATAGTTCAACCCGGACATGACGAGCTGAAAAGAACTGTTGACGACCTAGACGAGATGGACCAGAACTTGCTTCGCGCCGGCAAGCGCCAGCGCCGGCAGATTGGGACGAGCCACGTGGCTTCGGATGCTGAGGTCTACATCAAGCAAGAAGCTGAAGGAGTCGAGAGAGCAATCTCATCCACAGAACAACGCGCCAAGGGAAACCCGCCGCGCACAAAGAGAAAGGCGTCTCGTGTGGCCGTGGGAAGGGACATCTCTGGGGGAGAGGAGGAGGAGGATGGCGACGACGCCTACGTCGTGAGCGACGGCGACCCGAAAGAGGGGGCAGATGACCCAGTGCTCGAGGTTGCTGAACGGGGTGCCGCGCGGCCTCCTGCTGTCAACAGCAGCTACCTCCCGCTTCCCTGGACAGGGCGGTTAGGATACGTGAGTGCTACCCGAGCCTCAATCCGGAAGCTCTTAACTTGCTAATAGCGGAACTAGGCCTGCTTAAACACATACCTGCGCTCTGCCAAACCGTCCGTCTTCTGTTCTCGGACCTGCCGCATGGCGTCGATAATCGACCACCGGCACCCTCTGCAGGACCCCTCTCAGCCCGAGCATACAACCAAGAACAGGCCGGACAAGACCCAGAAAGCCGACGTGGCCCTGGGCCAGAAGTATGTCGAAGAACTGGGGCTGGCCAACGCACGGGATCTCGCCAAGATGCTGCGGTGGAACGACAAGTACGGCATCAAGTTCATGCGCCTGAGCTCCGAGATGTTCCCCTTCGCGAGCCACCCGGAGCACGGCTACAGGCTCGCCCCGTTCGCGTCCGAGGTGCTGGCCCAAGCCGGCAGGGTCGCCGCCGAGCTCGGCCACCGCGTGACGATGCACCCGGGCCAGTTCACGCAGCTCGGCTCGCCACGCAAGGAGGTCATCGCGGGGTCGGTGCGCGACCTCGAGTACCACGACGAGCTGCTGCGGCTGCTGCGGCTGCCCGAGCAGCAGGACCGCGACGCCGTCATGATCATCCACATGGGCGGCGTGTTCGGCGACAAGGCCGCGACGCTCGACCGCTTCCGCCACAACTACACCACCCTGCTGTCCCCCTCCATCAAGGCGCGGCTGGTGCTGGAGAACGACGACGTGTCGTGGTCGGTGCACGACCTGCTTCCCGTGTGCGAGGAGCTGGACATCCCCCTGGTGCTCGACTTCCACCACCACAACATCGTCTTCGACCCGGCGCAGGTGCGCGAGGGGACGCTCGACGTGTCGCGGCCGGAGCTGATGGAGCGCATCCTGGCCACGTGGCGGCGCAAGGCAATCCGGCCCAAGATGCACTACAGCGAGCAGTGCGCCGGGGCGGTCACGCCGCGCGACAGGCGCAAGCACAGCCCGCGCGTCGCGACGCTGCCGCCGTGTCCGCCGGGGGTGGACCTGATGATCGAGGCCAAGGACAAGGAGCAGGCCGTCTTCGACCTCATGCGCGCGTTCAGGCTGCCCGGCTTCGAGAGGGTCAACGACATGGTGCCGCACGAGCGCGACGACGAGGACCGCCCGCCGGCCAAGATACTGAAGGGGAAGAACGGCGGGAGGAAGAAGAAGGTGAAGGGGAGCGAGGCCGTGGGCGTGGAGGACACGGTGGTACAGATGGACGTCGAGGTCGATGGGAGGGATATGGGCAGGACGGTGACGGCTGAGGAGTTCGCGATGGGTGGGCCGTTGAACAGGGTGTATTGGCCCCTTGGGATGGAGCACTGGCTGAAACCAAAGAAGAGGGAGTCGAACAGCAAGATCAAGGTTGATCCGGAGGAGGAGGAGTGAGGCAGCACGGCGCAATGTCTTGGTACTCGGTAGACTGGTTTGTTTGAGGCCGACTTGGGCTGCTTCAGGCGGATGGCATGTAATAATGTATGATGTAGTCCAGGCCAGAGATGCACCTGCTGGAGGGATACGCAGCATACGCTTGCTGAGACAGAACCGAACACAGATGAAATTCCCAGCAGGGCTCTCTTACATCTTCTAGCATTGGCATTATCACGACGGGGTTGGGACTTAAGATTCACGTTGTCGCGGGACACTCAGAACCTCAAGCGAGCAGACGAGACAGGCAGACAGACAATTCGGCTTCTTTCCCAAAGCATGCGACAACCCAGCCAGATAACATAGTCATCTTCCTCTTCTTCCTCAATCAACACTTCCTCTTTCTTCTCCCCCAACAGTGCCAAACGTGCCCTTCGTCAGGACCAGACCGTCAGGGTTGAGGGCTGGCCGAGAACTTACAGAATCAGGCCATCTCATCAGCGCTGGACTCGCCATCGCTGCTCTCGTCGAGAGTTTGCATGTTGTCGTTCGCCTCCTCGTCACTGACGGCGTCGTCGCTCCCCTCGACGTCACTCTCCGCATCGTCGCTCTCTGAGCCATCGCTGTCCTCCCAGTCGCTGAAGAACTCGAGTGGTTCGCTACCAATAGCTCGTCTGCCGTCGGGGTGCGTGAACAGCCAGCATGTGGTAGGGTGCGTTTCCGTCATCTCTGTGCCTTCAGCAGCAACTCGTGATGAACTCTCCTTGCACAGCTTCATCTTGACGTACTTCTCGTTCTTGGCAGTACTAGGAGTAGAGGACATGGATTCCTGGGTGTCACGATCCAGATGCTCATATAAGCTCGAGACATCTTCTCTGAAGTCATCACTCGTACACTTCGGCTTGTAACGCTTAGCATATGCGGACATCCCAAGCGCCCCACGCAGATGTGCTGTATATTATGGACCTGGACCGCTGTACCTTGTATGGCGCAGGACAGGTCTTATCATTCACAAATCCAAGCAACACTGCGTCCGGGACGGCCTGGACAGCAGCGTCTGTGTCGTCGCTGATCTGAAGTGAGTCGAGTTTGAGCTCCCGAATACGGGACATATGAATAAGCATCTTTCCAGTAATCTCGCACTGGCTGAAGACGAGGTGACGCAGGGTACCGCGGTGGGCTTCAAGGAGTCTCAGCACGATATTGGCCTTGTATTTCTGGCGCAACAAAGTATCGTGGAGTTCCAATCTCCGTAGATGTGGCCAGAAAACCGCGGTTCCTTCCGACTCAACGTCGAAGAGTCTCGCGATCGCAGCCGAGTGGCGTTGGGAAGGTTGTGATGCGCAGATCCGCAGCTCTTCGAGAGCGGTTGCTGAGCGTAGACACACTCTAACGGCGCCCATACTACCCTCTCGAGGAATTTCAATGCAGATATGAATGTGTGTGAGCTTCTGGAATGCAGAGCCATGGGCCATGTGAGGACCAAAGACGGAATACACCGTGGCATCATCGTCCATGATAAGTTTCTTGACTGTAGACTTCGGACTGTGCATGGCCGGTAGCAGGAAGCCATAGAAGCCGCTGTTCATTGGCCCTGACGATAATATGCCTCTCGATCCGAACGATCAAGTCGAACCTACGTTACTTTGGTACGGCCAGGGCGCCTCCGAACAAGCCCGGACGGCCTAGAACGATCACGCCTCCCATGCTAAGCGCGCTGTATGACCGCCTCCTCGAGAAACCCCAAATTCTAGCGAGATATATAGTGATTACAATTTCCTACTCGGCAACGATATCCAAAGTCCATCACATTTCGCAAACGCTGTTTGGTTCTTATCCTCGACCGTGACATCTAAACTCATTTTCCGCCCCTCTATTTTATTGAAAGATGCTGTTCCGACGACAGTTTGTGGGGTGTATAAAGGCTTCAGGAACCGCACCGTCATGCTCGCAGTGAAGAACCGAACGTTGTTCAGATCTAAAACGTCCTGTGGTAAACGCCGCCCCTGTGCCTCTTCTTGTGTCTGGACTTGGTGATTGATAAAGATCAGACTCCCCATTGCTTCATCCATCAAGGAGGTAATGAGCCCGCCGTGGGTTGTACCATTGAAGCCGTTGACTCCCGGACACAGATCGAAAATCAGGGAGCATGACTTGATCAACAGCCTCGGGCCAGGTTGTAAGGATGGGTCCGATGAGTTAGAGGAAAATGGGTCCTGGTAAAACCCGATGCAGTGTGGTATGGAATCGTTGTTATTGAGCGTCTTGCGGAATAACTGATCTTGCGTGGGAGAGTGACCGGTAGCGTCCTCTAGCAATCGAGAGGTAGGGATGAATTTAATCACACCTGGTCGCCCAAGGAGAGCCGCACACCATGGGATTGAGTTGTAATGGTGCGTCAAGCGGTCTAGGAGAGATGTGTGGTCCATTTTCGGGCCAGTTGAGCGGTGTGTTTGGAAAATGGCTGCCTTTATGTTAGGGATGAGAAGTAAGAACGGTAAAGACACAACGTAATATAATAGACTATATAGCAGTGGGAATGTTGAGGCCTAACCCGTGAATCTTACCTCGGCTGTTGAGCCCCTAACCTTGGCCTTGGTGTTGAGAGTTAGATCGAGTTCGAGGGTATTTGACTCAAGTTTCTGCTGCATTTAGCATGTGAGGTATCCGGAATACCGCACGCTAGACTTAAAATAGCACCAGACACGCTAGACGGATAATCCCTGGGTCGCCGCCATTTTTGTGTGGTGTTCATTCCGTATTGTTCGTTGTCTACGAATCCTTGCGCCATTTTACCCATTCAGGGGTCCCGCTCCCACTTGCTGATACACCTGTGTCATGCCATCGTTGACTCCTTATGGGCCCTGATCGGCTCCCTTCTTCTGAACCGTAAACAATGCCCCAAATGCGGGTCCGCGGGGTACGAGAAATTCATTTATCAACGCGCTATACCCCTTTTAGTACCAAAATTTGGTAGTCTAACGAGAATCACCTGTTTTTCTCCGAGTTCGGGCTCAAAGTCAGCAAATGGTCTGTGCCATCAATGTACCGCGCTAGACCCCGCCGCCGGAAGTGTCTAGAATAGGTATAGCCGGGCAATTTTGCCACTTTTTGACTTCCCCGGCGAGGGAAATCAATTATATGCCCTGGCCGAGGAAGTCAAAGAAAACAACCCTCGTAACTAGAGTAACAACTACACTCTTTACAGTTAACCCTAACCCGATTTAACCCTAACCCTAAAATAGGAAAGCGGTGAAGCTGTAGCCCGTGCGAAGCGCTACTGCAATACATCGGCCTAGCGCCCCACTCGTCTTTGTAACCTGACTTCCTCGTCGGGGAAGTCGAAGAAGGGAGCCGATCAGGGCCATGATAGTGACGACCTACTAAGGAGAGGACTCCCATGGAACACATCTCAAGTGGAACATAAATGACACAATATATCGTTCACCATATACTACTGTACCAACCCAATGCAGTCGGTCCTGGCTCAAAACAACTGTGAACCGCATCCCATCCCGCCTCCAATCGCCCAACAGGCAGCGCATTAGCCCTCACTCTCTCAACCTGCGCCAAAGCAGCCTCATCTTCCGGCAATAATCCACATTCCCTCAAAACCTGCTCCGGGGGCACAGTCCGCCTATTATTTTTGAAAACATACCTGGCTACCGACGACGCGAACACGGCTTTCAGAGGATTGACGTCGTCCTTCTCCTTGCCCCTACTCTTGATTTTCCTAGCTGTGGGCTTCATGACATACTCTTCCGGCCGAAATGTATCCGCCTTGACAAAGTGCGTCACAACATATAGCCACTTCTCATCCCATGAGAGCAGCCTCGTCCACAGCTCGTATGGTTGATACGGCTTGATCTCTTTGCGCCAGGTGCATGAAGTGCCGCTTAGGATCATGGTGAAATGGGTTGGTCCGGGAAAGGGGTTGAACGGCTTGCTAAAGAGGACCAGGCTGAAGTTGCCTCGTGACATGTCCATGTCCGTGAAGTACGTAGAGTTTGACTTGTGCAGGTTGTAGTCGCACTCCAAGGCGGCCGAGCGTGTGGCACTGATAGCCGGGAGGAACAGGCAGCGTGGGGAGAGGTGCTTGTCCGGGGCCGAGTCGGTGAGACGGCGGATGAAGGTATGAAGGAAGCGGATCTGTGCCGGAGAATTGCATTAGCTGGCAGCAAGGTCCTTGGCAGGGCTACGGTCGACTTACACTCCACATAAAGTGTAAACTCTTCATGTTGGCAAGAGCGAAGGCCAACACCAAGTTCTTGAAGCTCAGCAACGACACAACAAATGGTCCGTACGAGGCTACAGTACTCCGGATCATGTCCATCGTGCCAAAGATTCGGGGTCTCGATAAGAAGGGCAATGGAAGAATAGTCGCGTGACGTCTGCACACCACAAACCGAGCGCCGCCGGAGGTGAGATGTGAATACTGAATACGATTGAACCCGAGGTGACTCTAGATATAGGTTATCTCATTTTGTATAATGCTTTTTTGTTGAGCTCCCTTGGCAGGTTAGTGACTGATGTTGAGACTTGGTATAAGCTAGGGGCCTCGGCTGGCTGTAACTAGAAGAAGGCTCCACCTTTGTGCCAGCCCTTTGCTTATGCCTTGTGGACCACAGTCCGTACATGCCATGCTGTTTGGGCGGGAGGAGAAGGATTGCGTGGCTTGATACCACCCAGGTTTTCATTTCTTGGCTCTCTGAGTAGAGAGAGCGTATGGTTTCCACATGATGGCTCCAAAGACTAACTAGGCCTCGGCACTCTGATTGTTGAACTTCCATGAAGAGGACTTCGGAATGCCATATGCGCGAATTCCGAACATGAACTCCGGGCATGATCCGACGCTGATGCATATCTACCGGTTCCGCAACTTGTACCTGCCCATCATGAGAATGAAACAAATATTCATAGAGCTTGATGATATCCCGAGCTCGTCATTCTGATACATATATATTGGAATGTTCGACTTGTCTCTTTTCGAGTAGACCGCCAAACTTGATATCACTTTAACGCAACGCTGTACAACTACTAGCCACATGAGCTCTACTACTGCTCTCCCTGTCTCCTACTCCGCCCTTCCTTTCACAGACATCGCCATCTCCCATGTCCCTCCGAACTCCCCAATTACAACCAAAGTCCTTATTTTATCCTTCAACCGCTCCGAAAAGTACAATGCCGTGACTGAGAATTTGCTCACCGAGGTCGAGACCGTTTACAATCTTGTCAACACCGACGAACGAGTTCACGCAATTGTTCTCACGGGTGCCGGCCCGGCTTTTTGCGCCGGTGCTGACCTAGAGGTTGGCTTCGCCGGCCTATTGGCTCACAAGGAGAGTGAAGAGTCGATCAATGCGTTTAGAGACCAGTAAGTCACACTGCTTTGACTGCCTTTGCTCGCGTACCAGAGCTAAGCAGGACACGGAAAAGAGGTGGCCGCGTCGCTCTGGCCATGACAAGGTGCACCAAGCCCACCATCGTCGCTCTAAACGGTCCCGCCGCTGGATTCGGCCTCACTGTCACGCTCCCTGCCACGATCCGCGTCGCATGGTCGGGTGCCAAAGTAGCCCTCCCCTTTTCCCGGCGCGGCCTGACGCTCGAATCGTGTAGTGCATTCTTCCTGCCCCGCCTTGTTGGTCTATCGAACGCTATGCATCTCGTCACTACAGGTTCGACATATCTCGCATCGGATCCTTTAGTTAGCGGTCTTTTCTCGAAGCTTCTCCCCACTCCCCAGGAGACTGTTTCGTACGCAACTGCCCTTGCAACCGACATCGCGGAGAACACTTCGGTGGCCAGCACGAAGCTAATGCGAGACATGATGCTTTACTGTCCTCCCACTCCGGAAGATACCCATGTGCTTGACTCAAAGGTCTTCATCTCTATTGTCGGTTCGAAGGACAATATAGAGGGAGTGAAGAGTTTTATGCGGAAAAAGAGACCACAATTCAGCGGGACAATAGATAAGGACAAATTTCCCTTCTGGCCTTGGTGGGACGCTAGGAAGACGGAGATCAAAAGGCAAATTAAGGACGAAACCAAAGTAAAAATCTAACATCCTAGTCTTCTAAGATAGCTTTATGCAAGTGCTACAGTCGAATTGTTACGTGTGCGATACGGTAGCGATGCGTAATGCTATCGTATTCCTTTGAGTATGGCTTCGGTTAGTCTCTGATACACAGACCTGAATTTCGAGAGTGTGGTAGTTGTGGTAGTACACTGCGTACACCTGCTACGAGTGCTCAGTCGTAGCTCAGGTCAAAGCGGCAGGTGGCTCAGGTCCAAAGACGGAAATAGGATTTGGAAGAGGTTCGTTGTCGTTATAGACTATTCAGGAAATCTCGAATTTTCCGGCCATACGATGACCCTCTGGTCTGAAAATTCATCGTGTTCGAAAACTTCGTCCTCAGCGAGCTCGTACCATACCAGCTCCCGGGCGGCAGTTGCGAGGTGTGGACTCCGAGAGATGCTGATAAAGCTGTCGCGATCTAGCTTGGTCTTGGATAGGCAGACGCGTCGAAAGAGCAGTCTGATCATAGAGCGGTTGAAAAAGCGGTTTGTCAGACGGAGTGACTTCCAGTCGTCGTGGGAGAGATGTGTCTCGGCGATCTGGTCGACGATCTCCTGAGGCAGCTGAAAAACCACTGGAGTATTAGATCGACGGCGCTCGGCCTTGGTTGGGAGCTCAAGAGACGACATCGTCATTGTCTCTCATAATAGGTAGAAAGGCTGGAAGAGCAAGACTGTCAAGTGGGTGATAAAGTTTCGAAGAAGATGAGAAAGTGGACAAAGCTGCGCTTGGCTCGAAGTGGTTTGCCTTCAAGTGGGCCGTGGTAAATACAAGTGAGGTTTGAGTGAAGAGAGAAGATACCTTCCGTTAGGTGCCTTTCTGGGTTCTGGGCACCTACCTAATCTTTGATGTGAAAGTTAGGTATTTCCGTACATTTACTGTAGCGACCATTTCTTCAAGAAAAGAAACTGGGACTCTCTCGAGGGTTTTGTTAAGTAACATGATATGAGGTGCAAAAGTGAATGTGAGGTGTATTTGAATAACGAGAAGTAAGGCAAGATATAGTGCTAGGAAAGGTAGGCAATTAGGTATGAGCCAGAACAGAAAGGCGAGGAGTACAATCTTCGATCACTTCAACACACTTGGCAGCGAGTGATTGTGTCTAGCAAGTATTTGAATCTCAAATCAAACTGGAATGACTGCTGGAACAATACGTCGAGATGTTGTTGGGAAGACGAAGATCAGCGTACACATCAGGCATACGGTGCGGATCTTGAGCACTATTAGACGGAGCCTGACCTCTGCGTTACTCTCAGAAACACGACATTCATTTTTTGACATACACAACTATCTAAGTCTCGCTGAGGGCCTTCTCGTTGTCCGAAACCTCCTCCCG
This sequence comes from Coniochaeta sp. PK30-01, assembly GCA_023628855.1. Classification (NCBI taxonomy): domain Eukaryota; kingdom Fungi; phylum Ascomycota; class Sordariomycetes; order Coniochaetales; family Coniochaetaceae; genus Coniochaeta; species Coniochaeta sp. PK30-01. The sequence goes on along the minus strand of JAMAJW010000009.1, from coordinate 109,397 downwards.
ATGCAGCGTCGCCGCGATCTGCGAGGTCATGTAGGTGTGCGTGTTCGGCGCAAAGTACGTCAGGCAGATCGCGACGCCGCTGAACGCCAGCGTGGACAGGTACACCGTCCTGTACGCGTCGGCGTTCGCCTGCTTGTACGCCGCCACCCCGACGGCGATGATCTTGTCCGTGATACCGGGCACGGCCTGCATGGCACCCGTCACCCCAGACGTCAGCGCCGTCAGGAAGTCGGCGACCGACGACGGCGGGAGGCCGGCGTCCACGAGGGCGGGCGGCACCTCGGCGGGGATGGTCTGCCCCAGCCGGTTGGTGAGGATCGTGGTGTAGATGGCGACGATCACGCCGCAGATGCCGGAGCGGATGGAGCCCGCGAGACCGCCGGCGATGCCAATCTCCTGCTGGTTCTTGACGCAGATGGTCGAGTTTGCGATGCAGACTGTCTCGTTCCAACCCGTGAAGAAGAGCCCCATGAAGACCAGGCCTGCAGCCGTCTTGAAGTTGTCGGGTTGCGAGACCGCAGTGGCTGCAGGTCCAGGAGGTCAGTCACTATGATTGCTTTATGTGGCACCGCGGAAGAATAACTCACAGCCGAGGAAGACAGCAGCAAGCGTAAACACAACCATCACCTGGATGCGGGTATGACCGATGCGCTCGGCAACCGAACCACCCACGATCTGCCCAGTAATGACGGCAAGCCCAATGATGCTGGAAATGCCGCCGAGATATATCATATCGCCCGTGTTATAAAGAGTCGCACATTGGGAAGGCCCTGGTTATGTTTAGCCAAGTGCTTCTTTTAGACATGTGCCAGTCTATGCACTTACAGACAATCGCAAATCCGTAGTAAATGCTGGCACCAAGACTCATGAGAAGAACGCTCACAGTCCCTGATCCCCCTTGTCAGCGACGAACTTATCTCAGCGAAACAGGACCAAAGCAGACTTACATTCAAGATTCTTGAAGATATGCACCGGAACCAGCGGCTCCTTAAGCGGAGCATATATCTCCCACAAGGCAAACACGACGAGCAACGCGAAGCCGACGACAATGGCAGATATGGTTGCGGCGCTCTCCCACGGGTAGACAACACCTCCCCAGCTGAGACCCATGAGGAATACCACCAGCCCGGCGGCGAAGAGAAACGTGCCGACGTAGTCGAAATGCTTGATCCAGTACGACTTGCTGTTGTGCTCGTCATGCCGGTGCTTCTTTGTGAATGAAGGCGGGAAGTAGAACAGCGTCCAGCATAGCAACGCGAGGGCGTTCAGGCCGAGGAGGACCCAGTAGACGCCGCGCCAGCCCACGCTGGGGTGGTACTGGATGAAGCTGTAGGATATGATGGGAGCAACGCCAGAGCCGGGGAAAGTGAAGCAGTAGATGCCGGCAGAAGCAAGATATCGATATTTGATCGGGACAATCTCTCTGGACCGCCATGAACTTGATTAGTCTTACGACTGGCGACACGGACTTTGACAACGGAAGAAGAGCCACGTACCCGACCACGTAGTGGAATGACAACTGAGCCGCTGTGCCCACGCCGAGAAGGACGTTGCCGCCGATGAGCACGGGGATGGAATTTGCTGTGGCACATACTATGCTACCGACGACGCTAAGCAGTCCACTTCCGATGAACCAGTACCGGCGGCCAAAAATGTCTGTGATACGACCGAGAGGTGCGATGCACACGGCGAGGGCGGCATTATATACCAGGGATATCCATGTGTATCTGGCATCGGGGCCGATGTCTTCGTTGATGATACCTAGAATCGGAGCAGCGTAGCCCTAGACACCACACGTCAGTCTAACTGGGAGTGATGGCCAGTTTACAGGGTGTGTTTACAAAGGCTCCAACGCCGGCCATGAGGCCGAAACCGATCGCGCAGAAAGTCCCGATAAAGAAGCGACTTTTGAAGTAGCCTGGTGGCAGCCCATCGATATCGGCTTCGAAGCCGCCGATGACTTCAACTCGATGGCTCTTCTTCGCATGAATATTCTCGTCGGGCGTTCGAATATCCTCAGCAGAGGCGTGAACGGCAGTGACGCCAGACTTGTTGCTCTCCATGGCGGCAGAGGGTCCGGTCTAGACCGGGCGACCTGCAGGTTGTGTAGTATGTCTCGTCGATTATCGGAAAGAGATTGAGGTAGATAGATAAACGTCCCTGACTTCACCTGCAAGCCATGAGAAGGATCGACAAAGGTTCTTGTAGAAATATGCGAAGGAGACACCGGGAAACGAGAGCCAGTGTTGACATGGCCAAGTCTCAGCGCACCTCCTTTACCATGTCCCCGGGAAGGCGCCAAGCGGCTATACATACATGTGCATAGCTTTCGAGTTGAACCGGCCAGAGATCTCAACTCGCGCGATCACCCCTTGCCACCCGTACATAGAGTAGATTGGCCACGGTGCACCTCACTGGCTCGGTAGACTTCATCAGTCTAGACCCCAAGACATTTTCACACAGTCACCCACCCCGTGGGGGATGACATCTGGAAAATCCGGGGTAGCGTCCTCATAGGCCATCCTCCTAGTCTATGTGACCCAAGAGTCCGTATGGATGTATTGGACGGCGATCATGGTACGATGCGGCTCAGCGTATCCGTGCCTGGAAAAGGTGTGCGGTTTGCGGGCCAGTGAATCATTAGTTAGGCCGTCACACGGACTCACACCGGGTAGCCTTTTCCGGCCACCTTCCCATCAGGCATTTCCACAATTCATGCCAAACCTTAAGTAAAGAGATGAGTATCTCCTTGGAAAACACAAGCAGATGGGCTGGGAGATCTTAAAGATGTCGAAACAAGGTTCGGAGCAAGGGAACTTGCGGCTGGCGAGAACTGTCTCTGTACCCACTGCTCTCGTGTGTTGTCAAGGCGAAGATGCACTGATCGGTATTGGGGTGAAGAACAGCATTTGTGCCTCCTCCTGAGTCATCAAACAGGTGTGGTCTAGACTGCTAGATCGAGAAGAAATACTATGTCAACGCAATCTCCTGCATGGTAACCAGGCGCGTAAGAAAGCACTCGCTTTCGTGCCTCGTAAGGTTTTCCAGTGTTATACCCTCCGCTGGGCCGGCGCGGCGGACACCCACTCAGGCAAAGTTGCGTGATCATCTGACCGATCCTGAAGCTGTTGTCTGTGATTATTGCTGCAAGAGATCTGTTTGCTTATGAATGACACGGAGAGACTGAACAGAAGGTCAGGGGGTCCAAGAGTTGAAGAGCAGTGGTGCGGCGATATCAGGAATTGAAGGTAGATCTCCAAGGATCATATTCAGACTCCTCTACAGAACAGATGCAGTGAAGCGCGCCAAATATTGGAAGGATTAATGCCCATTGCCAGACAACCATATCAATAGATACGCCGGCAAGTCTAGAATTCAGAAAGTGAGATGTAGTTTCCATTGTTGATGGTGATGATATCCGAGTGGGCTCCCAGGTTCCAGAAGGAGAGCTTGAAGGTCCCACATCATGTGGGGTAGGTGTTCTCCATGGAGTGGGGGGTGGTAAACTGCCAAACTGCCGGCATCCACCGCCAAAAGTTTTCGATATGCAAGCAGCATCAGCAGCTCTATCGGTCTCGCAACATCCCACATTCGAGATCCCTTCAGTGCAACATACAACAACTTCCAATCAAACCCATAGATCTGATCACCATGGCCGGCGGCAGTAAGAAACGCTCGCAAGACGACTCAAAATCCAAGTCCACTCGCCCAACGAAAAAGCAGAGGCAAATCGAGGCGTATCACAGCGGCAGTGACTCCGACGCCAGCGCAGAGGACCGCGACGACTTCGACGCCGTCGATCTGCTCGACTCTGACGACGAGGACATTCACAATGCCGAGTTAGACGACGTCGCGCCGGAGGAGGAGGAGGATGTAGACTCGGACGCGGATTCAGCCTCGGGAGCGGAGGAGGGTGAGGATGACAACAAACCAAAAGGACGGAAGACACTCCGGCCACAAAAGGAGGCCTTCGCCAAAGATGCGCCCGACTCGGAAGCCAGCTCGACAGACGGCGACTCCGACGACGAGGACCACCCGCGCCACAAGTCTAAGCGGAACGACCCAACCGCGTTCGCTACCTCTCTCTCCAAGATTCTCTCGACCAAGCTATCGACGTCGAGGCGTGCCGATCCCGTCCTGGCGCGCAGCGCTGAGGCGCAGGAGGCCAGCCGTAAGATCGTCGACAGCGCGCTAGAGACAAAGGCGCGCCGGCGGATACGCGAGGCCAAGCGGTTGGCGCTGGAGAAGGGCCGCGTGCGGGACGTGCTCGTTGCTTCGTCGGGCAACATGAAACAGCTGAACATCATCACCGGGGAGGTGGAAGAGGTCGAGGACGAGGCGTCCAAGGAGACGACGCAGCAGATCTTGGAGACGGAGAGGAGGCTAAGGAAAGTTGCGCAGCGTGGTGTGGTCAAGCTGTTCAATGCCGTCAGGGCGGCGCAGGTGAAGGCCACCGAGGCCGAGAATAAGGCCAGGAATGAGGGCGTCGTCGGTGTCAAGCGGAGAGAGGAGAAGGTCACGGAGATGAGCAGGAAGGGCTTCCTTGATCTGATCGCCAGCGGCGGCGGAAAGCTGAAGAAGGGGGCCTTGGAGGAGGCATGAACTTAAATGTCAAATTGAGAAGCTCAAGTCACGATTTAATCTTGCTTATAATGTCTGGCATTAGACTCTGTATCGCTGGAATACAGGAGCCTTGTGTATTATCGCCCTGTCAAGGTACACCTAGATGCCCATGACATACGTGTGTCTATATGTACAGTCTACCTTCAACAGAAACCTATGGTTACAAAGTAGTGCTGCAGTTACAAGCACCTTTCGAGCACGCCGGCAACACTGAGCTGAGATTTATGCGTCTAACCCACAGTCAAGCCGTTTCCATTTGCGCCAAACTCTCCCACATGCCGCCCGGCCGAGCCGTTCCCTCAAGCACTGACGCCGAGAGCGCCCCCACGAATTCCTCTGCAGTCCAACAGCGAGCGTCAAATATTATTTGAAGTCGCTAGCCTGCAGATTCCTAGTCATAGAAGGCAGTTTAACTCGCAGTCCGTCGAGCTCCTTCGTCATGGTGACCTGGCACCCCAACCGACTTGTCTCGGTCAGCCCGAACGCCAGATCCAGCATATCGTTCTCGTCATCTTCGGGCTCGGGCATCTTGTCGTAGTATTCATGGTCGAGCACGATGACGTGGCAGGTCGAGCACGCGCATGATCCCCCGCATGCGCCTTCCATCTCGAGATCGTGCGCCTGGGCTATGTCGAGGAGGTTGTCGCCCTCAGAAACGGCGATCTTGTGCTCTTGTCCTTCCTTGTCGAAAAATGTGACGTACAGTCTGAGGCGAGGTTAGTGGCAAGGCATGTGAGGGTTAATAAGGAGACCGAACTCACTCCTCACCAGGCTTGGGCGGGGTAATGTGCCCATGCAATATTGCTGCCGTAACTGAGAATTCCCTCCGTTGGAGCGGCGTCTTGGGTATGCTTGCTCTCAGTGAATGCCTCTGTGCTGAGCCAAGTATCGCGGTAGGCCGCGCTGTACTCGGCCTTGTGGAAAAGCTCCGCGACAGCTCTATTATCCGGCTGCTGCTCCGTCTCTGGGTAACAGCGCGCAACTGCACCAGGCCCTGACACGTTATTCTGATAGATGCAGTCATCGTGACGATGTTGGTCCGGAGCTCGGCTTTTGCGATTCGCCCTCGGTCGAGCGAGCGGAGAGGAAGGAGGAGTAAGTAGAGTTGGAAACGGTAAGCTTCCAGAGACGCGAGGACGGAGGGGACAAGTAGAGGCGTATGTAGAAGTGAATCTCACACGCTGAAGGCTCAATGCAAAGTGGCTGCTGCGCGAAAGCAAACTGCAGTCCGTCCCTCGGAGCTTGCGATGATTTCACCGGCCGAGAATCTCGAAAATGCGACAGGGGTGGCTTCGGCGATATGGAGTTGCCGGGGTCACAGCGAATGCGTGAATCGCTTATCGTCAGCTCGGGTACCACGATATGCAAGTAGGAGCTATACAGTTATCGCCTGATGTTTCTCTTATCGCCGGCGACCGACATGACGATTTCATTTCAAGTTCGTGATGCGTAGAGAAAAAAAAAAGTACAGACCAGACTACCACGCGACACGTCCTTCGAACGCTCACTACGCCACTCGCCAACGAAGCATCGCGGCAGGACATGTCATTCTAGTCCCCAAGATCCATCATGGCGTATCAGAGGGAAGGGGTAAATCCCCTCAGACCCTACTACATTCCTCCACACATCGGCGACGAACCGCTGCCAGCTCCAGGACCTCATGCTTTTGCCGAGGGCGCCGCGACGGGCAAGTACACGTCCAAGGCGCGTGATATCTTCTCGGACATCGACTACAAAGACTACATATCGGAGGATTCTTCCTCGGTGGTCCAGACAGTGAAGGATCTGTTGGACGAGCTGCTATGGAAGTACACGTCAGTGTTGATGGCCCAGCCATTTGACGTGGCCAAGACAATCCTGCAGGTCAGGAGTCAGGACGTTTCAGCACCCACATCTGTCCCTACAACGCCCGTCGTAGAGACAAGACGAAGGGCATCCGACGCGAGGTCCTCGATATATGACGAGGTATGTTCTCCCGAGTTCGTTGCATTTCACGGCCGCAGCTAACATGTTGCGATTCAGCTCCCAGATTCGGACTCCGACCCGGATGAACCGGCATACTTCACCTCGAACGTGCCCAGCACACCTACTCCATCCTACCCGAGGTCACAACGGCGAGGGCAGACCAGTCCTCTACAATCACCTCGAATCTCTTCGCGACCGGAAGCACCGGCGCACCGGCTCCTCCTGCGGGCCCCGGACTCGGTGCTCGAGGTCATATCACAAGTATGGCAGAAGGAGGGCGCGTGGGGTGTCTGGAAGGGCTCGAATGCGACGTTCATCTACACGGTCCTCTCGTCACTGCTCGAAAACTGGTCCAGGAGTCTGCTGAGCGCCCTCTTTAATGTGCCGGATCTGGGCGTCAAGGACGACCTAGACCGGCTGATCGACCTTGCCTCTCCCTACCCCTGGGCCTCGCTCTGCGTCGCAGCTGCGGCCGCCGTCACGACCGGGCTCATCCTCTCACCCCTGGATCTGGTCCGCACTCGGTACGTTGCATCCCATCCTCGCGTCAAGCCGAATTGAGAGACTAACAAACTTCCACCAGCCTCATCATAACCCCGACCAACCGCTCGCCGCGAGGCACCCTCTCCACCCTCCGCAAATTCCCATCGTACATCTGCCCGCCGGCTCTGTACCTGCCCACGATCCTGCACTCGCTTGTACATCCCCTCCTCACCCTTTCGACACCGCTTGTTCTCCGCACCCGCTTCATGATCAACCAAGATATATCACCCATCACCTTCTCGATCGCGAAGTTCTGCTCCTCATCCGTGGCGCTGTTCATCAAGCTGCCCCTCGAGACCGTCCTCCGCCGCGGGCAGGTGTCCGTCCTCGCATCGCCGGCGTACGTGCGGGCCGTGGAGTCCGCCGGCACCGGCACCGGCACCGGCGCGGCAGCCGCCAAGGGCAAGCGCCTCGGCGGCGAGGCGATGGAGACCATCGTGCCCCCCGGGAGGTTCGACGGCGTGTTCGGGACCATGCAGGCCATCGTCAGCCAGGAGGGGTCGAGGGTGGTCGTCTCGCCGGGAGGTGCTAAGGGCGCCGCTGCGGGCGCGAAGAAGGCGAAGGCGAGGGGGGTCAGCGAGGCCGTGTACCGGCGCGGCCAGGGGCTGGAGGGTCTCTGGAGGGGGTGGAAGGTGAGCTGGTGGGGGCTTGTCGGGCTGTGGACTGCTGGTGTCCTTGCTGGTGGTGGTGATGGCGAGTTTTGAGTCTGGCGTAGGTCGGCTTGGGCTGTGTGTTGTTCCCATTGTGTTGTCTTGGATGGTGCTGCTCGGCTCTGTAGATACTAACTCCTTATGATTCCCCTCTCATGGCAGCATGGCTCGATACAAGATATGTGTACAAATATACTTTTCACTAATTACAGCTAGGTTAACTTATACGAGGGGCAGAAGTGAGAGCAAAAGGGAAAGGCGTCGGGCCGAGCTAGCTAACACAGCGCTACGTGCATTGTCGATGAGCCCAAAAGGAGTTGCTCGTGAGCTTTGCCAAAAGAGATGCAACCGAGGGGAGTCGAACCCCTGCCTCAACCTTGGAAGGGTTGAATCCTAACCGTTAGACCACGGTTGCTGTCGTGATTGGATAATGTGGAGGCGCTATTCTGGGTCGTCGTAACTGTGGCAGCGCGTCTTGATCTCCACACGCACATATAAGATTTGGTGTTCGAACCGCTAGCGTCCAGTCCAAATAAGCAGGTCACCACCGTAAGGCTCGATATGTTTGACAACGAGATATACTATTCTCATGAGCCTCGAGACTGGCTCTACCTAGACTATCACAAGCACAACTGTGGGTCTTGTCATCTGACCACGCCTCTCAATTCCATGCCTGAGCTATTTACCTCTAGCCTTCCGTTGCCTCGCCGTGGTCGAACTTGCAAGGAGATACACCACGCACGCAGTCGATGCAGATCCTGGCACGCTGCGAGATGGCTTCAAACTGCCCGGCAACCGTCTGGTCGTGCGACAGAGGCTTGTGCTTTCCTCTTGGCACGGTGCTTCCAGTCTCACAGTCGGTCTCAACTCGGAGATTGTCTTCAAACGTCGCATCTTCAATACTCCGCATAACCTCCATAACGGTTCTGTTGAGTAGCTTGGCGGGCGTATATGTCGACCGAATAGTGGCATAGCGGTAAGTACTATTGCGAGCTTTTGCCCAAAGACAGCCGCGTACCCCACGCGGGCATTGCTGCATGGGGACCGCATTGGTCGCTATGAGTTCGCCGAGCTCTGCGCGCATCTGGCTTCGACGTTGCTCCAGCAGATCTGTAACAGTCAGTCACCGAACTCTCGCATGTTCGGAATTATTCATGATAGCAAGGGAGGTATGCGTACAGACGGACTTGAATGGAAGAAACTGGCTCATCATTGCATCGTCGAGCAGACCCATGTAACTCCCACTGCATTGAAGAATAAGCTCCATAGCCTGTTGATCAAACATGTGAGCATTCTCCAACAACAGAGCTGCGGTCATAAGACGTCCTATGTCCATGAGATTCAGTCCTTGCTTCGGCTTCAGCCACTCAGTGGCTGCAAACTTGAGGGCGACGGCGAGGTCGTATTTGTCGGCTGCCACAGCGATGTTGAGGATGTGCGTGGGTGACAAGCCCTCAGAGTCTGGCACCTCGGCGTTGCGATGATGAAGTACGCAGAGGATGGTGCGAAGCGCACTCGCGTCATCCTCCTCCAGTGGAATCTCACGTGGCGACTGCGACGTAAGTCCCTTGCCTTCGCTCCAGTCAGGCCCAAGCATGACGCGGAAGACTTTGGATGCGGCGCGGAGGCATTGCGAGTAGACCTTCAGTGGGGTCTTCTCTGGGCCAACGACCAGGATCACGTCGCCGTCGGGAGCGATGTCTGAGATGGGTGGATTGTTCTCGTCGATATCCATCTCTGCTACTGTGTGGTTTGGGGACGTGGTTTGGCGACGTCGAAAATGGAATCGCCAGTGGAAGTGCAGAGAAACGATGGCAATGTTGGTTGTGGGATATGGAAAAATGTAAATGTGAATTTGGTAAGTTTCTTCGAGGCTCGTCCTTTTTGATTTCCATGTCCCTTTGTATAAAACTTCCAGGTTTCTACTTACCTTATGCAGGAGGCCGGACGCAAGCCACCTGGCAGGCTGCGCAATGAGCCAACGAACCAACAGGCACAAGGCATCAGCGATTCGCATGCATTCGCCCAATCAACTAGGTAGGTGCCTATTCGGCTGGTACTTGGGCAACCTATAATGTCCCGTTTTCTACCGAGTCGTTCTATGGGCGGCAATACTTCAGCATCACTGTTAGAGGCACTCCCCTCTCCGTCATTTGCAGAATTGACACATCGATACCTTGATTGATGAGTAGAAGTCAAACATATCTTTAAACCCCGAGGTCACGTTAACACGAGGCTATAACTTGTGAAAACCTACGAGATCCGTGAGCGCCCTATCATCATCCTTCAACCCGTCCGGTCGAGGACTGCAGGTCGAATATTGAAGTCTTGTTCCCCTGTTGATATCTCCTCTGCGTTTGAACCCCCCTTGGAAGCAAAGGCTTGCCTTAGTCTTATCTCTCGTTTGTGTGTGCCCACTACCAGGATGAGGTCGCCGTTGGGGACGATGTTCTCGATGGCGGGTGGCTCCATCTTGAAGAATGAAGTAATGAGCGTCTGTGTCATTTCATCAAGACCGGAAGCAATCTGTACAATGAGTTTACAACACAGTACAGGATCGGGGAGGTGACGGATGTGGGAAAGGTGAGGAGAGATTAGGCGACTGTGGGATTAAAAAGTCCTCACAATTGAAAAGATCCATGGAAGAAAAGAAACTCAAAGATGCTACCTGTTCAGAAGGCGCTGATTTTCAATAGAATGGAAGGATTCATATTGATAGTGAGCAACATGGAAGGATCCATGATGGAGTTGAGCAGAATGGAAGGAGCGAGTGAGGTAAATTTACAATCAAGAAGTGACTCTGTGAACACCGCCGACAAAGGGCCAAAGGCCAAAAGATTGTTAAGGGAGTATTCCCGTGTCCTTCAGGAAGCGTTCGGAATTCCCTTGGTGCTAAACCCTGATGTCTAAGGTAAGAATAAGCCATAAAGAATGCAGCTGAGCAAAGCACACCTCACACTACAGACGCTGAACGGATATCTTTTCATAGCGAATCACCTCCTCCCCGTTCTCACCAATGACTCTCGTAGCCACAATCCTGTAGCCGCCGATCCGCGGCCAGACCTTGGTCCACAGCATCCAGTACAGGGCGCCGAGCAGCAGCACGCCGACACCGACGATCGGGAAGACGTAGTACGGGTACCCGTCGGCGTTCCAGTTGCCCTCCGGCGGGATGAACGGGACGATGGCGAGGAAGGCGTTGAGCAAGAAGTAGATGACTGCGACCGGCAGGTAGGTATGCCATTGTGAGGACCAATTCTCTGACTTTTTGTAGTGGATGTAGATGAGGCCCGCTGTGACGAAGGCGTGGACCCATGCACCCGGGTAGGTGTAGCTGAGGCTGGTTAGCGTTTGGGTGCTCTGACCCGCGGAGATGAGGACGAACGTACAGATTGACAAGGAAGTTGTATGCGGGACCAGCCGGTGGTGCGACAAGGACTATGACGGTCACGAGCCAGTGGAGAAACAGTGACGCGGTCGGTGCATTGAACGGCCAGTTGGAGGCCCAGAACTGGCTGAAAGGGAGAAGACCCTCCTTCGCGAGCTCCTGGTTGACCCGCGCGTGGGCAAAGCTGACGGCGAGGACGTTGCCCATGTTGCTGAGGGCAACGAAGGCCGGCAGGCTTCTAGCTGCCGCACTGGCGCCAAAGACGTTCCGGAAGAACAGACCGGCGACGAGCACTTCGGACTTGGCCAGGTCGTCCATAGGTATGGCGGCGAAGTAGGCAACGTTGACAAGGACGTACAGGATCGTCACACCGCCCACGGCTAGCGGAGCGGCAATGGCCAGTGTCCGACGAGGATGCTGAAGCTCCCCAAGAACATAATTCGCGTTCTCCCATCCCTTATAACTATACACGATGCTAAGCAGCGCGTTCGCGTAAGCATATGCGCCGCCACCGCCCCAGCCGTGGCCCTCGTGCACCGAGAAGGCGTTGTCAAAGTTGTGCGGGTCGGGGACGAGCCTTCTGCCCGCGATGGCGGCAAAGCCCGAAAAGACGATAAGGACGAGAACCACCACCTTGAAGACGCCGAGGACGTTGCCGAGACGGAGACCCCATACGGGCAGGACCGAGTGAAGCGTCACCGCGAACGTTATGCAGGCGATGGCGATGCCTCGGGCGGGCCAGCCGTCGGGCGAGTGGTCACCAGCCGCGTACAACACGTATCTGCCGAAAGCGAGGGCGTTGCCGGAAGAGAAGCCGAGGAGGATCATCTGCGCGGCGAAGACGCAGGTCGCGAGGTACCTGGGGTGCCGGTAGACGCGCTCGAGGTAGTTCTTCTCGCCTCCGGACCGGGGTATCGCCAGACCGAACTCAAGGAATACGCTGAGCCCGAACAACGTCAGAATGCCGCCTATCAGCCACAGCATGATGCTGATCCCGACTGAGCCTGTGGAAGCGAATATGCTAGACGGTGTGGAGAAGACTGCAAGCGGTTTGTTAAAATCTTGTCCCTGTCAACAACTTTCACGGCGAGCTCAGGGGTGGTGCGTACTTCCTGTGCCGATCATCTTGTTTAGGATCAAGAAGACGGCGCCCGTGATGCCTATCTTTCTCTTTTCCGAGAAAGCATACTTCTGCACTGCTCCGGCGCCATTTTTCTCGCGCGATTCGGCACGCTGTACCTCGGTGATACCCCTTTCTGGGAGCATCTTGGTCTTGGAGTCGCTATCCGACATCGCCAAGACCAGTGCTGTGAGGGACGGAGAGCTGATGCGACGAGTAAACGTCAAGTCTTGTAGAAGGTGTTATGTAGCGCTGGTAAAGGAAGAGACTTTCGGTAGGTGCGAGAGTCGGGAGTTGGCGTGCCAAGGATCGAGAGTCTTTATGTCCATTGCAACTGTCTCTGTGATATCTCAAGCCATGATGTGTTACTCGGGTGGGTCTATATGCAAATATCTAAGAGTGATGATGCTTTGGAGTTGTCGTGCTCGGTGGACGAGTGTTGTCTCTCTCACCTTGATGCTCGCCATTTCGAAGAGTGTTGACGTGACAGACATCGAAAGCCAAAACCGCAGGTGCTCTCCATGTCCAAGGCTTGCCGAGATGGTTGCGAGACTGGGCAGACTTTCCAAACTTTAAGTGGCATTGAGCCACAGGCACGTCGGGAAGCGACAACAGACGAGATTGTGGCACCTTCTCCTGCCTAGGCTGTGCTTTTGCGAGCCAAAATGCGAAGAGTAGGTAAGGTCATTTGGGTGATCAACTGGCCGCTCTGGCAATATCCAAGGTATTTCGCAATCTAAATGCTTGGAAGCCTTGGATTCTGAGAGTCTTGGACGGCCAGCAGTCCATTCGCCGCCTGTGGAAGTGGTTTGCGGCTGTTTTCCGTGAAGATGCGAGCTTATGCGATTGCGTGCTCACTCTTGCTCCACGATCCGTGAAATTGAGTTCAACAGGGACAAAAGCTCATCTGGTTCGGTTGTGGCCGTTTTCACATCGCCTTCAAGGCATCAACGCACTTTGGGATGGTCTCGGAGGTTATCTGCATTAGCGCTTGTACTGTGGAGAAACCTTACTGTGCGGGTTCGTACTAACAACGGCTCGACCCGAAGCCGGAGGACCAGGAAAGGTAAGGTCTCTCACCTGGTTCACCTGATATGTAGCCGTTTTCAGCCTTGACGTTCTAGAAGCTCCAGACCTTTCCGCTATTCCGAGGGGACCTCCAGTACGCAGACATTCAGGTGCTTTGCGAAGCTTCAGAACGCAGCGGTCAGTTCACTCGGTTGTCGAACAGCTCGTCGCTGCCGACCTCGTGCCTGCGCAGGAACGAAACATACATACAGACCGACTGGAAAGACTGATATCACCCGTTCGCTTGCAAATGACCGCGCCTGCAGAGAGTCCCGTCTCCTTCTTGGTCGTTGTCAGGAAAGTGGGAGCCGGAAGGACAAACAGCGAAGAATAGGATGCCATTGCGACACACGGATGTGACGAGTATACATGCGCCGTAGACGTGGAGGTTCGAGACGGAGCCGCCCTGATGGCAATCTGGGTGCGAGATAAATATCAAACAGATGGAACGATCACAGATGGACCGCGGCTGCTTGCTGAGAGAACCGTGGTTGGCGTTTGACGAGAAATAGGCGGCTGACAGTATGGGTGGTATTGAAGGAAGGAGTCCAGTCCGAAGGGAATAACAGCACCATATGGGACTTCAAGCGCCCTCAATGCGCATCTCGTACTAAGAACGTAATATACATTTCTGATATGATTCTTCACTATTGTCAGATAGCGGTACAGACCCATGGGGGTTTGGGGACCAGTTGAGTCATCAACTTACAAATTATGGCTTGTACTCGGCGCGTTGCTGCGCGCTGGGGCATATAGAGGATAGCCCGGCTTTATTAGTTCGTCAAAAATCATCAACAACCGCGCTAGATTTCCTCCATATCCCCTAGTGTTGAGCAGCGCTCTTCTTCGGAAGTCCTTTCGCTGTGCGGGCTCTCCTGTCCACTTCAGCCAACCGCTGGCTTGCCTTGACCAGTTGCACCACGTTGATGATCTGCTTGAGTGCCATGACCGGGAAGCTGATGCTAGCGAGGATCCAGGGCACTGTCGAATCCTGTGGAACCATAGGTTAGCGGCTGTCTCCGAGTTACGCCGGCTGAGGGTGTGGGAATGACTCGAGGGAGATATGCGCACCATTTTGTTCGCACGCGCCAGCTCGAGCGCGCCCGCGCTGTACGGGTTGGTATAGACCTGCTGGACGAGCTTGGGGGTGGCCTCGCTACCTGCGGCTACAGCAGGCATATGTTGGAGAAGGCTCGGGGAGAGCAACGGCGACGAAAATGACAACAAGTACAACGCGATGAAGAAGACCTCGTTCAATGCGCAGACCGTGAACAAGACAGTCTGGAAGCGGTTAGCCTGCGGGAGTGCGACAAGGTCCGTCCTGGGGGGTGAACAACGAACTTTGTTTGTATAGTATAGGTTCAAGATCCTGCTCTGCGACTTGCTGACGTTCTTGTGGCTCGCATCGGCGCCGTTCGTTGACAGTGTTGCGTACATGTGGATATAGTGACTGGCGAGATCGAGGGCGATCAATCCTTGAAAGATAAGGATCCATCGTGGGAAGGCCGAGCTAAGAAAGACAAGGAGACACGTTGTCGCACATCGGTCGATCTAGACATGTCAGTCGGGTTCTTTTGTGTTCGCAGAAGCATGACGCATTGCGGAAGTGACATACGACCATGTCGAGGCAGGCGCCGAAGGAGGTGCTCTGACTGAGATAGCGGGCGGCATAACCATCAAGAGCATCGAGAAGACATGACACGCTGTACAAGCCAGAACATGTGCTGAATCATACTTAGCAGCTGCGATGCAGTCCTCAAAAACGGCCGTTATCTTACCGTGGGTGAAGTGGCATATACCACAGCGACACAACCGCAAGTACTATGCGAGCGTACCCGATGAGATTTGGCGCGAACAGAAAGATATTCTCCTTTTCTGTCACTATCGTCTCGGTCTTCGGGTGGCCGTTTTGCTGCGGCGAGTCGGATGCGCTCGTGTCAGCTCTCGCAGGAGCTGCAGACCTCCTGGATCTTGCACCTGACATTTTGAGGTTGTTTCCTTTGGTTGATTGAAGCTCCCAGGATATGGTACGAGATCGTGGTTATGTTGAGGGAAAAATAGGTCAGGAAGCATGGGACCGAGCAATCCGGTTGAAAAAGGGAGAGTTGATGATGCTTGTTGAAAGCTACCAAGCTTCAAATTTACAGCTGTCGCGACCCATCTGCTGCTTATCTTAGGCGCGACGGCTGCTTATCGTTATCGGTGCCAGCTTTACTGTGCAGTAGCACGGTACCCTTAGGGCCGGAATAAAGTACTACCATTCCCAGAAAGCTTGGAATCACCAATCAAGAGCGGGAATCAGCTTTGCTGCAGTGTGCTTATCGCGTCGGGTACATCGCCGACAGTGTCTCTCACCTTTCTTCATTCACCGTGCTGCCCTCAGGCTCGGCACAAGAATCACCGGATCGCGGTTCAACTGGATACTCTCTGTTACCAGAACTCTATCCATGCCTCAGTTCTTCTCCAAGTGAAGAAGACTCGAACAGGCCTTGACTTGCACCCGAGTCGTCATCGATACCTGCGAAGCATGATTCCATTTGATCCCAATTTGCCTATTTTTCTAGCTTCTCATGCCTCAACCTTGGAGGTGTTGACGGAACTGCGGTCTTTATTTTGCTTGTTGCCATGCTATGGCTTGCAGATACAGGCTATGAGCGTTCACGCCGCGTTCAATATACGGGGAGGAGAGTTTGCAGTGTTTACGAAGAGTACCTGGTCCGGTCCTGCTCTTGGCCTGAACTGCAGAACGCGACGACAGTCCACGGGCTTCGTTGGACAGTCGCCATTGTGACTGACGACTCCTCAACGTCAGTTCGGGTCATTGTGGTGGTCCAATTTGGTCGGAATCTCCATGTTGGCCTGCCAGAATGTCCCGCGCGATTTGCCATTGCGGTCTCTGAGTTGCTGCCATCCAGCAGCCATGACCCCTGTCGTGTGACTATGGACTGAAGTAGGTTGGCTCTATCTCTCGCGCAGTCTCTGAAAAACGGTAACACTGCCAAAGGGGCCAGCCGTCGATGGATAAACTAGCTGTTGGGGCTAGTCGATATAGGTCTTTTCCGGCCGGCGTGTTTGTCAAAGACAACAGACGGAGTCCGCTAACAAGAGGCCGATACGACGTCAATGTCTCGCACCAACACGGGCATTTCAGAGGGCGGTTGTCTTTGCTGTACCACCCATGCAGCGACAATACCGTCAGTCTTCGCGGAAACTCTCTGACTCAAACGCTGAGTGCACGGAGCTGAACAACGGCCTCAGAGTTTGAAGTGGTTCATATTACTAGAGTTGCGAGGTCTATTATTAGCCCGTGTGCGTGCCGAGGTTTGACCTCATTTTTCCCTTTGACACTCAGGGGTGCTCTATTCTTGAGGCTAGAGCCCGGATCTAGGCCGGGTGAGGCTAATGCAGACTTGGCACCGGCGCCTCATCTCGGATCCGACCGGTATGCCAATCACGACAAGGCACCAACGGCGCAGCAGCTCTTGGCACTCATCTGGCCCCCAAACCCAACGAGAGGATTTTCTGGATGCTCCACCACTTTCACTATTTATCTATGATGGTGTTGCCTAACGATGACTGGGAATAGGGTCGTGTGATTTTCCTTCACGTTGGCCTGTTTGTTTTTCGTGGCGGACTGTTTTTGTTCTTAAATATCGCTCTCGTCATGAGACTGTCGCTATAGCCTTAGCATCGTTTGTCCTCGGCCTTCAGCATGAAGCCATCCACTCGCTTTTCAACGGTCGCTTCGCTCAGCGCTTGCATTTATACAAGTCTTGCACAGGCCTATATACATTTGCCTTTCTCGCGTCAAGTTCGGCATCCATCTAACGCCCTTGTCAGTCGGGACAGCAACCCGTCACTTCCACTCTGGGGAGGCGACTATGTATACGTTGTCAACGCCAGCGTTGGTACGCCGGGTCAGAGCATATCGCTCGTGATCTCACCGTCTGCCTCGGACACATGGGTTCCGGACAAAGACTCGTCGTACTGCAACCATACAGAGTATCATTACAACGACGACTACAGCACTGACTGGGACTATAATATCACTTACTCCACCTACTGCCTATGGGGCAGCTTCGACAAGACGGCATCTTCCACTTACCAGCGCGCGAACGAGGCGTACCGTTCGTGGACGACATACAACCCAGATTCAACCTACGTCGATGGCTATAATTTCACCGACACGCTCCAGATCGGAGACATTTCCATGGACAACCTGCCTATGGGACTGGCCGACAGCTCTGAACAGTGGATCGGGGTGCTCGGACTGGGCGTCAACTATTCTTACTCTGGTGCCCCGTACAACAACTTCCCGGACCGGCTTGTCCAGGCCGGAACGATCAACACCAAGGCTTACAGCATCTGGCTTGATGCCGAGGACGGCTCCTCGGGCAGCCTGCTCATGGGAGCCGTCGACACGTCACGATACGACGGCACGCTGACCCGACTGGACGCCTACGGAGTCGCGTCGTTCTACAACACCTTTGGTGTCAGCGTGACCAGCATCAACGGCTCCAGCTCCAGCTCCGCGACCGTCGAGTCCTACACCAGCAACGAACTCCCGTTCAGCGCCTCCATCGGCCCCGGGGAGACCTTCTCCAACCTCCCCGACGTCCTAGTGCAGAAGATCTGGGCCACGGCAGGCGCGACCTTCAATTACTCCATCTCCATGGCCACCATCCCCTGCGACGCGGCGACCAAGGCCGCCGACGGCGGCGCCCGCTTCTCCCTGCAGCTCGCCGGGTCGGACGGCCCGGTCCTCGACGTGCGGCTGGCGGACCTCATCCTCCCGCCGCGCGTGGCGGCCAACATGTGGGTGTCGGTATCGGGCGCCGACGACGCCGCGCCGCCCAACACGTGCCTGTTCGCGGTGCAGAACGGGACGCGGTGGGGGTACTCCTCGGACGAGTACGAGTACTACAACGTCGGCGCCGCGCTGCTGCGCCGGTCGTACATGGTGTTCGACCTCGTCAACATGGAGGTCGCGCTCGCGCCCGTCAAGTTCGGCACCGCCGCGTCGGCGGCGAACGTGGTGCCGTTCCCCAGCTACGGGGCCACGGCGCCGTCGGCGAGTGCGTACTGCCTGGCCGGGTACAGCTGTCGGACTGGTGATACCTCGGACGACCCTGGTTCGGGTTCCGGGTCGGGGTACGGATCGGGTGGTTCAGGGTCCGGGTCCGGGTCTGGATCAGGGTCGGGGTCTGGATCAGGGTCGGGATACTCGGGTAGTGGATCGTCGAATTCGACTGGTAACTATGTCGACGTGGGGCTCGTTGCAGGTCTGAGTGTGGCGTTTGGATTGTTGACTCTGGTTGGGTTGCTTGGGGCCTTTGCCGTCTGGAGGAAGCTGGCGAGCAAGAAGTCGGCGAAGGAGGTCGAGTCGGACAGCGAGCAGGGCGGCGATGACCACCCCGTAGCTACGGACCGGACGCCGGCCGTGCAGGGTGGACGGGGTCCGCCGGCTGCCGCGCTGCCGACTGTCCCGGAGGAGATGACGGAGGCACCGAGGGATCGAGCGCCGCAGTTGGCTCCGCTGCCAGCGACGGAGGTGTCGAGGGACCGTGCCCCTCAGCTGGATCCGCTACCGGTGACGGTGCATGATGACGCTGAGGACACTGGTCGTTGGCCGCTGCAAGGAAGCTCGTCGCTTTCGGAGGCCCAACCGAGGGATGCACAGCACGAATCGGCAGGGGAGACGCTGCCGGCGATGGACAAGGGAAAGGGCAAGGAGGTTGCCACGCATGAGGCCACGCACGAGGATCATTGATACCCCATCTGATGACGCGACTTAGTTATAATGTTGTAATGCTAAACTAGGGGGTATCTCCTAATACCTATACTCCGTGTGTGTCCTGATACTGTACGTTCATCCAGCCGTGCCATAATCCGTTATGCCATGCACGTGAAAACATCAAATCCAGCCTCAAGCGCAGAAAAAAAAAAAAAAAGTCGTTCAGTTCCATCGTAAAGCAAGCATTTTTTTTTTTATTTTTTTTTTATTTTTTTTTCGCTCTTTCGTACATTCTTTTCATACCGCGCCCACCCCTCACTGCACCTTCTTCTGTGCGGCCGGGGCAATGGGTCTTCCCTGGTTGTAGCGCACGAAAGCGTAGCCGCCGGCGGCGATGATGGCGACAATGACGATGTTGCCTGTATACAGTGTTAGTCAACATATAACCTTACTGTGTGCCAGGTGGAGACTCGAGATGGAATCCGGGGAATGGAATGGGGAAACGGGGTCGGCGCAGCAAGACTTACTCGCGAGGAACTTGCCCAGTCCGCCAA
The DNA here is from genome assembly GCA_023628855.1 of Coniochaeta sp. PK30-01. Lineage (NCBI taxonomy): Eukaryota > Fungi > Ascomycota > Sordariomycetes > Coniochaetales > Coniochaetaceae > Coniochaeta > Coniochaeta sp. PK30-01. The sequence goes on along the minus strand of JAMAJW010000009.1, from coordinate 89,752 downwards.
CGACATCGACGGCGCCCTTGAAGACGTCGCCGATGAGGTTGATGAAGCCGGAGAACAGGCCGATGACGGCTGCGAGGAGGGCGTGGATGGTGTTGTAGATCCCGCCCAGGACGGAGGCGAAGAGCTCGTAGAAGGAGCTGACCAAGTCGTTGATTGCGGCTCCGATCGACATTTTGAGTGTTGCTTGGCTTTGTTCTTGCCTTGTTATTTGAGGAAGAAGGTATTGATTTATCAAAGGTGAATCGTTTTGACCAGTTTGATGCTCTAGGTATTGTCGTTGTGGCTGTCTGAGCTGTGGTGATGCTGTCGTCTTTATATCGAGTGGCTTGACTCCTCGTGACGTCACCCAACCGTTACCTTACGTCGTTTGCGGTTGATCAAGTGCTCCCGCCATTGTGATTCGCGGCGAAGCCACATTTTCCCTGTTTGCCCTGATGAACATTCCATCTCGATCATTTGGATCTGACGCAGGAGGTGTTCGACAACAACCATACCAAGGTCAACAGGACGCTTACTGTGGAAATAATGTTATAGGCACGTCTCCCAGCATTAGTCGCCGCTTCTTTCAGCATCGCTTCCACCCTAACGGGCCTCAAATGTTCACCTCAACTCAGCCAACTGCACGTGTTTGAAATGCTGGCAACCTGCTCATCCTCATCTCGGTTTACTGCGTAAGACGGGAAAACTGCGTCTTAAATCCCATTTCCTCGCTTCTAAACAGGCACTGCAATTTCTGCCGAAAGCTCGTGTTGGTGACGATGCTACGTACCTACCTACCAGCTTGGGCTCAGCTCCAATTCCAGGCAGCGAATTAGGGGAGTTCAACGCCGCAAACTGACCAATAAAAAGGGCCCCTCCAGACTAAAATGCTCCATCGGCCTTCAGGTGCGGTTAGCTGCACCGATCCTTTTGCTATAAGCGCGTTACAGAGTGGCCTGCCAAGCTCACACAGCCCTGCCATCATCTCCGCGTCGCGCCACAGGCAGACCTGGCAGGGTAGGTCCCTACTGGTCCCTGTAAGGCCTCAGCCGAGCGGACATGGGTCTGTGGATAAAGGATTTCCTTGATTAAATACGTCGCCTGGCCCAGCTCCCCTGAGCAGCCCAGAGACGTCGTCCATACAACTCTAATTCGACGTCAAGAACGGCATCCTCGCCCAAAATCGACAGACGACACGAACTTTGCAGCAAGCAAGGACACCACGGACAAGCGAGCCATCATGTCGAAGCACCAGGTCGTCGGCGACTCGCCGTTCCTGAAGCGCGTCCTGATCCCGTTTTGGGTCGTGCGCATCTTGGTCATGGTCGTCGACATTGCCATCTACGGTCTCGCGATCGGCACCATTGCGGCGTTCAAGGACGACCTCGACGACGAACTGTACGATGACGGGTACAGCTCGCAGACAACCACGACCGTCATCGCCATCCTCGCCGTCGTCATGATGCTCATCATAGCCTGTCTGGCTCTGGACATCGTCTGCATCGTCAAGCGCGCCAGGCGGACGCTCTCGCCCAAGTTCTTCCTGATTGTCAACATCCTCCAGACCATCCTCTGGACCATCATGTTCGTCCTGTCGATGCTGGGTGCCAGGGCCGGGCTCGCCATCGTCCTCGGCATCGTTGTCTAGTAAGTGTACACCCACATGACTTGGCAGTTGACTCTGCAGCTCCCGTTGCTTGGTGCTAATATGCTACCCCAGCCTCTCCTTCCTGGGACTGCTCATCTACGCCGGCGTCGTGTTCCACAGGTACCGGAAGGGCGCGCAGCGCGGGGCGTACGTCCCGGCCATCAACCCTGCGCTGGCGGCGGACCAGCAAGGTCTCGCGTACAGCTCGAACCCGGCGGAGTACGGCTCTTATCCATCTTATCCCGGTCACGCCGCGTATGGCGAGCCGCTCAAGCCAGCGCAGTACGAGATGGACACGCAGCAACCCCAGACGTACGGTTATGCCCCTCAGACACACGGCTATCCGGTGCAACAGCAGGGCTATGCTGTCGCGCAACAGCAACACGGTTACCCGCAGTATGGCAATGTCGCGTAGGTCTGTCACGCAACACGGTCGGTTGTTTTGCATCTGGTCACCTGCATCGGTTTGGATCTGGCGGCGATGGCAGGTAGAGGAGTTTTGGCGTCAGAGATTGAAAATTGGGAAAGCATCACATGCATACGACATGAATGTGGGATTTCTGGAAGCCAGGCGCACATTGTTTGCATTGTATCTTTTTATTTTATCTTTTAAGCATTTCTTGGCTTTGCGAGTTTACACTGAAGAGTCCGATCTCGCTGGAGTGCCTGTCTGGCCGAGAAGTTGAGCAGACCACGGTAAGGTACCTACCTACCTCTACTCAGTTCAGTGGCCGGGTTAGTTTTGTGGGGACACTGCCACGCCCTTTATACGATTGCCTCATTTCGTTGCGAAGTCGCACCTGATACGCATGGAGTTCACGGTCCAACGCGAACACTCTGCTTACTGCGAACTTCCCTGCACTCACCTACATCTTGCAGATTCCTCAATCTTTTTTAACTTTACACTAAGTCTACAGCAGGAATTGGTGGAGTTGGAGGGTAAGATTGTGTGCCCTCCAGCAGCACTGGAACCCGCTAATCGTGCATTAATAAGCAGTACCAGTACAGCACCACTGGGGGCCATCACACTGAGTCAGGTACAGGCTGCCTTAGTGAGCTTAGTCGATGCTCTTAGCGCCGAAACCTTTGGTTTTTGGCCCAGGCGAATATCTAAACTCCAGACTCTGCTGTGACGGTGCCGCTCAAGACACGCGCGCGCTGCGTTCAAAAATCGTCTGAGAATGGCTGCATTGGTCGACGAGAACCAGCCCTTGCTCGCGGCATCCGAGGACCTCGCTCGGCGCCAGGACGAGGACGACGCCCTGCACGGCGCCATCGACTTCGACCCCAGCGGCGACCCGGATAACCCTCTGGAATGGCCGTCCGCCTTCAAATGGGGCATAGTGGCCCTGATGGCGTTCATGGCGTTTACCGTGTAAGTCTAACCGCTGGGCCGACATTTGGCAGGCCGAGTTCTGTGAGCTGACCTGTGTCGCACTCAGAACCTTCACTTGCATCTCCCTGGTCCCGGTCGCAAACAGGATAGCGTTTGATCTCAACCACGGCCACGAGAACAAGGAGGTCAGCGTGCTCCTCGTCACCATCTGGGAGCTCGGCGAGGCCGCGGGACCGCTGCTGATAGCGCCGCTCTCCGAGGTCTTCGGCCGCTACCCGGTCATGAACGCCGCCAACTTCCTCTTCATCACGGCCATCGTCCTCGCCGCCCTCAGCCAGAGCACCTGGCTGTTCGTCGCCGCGCGGTGCCTGAACGGCGTCGCCGTGGCGTCCAACGTGCTCAACCCGGCCATCGTGGGCGACATGTTCGTGTCCGAGCAGCGCGGGTCGCCGATGAGCTTCATCATGGTCGCGCCGCTGATCGGCGGCGCCATCGGGCCGGCCATCGCGGGAGCCATCGCCCAGAGCCTCGGGTGGCGGCAGGTCCTGTGGATGAGCGCCCTCCTCGCCACCGTCTGCGAGGTGCTGTTCCTCACGTGCTTCAGGGAGACGTACAAGGTGCCCATCCTCAGACGCAGGGCCGCGCGGCTGGCGGACGAGACGGGGGACGAGACCTTGAAGGCCGCCGCCAACACCGGCGACCACCGCAGCGTGAGCAAGCTGTGGGCGTCCATCAAGCGTCCGGCGACCGTCATCTCTAGCTCTCTGGTGCTGGCGTTGCTGGCGCTATATGGAGGGATCGGGTTCTCCTTCTTCTACTTCATGGCTGTCACGCTGCCCGACATCCTGGAAGTCCTGTACGGGCTGTCCCCAGCGGCCGCAGGGTCGTCGCTGATCAGCTTCAGTAAGTCTGGCAGAGTGCGGCGTGCTCTTGCAACCCCCACCGCTAACTCGTTCATCAGGTGTCGGCTCGATCATGGCCATCGTCATCTGCGAGAAGTATCTCGACAGGCTATACCTCAAGCTGAAGGACGCCAACCACGGCAAGGGCCAGCCCGAGTTCCGGCTCCCGATCGTGATAGTCGGGGCCTTCACGCTGCCGGCCGCCGTGGCGGCCTACGGATGGGCGGCCCAGCTGCGGCTCCCCCTGCCGGTGCTGCTCGCGTCGGTCGGGGCCATGGGGTTCACGCTGCTCCTCGCCTTCGTCCCGCTCATGGCGTACGTCGTCGACGCGTTCGGGCTGTTCTCGGCCTCGGCGCTGACCAGCGTCATCGTCATCCGGTGCCTGTGCGGCACCTTCCTCCCGCTCACGAGCGGCCCGGCCATCGGCGCTTTTGGTTATGGGTGGGGGTTCACGCTGTTCGCGGCGGGGGCGCTGTGCCTCGCTCCGATCCCGGTGGTGATCTTCAGATATGGGCCGCGTCTGAGGCAGCTGTCGACTTACACGCGCGATGCTTGATGTGGACTGTCTGAGGCGATGTCAGATTGGTGTCGGTCAAGCCACGATATCATTGTGTGTGCGTGTGTGAGAGCTCGCGTGTTTTTGCGTGTGTGTTCTGCGATGATCATGGATGTGGTACAGTCTTCCACACGTCTGCTATGTGTTGAAGCGGGTTGGCGTCAACTGCTTTGTGACTAAGATGTGTGTGTGTGTGTGTGTGTGTGTGCATAGACAGCTTGAAAACGGGACTAGAGTAGAGCGTCAAGATAGAGAGGAAGGCTTCAATGTCACTTTGTCGTGGGCCTCGCCGGAACCCTGAACAGGACATCGTTGCGGCTGGCTTCCCAGGGCGCACCGATGCCTAGAAGGCGGCGGAAGGCGCCTGAGACCAGCAGCGAAGCGGGGGGCTGCTAATGTAGGTCCAGTGCTCGTGGTGAGTGTCTCGTCGGCCAATGGGCGCTGTGAATTGGCGTGACCGGTTATGTCCAAGGAACACCACCTCTGTTTCCAGCAACCACTGCGAGCTACTCGACTCTTTTACGATTTCCTGGAGAGCACGCATCAGTTGCATCAATTCCGCGACTTCATTCGCAGTCGATCGAGTCCAACTCCCGTCGTTGCACCCGATTCTTGTGATACGAGAACACATTTTGACGGCCCTTTTCGAAAGCAATGTCGACGGCGGTGAAGCCAGAGCGTTAAGCCGAGTTGCTTGCTTCAGAGTATCTGACGCGCTCGTTAGGATCTACGTCTGCTTCTATTGTCGACCGCTACACTCAGAGCCTGATCCTCTGAGGCTCTGGACACCAGCTGTCCCCCCCGCATTGTGAGGCTGTGCCAACTTCAGGTTGGTGATCTCTTTGTCACGATGGATCTTGTCCAATCGTGTCCGCTCTGGAGCAGGGGGCTAGGTAGCGAGAGTTTCTCCAGCTCGCGCCCGTCGTATTTCATGTGGTTTTATTTCCGTCGAGCTGAAAAAACACAGGCGAGGCGCAGTGTTTTTGGTCCGGTATAGGAGGGGATGCCATCTTCATTTAATAGAGAGTCTCCTCGATTCTTTACTTGCATCTCCAGTTTGCTTTCCATCTCCTACGGCAAGCCCATGCTTGTATAGTGACGGCAGCTTCTGCTCTGTTGTCGCGGCCGCAGGACAACGAGTTCACTCGTCGTTATTTTGGCCAATCGCGCTCCTGACCGACCGACCAAACCACGACGATGGCTCGCCATTCCACTCCGAGAATGCCGACGGTCCCAATATCGCAGTGACACGAACGAGACTGGAAAAGGTCCTCCCGTACGGACTCGCTTTTTTGCCACATTGCTTCCAAGTGCTTGACAACCCCGGCAGAAGCTGCAGTCCTGGGGACCTACGTCAGGCAAGTTGACGGCATGTTGACGGCATGGACCGACGGGTATGTCCCCAACACAGACTTCGGTCAGCGACTCCTGGCTTTCTTAGTCTCAAACACCATAGCACTAACAAATAGTAAGGCTGCCATCCCCCTGGACATGCCTTACGCAAGCTCGTCCCTTCATCTCTCACCCTTAGACTTCAGTCACCGAGCTCTGGTTGCCTTGATTCGGCCAATGGCCAATAGGATACTCCAATCCTAACCGGTGTCGCTACTTCGCTATGCAATGGACCTTGAATGGCTGCTCAGTCGCTGAACCGCTCAATCAGATCAGTTCGCTCCAGCCAGTTTGAGCCATTTCTGTCCTTTACTCTCAACGACAGTCGGGACCTTTCAGGCATCAATTGGACCTGCACGCATGCGATACAGCTTGCATCATGGTCGTCAAGTCGTACACACGGCGGACCTTTGCGTGCTGTCGGTCCTGCACATGTCGCTCTCGATACCTACCGGCGAGATGTTGAAGCACAAAAATACAGGAATCGCCACCTTCGCGATGGCGCGCTCCGAGTCATCGATCATCGCTCTGTTCTCCTCCAAGCTGCTTATCAGGATCAATACCTCCGGTCTGGTCGCTTACGCTTCGCTTCGCCACCATGGAGATCTTCGCGGGACTTGAGCCCGTCTACCCTCGGTGTCAGTCGCCGGAGTCTCCTTCGCACCGGCCGGGCCGCGTCAATATCGAACGCGCCGTGTCTCCCACCGCCGACCCGATTCCGTGCGCGTGAGTACTCCTCCACCGGATGCGTGGCACCATTCTGTAGGCGGCACGTTACTGATATCTGCGCGCACAAGACTCCGTGATAACCTGGTGGAAGATTGCTCCCATGCCAAGCTCGTCAATTGGATCTGGCGGAAAAGGCAAGCGGCCTTGGACCTGGACCCCAAGCAGAGGAATGAGTGCCCGATGCCTACGTGCCGTCAGCTCTTCAACGACTTTCACCAAATGATCACTCACCTCCAAGACTGTCCGGAAGTTGTCCGGGGTCTGTACTGGTGCTGGGACTGCTATCGGACGGAGGAATTCTCTCTCTGCCATTGCAGGTCCTGCAAGCATACCTGGACACAATCGAACTCCACTCTGGGTAATACCATGAAGAAGGTTACAAGAGCCCTGTCAAATTCACTTAGAAGGTCACTCAGGGGAAAGCGCGCACGGAAAGAGACCAGCGTGCCGGCGGTCACGCCACCCACTGAAACCTCGGAGCTCTTTGGCAACGCAGTGCCAAACCTCCCGCCGTCAATTGCTCCTTGTGATCCGTACTCCCGCCAACAGAGCTCTCGGCCACAGCCTCTTGCCAGTTCTGACTTGTGGGCCAACTTTGCTTCCCTCGAGTCCATCGACTCTGCCGCCCCTCAAGGTGCACTGGCCGCCTACGCGGCAGAGCTCCCAGCTGAGCTGGCACATGGCCCTGGCTTCTTCTTCGGATCTTCCCCCGGACAGCCGATGCCTTCTTCCTCCTCGCTATCCAACGTTTCTTTGATGAGCTTTCACTCTCCTAATCAGCCACCTCGGGGGTCGTTAGTGTCACTCGCATCTCCACGCTCGTCAGTGGGCGGGTCGAGGATTCTGTCGCCTCTGTCAGCACATCCCGCTACTGCAGGTGGTGCGGCTCACACACCGTCTCCATTGACGGACAGTGTATTCTGCGAGTCCCCAACAACGATGGAAGATGGCAGCGATCCGAGCAAGAACTTTGCCTCTTGGGCGCCGCTGCATTCCTCGTCCTGGTCGTCGGGAGACACTTATATCGCACCGGCTAGTGATTTTGCCGACACACAGCAGCCACACTTTCCCGAGTTGCAGGGCTCGCTGCCGGAGACGGCTGGACTTCACTTTCAGAACAATCTAGCCAGTCTCGAGTCAAATTCTTTTCTCGGGGATTCTATGCGGCCAAGTGTCAAAATCCCAGCTCCTGAGGGGTATAAACTGCCAGCGAAAGAGTACACGCCGGAGTATGCGCAAGCAGCTGTACACAGTGAGCTCTGCTCGAGTCCGTCAAGCGATGACCGCATCCTGTCTCAGGTAACCCAGGATTCGCTCGCAACTCTCTCTACCGCGCTTCAGGATGGCACCTTCCAGGACACCGAAAGCATGCTAGGAGGCACTGTATGTGACCCTCGTACCTTGAATTTTAGATCAGTCCAGCTTGCTAACGAGAGTCGCAGTCCCCACTCGATTCAGACACCTTCTTCCAAAGATCTGTGCCTGCAGTGAACGATGCCTGTGATCAGTCATATCGCGTCAACCATGACAGAGCCGGCTACAACGGATGGCCGGTCAATGTCATGCGACACTACGACACGGCCAGATCTCGGCAGGAAACTGGCTCTAACGAAGCCAGGCAAAGTTCGTGGAGTTCAAGCTCGAGCACCACCATCGGTTGCAACGAGCCACAACATCTCCTATCGGCACCTGCCAAGCCGCTACTCGCAGAGCTTCCTGAGAACACTGTTTCCCGTCCGACGGCACGGCGACATGGCGGTACCATAACGAGGCATCGCGCCCGCACCATTAGACAGGGGAGCAAGAAGGAAAGCTGTCCACACTGCGATTACAGCCGCGAGGGGGCCGACAGGCTGAAGCTGGTAAGGCGACACATGAAGACGCACCAGGACACGGAGGACTGGTTCCAGTGCGGCTTCTCTTCGGTCGACGGCTCTGTTTGCAACAAGGGCTACAACCGTCGGGATAACCTGCGCGCGCACCAGAGGACGGAGAAGCATGCCCACGACGGAAAGGAGAAGAGGCTGCTTCGGAAGAGACTCCCCGGGGGACCGAAGTACAGACCTCTTATCTGCTGAGCGGGGTGCGGCTTCGCTTATGTATCGCGCGGTGATTTCTCGCTGCGGTACAGGAATTTACTACAATATTGTAACTTACTGAGTATGCATTACAGGGCACAGAGACCTGGTGTTTTCGACAGAAAACTATGCTTATTCAAGGAGGCGTTCGGGCTGCGCGATCTGCTTGATCGCGACATACCTATTTATACCCCATAATACTACAACGCGAAATTCCTCCAATAATCGAGCCCAGACTGTCTGTGGCGCTCAACTGGCGCCGCACTTATATGCAAGTCAGCGAGGCAGCCATTCTGAAGTGATATTTTCCAGAATCCCGATGTGCTCGTATCTTCTTGAACTCGGACAAGCGAACAGACCGGCCACTTTGCTCGCCTTAAAGCAATGATATTCAGTGGAGATATACGACGAGCGACCCCGGCCTTTGCAAATCCGGTTCTGGGTGCCCGAGCGCCTGGAAGCCTGGGAGCCTGGGTTCTTGGGTTGGGTTCTTGGGTTCTTGGGTTCTTGGGTTCTTGGGTTCTTGGGTTCTTGGGTTCTTGGGTTCTTGGGTTCTTGGGTTCTTCGCAATAACGGGACTGAGCCGGTACAGATAGAGGCGCTGGAGGCGCAGACAGGGTTCACAAGCCCCGTTTAAGCTCTCCTCGTCGCAGATGGTCTGGAATAAGGATAGTGAATTCCACCAACCAATGTAAATGCCGATATACCAGAGTGGCGATATCACGACAAACATGCTGTTTCAGTAAACGACCATTATGCTGTTTCGATAAACAAAGGTCTCTGAGGTAGTTGCAGAGTCCGACAGGGTGGGACTAGGGTGATCCTGCGAACAGGTTCGGGATACCTGCACGACGAACATAGGTCCGGAGTATCTTCCAGGGTGCCTACGATTACGACGAGTACCTATCAAGGTCCTCGATGGCGCTGGATAGTCGCTGATAGGTCCAACTCAACCTGCATTGACCTTGCCGTCTGCTCCAGTATCTCCTGTGCCCATGTCCTATCTCAGATGTACGAAGCTCTCCCTCGTATATAAACCTCGCTCTACTCGCTCTAACCTTCCGAAACGTAATGACAGCAACAACTTCGAGACAATTTTCTTTCGTCAACTCTTAACTCTTAAGACTCTCACTCTAATCCGCTGCTGGAGACCTCATTCATCTCCCCTACTTGGCCCCAAATCCCCAGCATCGTCGAAGATGAATTCAGGAAACAATAACACGTAAGGAACTTTATAGCCCTCAGCACTTTTCACGGTCTGATACAGCCTGCAGAGCCTATCGACAAGACCTCCAACACACAAACGGAGGCCAGGCCCCGGGCATCGACATGTCCGCTCTGCAACGGCTGCCGTTCACTTCCAACATGACGCATTACCTCCGACAAGACCAGAACTTCGAAAGGGTGTCTCAGGGACTGCAGACGAAGCCGAGAGATACAGAGGGGTTGTTGAAGCAGTGGGAGAGTCAATATGCACGAGCAAATCCACCCAAGACCGGGTAGTTGAGACAGGGACTCGGGAGGTGTCGTGTGTGCCGGAAATCGGGTTCGCAAAGCTAGACTCGACGTGTCGCGAGCTAAACCGGGCTCCCAATAATGTTAATGTATAATGGCAGGGTCAGCCACCCTGTGTTCCTCCGTCATCAAAGCCAATCCCACACTGGAGCGTCTCCCCTTTCCTTCGAACCCTTCCGCCCTAACCAGTGACGTTGAACCAATTCCCCCTAACCGGCGGCGCCAGCCCGGTCTTCTGCACAAAGGCCGGCAGGTCGAACCCGAGCGTCTGGCTGACGTAGCCCTGCGGCACGGCGAAGCCGGCGGCGGTCTCGAACAGCAGCTCGACGTAGCGGTGCGGGTGCGGCGGCGTCTCGGCCGGCGGCGCGGGCGCCACGTACCGCACCGGTCCCGTCGCCGACGACGCGAGGATGTTGGTGGTCCCGCCCCCCTCGGTCTTCTGGCCGGTGGACTTGAAGCCCGTGATCATGGCGTGGAGGTTGGTGCGGCGCGGGCCGGCGGAGGGGTTGGTGAAGGAGGCGGGGACGTCGAGGTCTGAGGTGGTGAGGGGTCAGTGATGGTGCTGCTCTGTGTGCAGGGCATGGAGAGTGAGGGGTACCGAGCATGAGCCAGAGATAGGTCCCGTTCAGAACCGTGTCTGAGGTTCCGATCGTGGGTTGCTTTTGGGTGTCTGGGAGATACAATGTGAGTCTGGGCCCTAAAAGCAGGGGATGAGATCGCTATTACCGGCCTTTGTGAGGCTCGTCCCTGGAGGCGATACGGCCTTCGTTCCGAATATCACGTCTAGGTGAGCAGCCGCCTCAGGGGTAAACCCCGGGGGGGTCTCGCTGTGCGCGAGGCCGAGCAGGAGCAAGAGCGAGGCAGCGATCGAGTGTAACATTTTGTCGTCTGGGTGCTGAATCCCCTGATCGAGGTACGACCTTCGAGGGGAGTGGCCACTTTATGTCCATGTCTTCTATATCAATGGCAGGATACTGGTTTCGGCACTTGGGAGTGCGGCTTGTTCAGCGTAGCACCCAGTCCATCAAGGCTAAATGGAGCCTTATAGACTGTCTAGAAGCCATATAACGCTCTCCAACAACATGACTTGGCTTGTTTACCCAATATTGAACCGGCTTGGTCCCGCGTACCAAATTCTCGGAACTCGTTCGCACCCCGCAATATTAATCTGCTTCCCAGACTCATATGCTGCGGTATCAAGGATTCATTTGATTCGTTTCTTCGTTTCCTGCATAGTTTCTTACTTGCCTATATGTAGCCAGCATACGGTATAGACAGGAGACTGGAACAAAAGGGAAATGAGTTTCGCAACTACCGCTTTTGAATTGTGTGGAACGAGACCGGGTTTGCAGTAGTTTCTGTATGATAAAGACCTATACTTGCCACAATGATAACAGATAATAATGCCATACGCGACAGACAAAGTCAAATTCGGGTACAGTTGCCGTTCCTGCTATAAATCCTTAGCCAAGCTCTGGCGGCAATTAGGTTCTCACCACGGACAGTCATAGACGTACAAGTGACCTTATTTTGATACTGAGCCCAATGGCATGACAGTCCGCATGTTCACATCGAGAAGGATCCGAGTCAGTTTTTGAACCTAGGTTACCGCGGACATTCAGTCAGACGACATCTGCTGAGCCCGAGTTTCACAAAGAACCATAAGAACTTAAATGTGGCATCCATTTCAAGCGGAACGTAATCATCTTCCTCGGTCGGTAAGCATGTTACCCATCCAGCTCTCCTAGTAAGATTTAGGTACCTGAGACGCCACCTCGTAGAGATCTGTCCAGCTCCGGAAGCTAGGAATTTGAAACGAGCTACACGCCCGAACCCATATTAAGAGTGGTGGTTCGGTAAGCCTCGGTATGGTACTGAAAGCTCGCGGGTATGGACGAAGCTGTCGCGACGATAGAGGACAGAACGTCGCCTAATGAGAGCTTGAAAATCTCATGATACTTCCTCGTGCCCTGGTTGGTCTCGCTCGTAGGAAGAACATCGGCCTGGTATATTCCGAACATGCACACATACTCCCAGGATCCCAGTCCCAGCGTGGAACACTATGGCAAAGCTTAAGAGGCCAGTCTCTACGGTCCCAGACAATATCTGGACTCTTAAGTGATCTGAGTCCAATGGTTGGTGTCCGCCGGTTGTGACCTCGGCTAGAGACATGCACACCGGATACGCAAGATACGCCGGCAGGGAACTGACAGCAAACCCCAACATCGGAGGACAAGTCACACACAATTAGCACACACAACTCTGGCTTGCTGCTAGGTCCGGACTGTACTGCCACGACTGTTTGCCTTGCTATGGCATATCCTACGGCTATATGTGGCCCTCATCAGCGTAACAGTGCTCGGAGGAGCAAAGAGATGGAAGGACTCAGTTGGTTCGTACCTTCAGTATGTCGAGCTCATGTCACATGGAGTAACGTCACTCCCGGCCAGCCACGGAAAGGTGGGCGAGTCCCAGCATCCGGGATAAGCGTTTCGGTTGATACGCAGGAGGGGCGGAGGCTGACAGGCCACATGTGGGGGAAGGAATCGATCAGTCGAAGACACGAGTGACTTGCACCGGGTGAAGGATGGACGACGAGATCTTCAGCCGAGGAGCGCTCATGACAGAGCGGTGGATTCGAACAGACATGATATGTGGGTGACGATCTAGCCCTCGACGGGGACTGGTCATTTTTCAGTGTCATTTATCGCTGTAGACCTGAAACTTAACCTGGGGCTGGACCTTGGGCCGGTGGCGGAGAGGCCAATTCTGCATATAACACCATCCCTCGAGAGTTTGAACTGGTAGAGAGTCACCCGCAGAGGCGGCCGGCGAGAAGCCCGAGGAATCGTCTGGCAGGATGCGCCATCGGATGAATGTGGCTACTCACGGAAGTATCGATGAAGTGACTGTGAATAGACGGGCTAGGTAAACATGGGTAGGTTGTCTGGTTCCATCGAGAATCGAGCAGCGCATCGTGATTGCCACAGTGGCATTGTCAGTCGACACCAACTTGGGTCGCTCATCAGAACTGCTCTCTGGCGGTCACATTTGTCGTGTGCTCGGTCCGGAACGAGGGAAGGAGAGCGTATTGGTAACATCATGAGCTTGCAACGAATATCCATTACGTTTGATATAGAAGACTCTATGGGTCAGCGGGGAGAAGGGCAAAGTCTCGATGAGCAGCAGCACCACACGAGATGATTTATGATCTCCGACATGGTCAGATGCGTGATGGGGCAGATCCCTCTCTGTTTCGGGGACACACGTGCATCTTGGCACAGACAGATGGCGTGCGTGCGGGTCTGTAATAAGCATCTTTGGCGGCAGTCGAAGGCTGGCAGGCTGTCTTGACTCTGAAGGGTGAGAAAAGGGTGAGATGAGATTTGATGTGTCGATGAGTTAGTTGGTGGTGTGTGCCTGCATTAGCCTGATGTAGCAATGGGAAACACGGTCGACGCTTACGTATGATGGAAGACACCATTTTGCGCGTTTTGCGCTGTCGACCAATCATTGCGCTCTGATATCTCCTTAGGTGGCGCAGGTTCCCAAAAGGAAGGAGCGGAAGTACCGAAGTACACGCGTTACCGTCGGAGACTTCCACCTGGTAAGGCAACGCCATTGGTACCGCGGGTACCACTGGTGAAGTCAGGTTAGACTTATCTTAGCACCTGATAAGGTTAGTCACAGCTGGTACTTAACGATTTGTCAAAAGTCGGACGGTTCTTTCCCAAAAAATTCCCAGTGAACTGGTTGAGTCCCAAACTCTATTCTGCGGGATTGCAAAAAGGCAAAAAGTACCGGTCGACAAAGGTTCAATGTGAAATGAACCCAAGGTAATCGAGAGTTCTCCTGGTTCTTCGTCTCCTGTCAAATCGGTTGCCGGAATCACCGAGAGCAAACGGTCCAGGGCAGTGCTCTCATCACTGTTCAGATGCTGAACGCACCCCGTGCCAACCTGGGCTACCAGTGCTACGTACCCCATGCCCCCCCGTCGTCCGTCGTCCGTCGCCCATGTCAGATTCGTCGCGCTAAAAGTGCTATCGCAACGCAAGGGAAATTGCGAAGCACGCCGGAAAAGCAGGGGTCGTGTTAGTGAAACGGGTGGAATATACCTACACACAGTAGTGTACATGATTCCTTCTAGACGTTTTCCATCCGTAGTTCCAGCCTCTGACCCTCTGACCCCCCAAATCAGCCCAGCTGGGAGTCGGGACAGGGGGAGGCGGGCTTGGAACCCAGGGGCGGGATAGGCGGAACACCCACACAGTGACCACACAACCACACACACCTTTTGCGCGCGCAAGGCACTGCCAGCGGCCCAAGCAGTGCCGATGTTGGTTTTTCTGTTAAAAGATTGCACACCTCCCACACCAAGAGCCTCCTCCTTCTGCTGGAGAGAACCTAGCCTGGCTCACCTGGGACGAAAGCTCAAGTGCTGAGCTCTCGCAATGACATGACCAGAGCGACATCTCTTTCCCTCAGCGCGGTTTGAGCCGTCATCTTTGGCCTGGTCCGGGCTCGAACCCATCCCATCCCTGCTGCCCTGATTCGAGTCGCTGCGCATTATAGCTCTTATATGATATGGAACATGCAGCACGTCCGCTATCTCGGGGACTTTGATCGCAGCCGAACTTACAGACGTTTGTCGCCATACTCTCTCAAACCTCCTTACTTACCTGACCTGCCATTCCGCCACCGTCTGATACGGTGTATTCGACCTTTTGTCGTTTTCTGGGCGATGAGATAGCGTTATCTTCGCAGCAACGAATCCTTGTCCGCAGATCGACCTCATGAGCCTCGCCCGTTGACAAAAAAAAAAAAACGCCTCCCCTCGTACCGCAAGGCTCTGGATGCCAGAGCCGCACCATCATGAACCAAGACGGCGGGCTCGAGTCCGACCTGGACGTGATCCGGGGACTCATTAGGAAGTATGGCTTTCAACATTTCGAAAACATGGTGCAGATTGCCGGCAGATCGCGTAAGTAAACCTCTTATCACAAACCGGCCGATGCCCTTCCGCCTCCACCTCCTCGTATCTCGTGGGAAGCTCACGACTTTCTGATACCCTTTTCCGTCCGGGCAGTCTACGAGCCGTCCATATCATCGTCGTCAAGAGCATCCATCATATCCAGCGCTGCGACCTCCATCTCGCGAACCACCTCGTCCGGCCTCTCGTACTTCACAGACACCTCGTCTCTCAGGAGCCACCCGGGTAGCTTGTCGTCGTGGCAGCAGCAGCACACGCCCGTTGGTGGCGGCGGCAGCCTTCCCGTCCGGAGCAGCAACGCCTCGGTCATCTCGCGAACCTCCACTCCGGGCGAACCGTTCACAACCGCCGACGTGGTACCGCCGTTGCCGATGTTGTCCGACGCCACGGCCCTGGCGGAGCCGGACCCGGACGGGTCGGGAGACGGGTCGCGCACGAAGCTGCAGTGCCCCTTCTGCACCGAGTACGGCATCTGCCAGTGGATCGGCCGCAAGCCGGACCTGAAGCGGCACTTCAACAAGATCCACGCGTCCAACGCGCAGTGGACGTGCAAGCTGGGCGGCGGCGGCTGCAACCTGACCTTCGACTTCCACACGGCCTTCGACGCGCACGTCAAGAAGGACCACGGCGGGGTCAAGGACACGGAGGCCAAGGTCAACCTGTGCCAGCAGGTCGTGTGGGCGTGCGGCTTCGAGACGTGCCGCGAGGTGTTCGAGGCCAAGACGGACGACCACGGCCCAAAAGTCATGAACAACTACTTCGAGCACGTCCTGGGCCACGTCGTGAGCCCCGTGTGCGGGAGGTGGTCCTACACGCGGCGCATGCGGAACTTGCTGCACCAGGAGCTCGTGCGGCACGCGTGGAAGGAGTGCGACAAGGGTCCCCTCGACGACGCGCTCATGTGGCAGCCCCAGAGCAGCAGCACGCTGCGCAAGGTGCTCGAGACGCGCCACATCAACGACGCGGCGCTGCTGTGCAGGTACGCCGTGCTCCTGGGCTCGGCGGGGGGGCATCATCATCCCTCGCAGCAGGCGATTATGCCGCCGACCATGATCCAGCTCGGCGCGCCGGTGCTCAGCAGCTGCAAGGTGGTGTCGCCGGCCCACGACCCCCGCCACGACGCCCGCTTCTCCAACAAGGGCAGCGGGGGCCTGCTGAACTTCCGGAGGAGCAGCAGCGGGAAGCCGAGCACGCCGCGGCCCAGCGGACGCATCACGGGCAGCCAGCCCAAGAGCAGGATCAACGTGCTGCGGTCGCCGCAGCCGCAGCACGCGTCGCTCATGCAGGTGTCTTCGTCGTCGTCGATGCGCTCTCCGCCGCCCGTGCCGCCCGTGCCGCCGATACCGTCGTCCCTGCGCTCCCCGCAGCACGCCGTGTCGGGCCACCAGCACATGCCCTCCTCCTCCTCCTCCTCCTCGTCGATGATGAACAACATGTTCGCCGTCGCCACGAGCGCGCCTCAACTCCAGGGGCTGCCGTCGGCGTACAACTCGCCGCCGCCGCCCTCGGAGTTCAGCATGGCGGCCTCGGACTCGGCGGCCTCGCTCGGATTCGGCAACCAGAACGGCCTGTCCGCGATGGACTACCACGTCGCCCTCGACCTCTACTCGGGCTACCCGCCCCAATTGGGGAGCCACGCCATACACCAATTCCTCGGAGGCACCAAGGACGACGTCGTGCAGCAGCAGCAGCAGCAGCACTACGCGCAAAAGGCGACGGGGAATCCCGCGGCCGACAAGCAGCAGCAGCAGCAGCAGCAGTTCCAACGCCCCAGGAGGAACTCGTCGCCGGGGTCGGACTGCCGCATGGGCGGCGAGAGTCCCGTGGCCGGCTTCTCGGTGCCGTTCCTGCCCGGCGGTGGTGGTGGCAGCAGCGGTAGACACGAGCAGCAAGCTGGCAGGCGCCGGTCGTCGACTGCCATGGACTTTGTGTTTGCGCCGTGACGACACCCCGGCAGCAGCAGCAGCAGCAGCAGCAGCAGCAGCGCTTGGCTGGCCCGCTGGGGGGCGGGGGAATGCGTAAAATGCACGGGCTGCGTACGCCTACATACCGACCTACATATTGGGACGAGGTTTTATCTTATACGAGGTTCTCTATCTTGGTTGTTGTTCGCGTCTACAACCTACTGTAATAATACGAAACGGCGTATGGGCGGAGGGGCGGGTGTCGTGTACAGGTTGGGAGAGTGATAGATGTCGCCACGGCTTTTGCATTTGTAACCGCCAGTTTCTCAGATACCAGGTTCCGTGTTTCTGATTTTACTCCTTTTTTTTTTTTCTCTTCATCTTCTATAGATTGTCTGTTGAGTGCGGCAGGCAGCGACTTGCCGTGCGTACAGCCACAGCTAATTACAGGCTCGTCAGCCGGGCGATGCTGTGTGTCACGAACCAATTGAAGCCTGCCAGCTGCGGCATAGCTCTGGAGCAGGGAGACTCTCCGAGATGGTCATTCACTACTAAACTGCAGAGCCGTGGGTCGTATTTCGAGCTTGCTCGACTTAGATAGAGCACACGGCAGGTCGCCCGTGGCTCACGGTACCGACACGGAGGGACAAGACGCGGTGTCACCGGTGCGGGTTCGTGACTCCGCGTTACCTACGGTCATGGTATACCCGATGTTCCATCCCATAAACCCAGGCAATTGGAAGCCATCGCGTGATGCTCGGGCCTGATCCAGCAGCAGTATATACAACCCCGCCGGGGCCTTTAGTCGGAGCTGCTGGAGCTGCTGGAGCTACTACCGCTGCCTCTCCGCTTGTGGTGCTTCTCCTTCTTGTGCTTCTTTTCCTTCTTCTTCCTATTGTTTTATCGGTATCAGTCAGCAACGAGCCCGTGTGTGTATCACGTAAACGAGCGCCACACGTTTCAGACGTTCTTGGAGGAGGTGAGCAAGAGGGGAATGGATTCAACGTACTTCCCGCCGCCGAGCGCGTGCTCGATCACGTTGCCGCCGATGGCGCCGGCGATGACGCCCGCGGCGGTGCCTAGCATGCCGCCGCCGGCCGCGTGGCCGAGGTAGGCGCCCGCGCCGCCGCCGAGGAGCGAGGCGCCGAGGCCGCGGTCGTCCGTGCCGGGCTGGCCTGGGCTTCCGGGGTATGCGCCATGCTGCTGCTGGCCGTAGCCGTGCTGCTGCTGCTGTTGGTGCTGGCCGTACGGCGGCTGGCCCTGGCTGTACGGCTGCGGCTGCTGGTAAGGGGAGGTTCCGCGGTTGTCATTGTGGCCGTACTGCGGGGCACCGGCACCGCCGGTCGGGCCGTAGTGTTGTTGCTGCTGCTGCTGCTGCTGGTAGCCCTGGTGCTGCTGGTGCTGCTGCTGCGGAGGAGCGCCGGCGTAGTTCTGCTGTTGCGGGGGAGGGTAGGTGCCCTGGGGCGGCGGGGAGGAGTAGTAGGGCTGCTGGGGCGGGCCGCTGCCGTACTGCTGCTGGTGGGGAGGGGGTGCGCCGTAGGGAGGCGCTTGGCCGTAGGGCGAGTGCGACGGGGGCGGGTGCTGGCCGTACTGATGGACGAGAGCTGGTGTTAGCAGCGCGAGTTTCTGTTACTTGTGGTCGATTGAGGGTCCAAACCTGTTGGTTCTGCGGCGGGGGCGGCTGGCCGTAGTTCTGCTGCTGGCCGTAGCCGCCGCCTTGCTGCTGGTTGTAGTAGTCTTGGGCGGACATGGTGATGTCGAATGCGCAGTGAAGAGATGGATGCGCACTAAAATGCGACAGGATATCTACACAGTAGATGTTTGTCTGTCTCTGCACGAGTCGCGGATCCTGAGCGTGGTGTTGAGCTTGGCAGTGGTGGGGTTTGCGATGCGGAAGTGAAGGGCCTTGAGGGGCCTGGACGTCCTTTTAAGCACGTCACAGCGTGGATCAGCACCTATCACAGTGATACAAAAGCATCCAAAAAGAGGCAGCCTGCGGGCTTTGCAGCGCCGTCTGACTGCTTGACTCCCCGAATGGCATCAATCCTTTCGCAGTGTGCACCGTATACTGCATAAGTTGCATTAGATGCATAAGCTGCACAAGGTAGTCCCTGCCGCACAAGATATAATGCAACTGCGCAGAGGCAACACTGGGCAGCTACGAGAGCTGAATGCTCCTTCCAGTCCAGAGTTCACGTCAACCGCAGTGGCTGAGCTCCGTTTCGCAGCACTCCAGTACGTACCTGGGTAGGATTACGTCATCGGACCCTGGCAAACGAGAGACCCCACCGCACACAGTAAGGATACACTCGACTCGCACCTACACGGCACTGTACGGTACAACACTGCACTGTACGGTACAAGCCAGGGAAGCCGTTCCGAGCCCACATTAAAAGTTCGATAGTGGGGTCCGTTCAGCTGTCAACCCTGTGAGATGAAGAAATTCACAAAGTACTGTGGTAAAAGAGTTGTGAGTTATGGCGTGGCAGTAAGCAAGTAGCAAGTAGCATTAATTTCTGTCCGATAACTCCTCGCAGACAAGCATGGCGCCCAACCTGACCGAGGACGAGATCGACGACCTCATATACCTGTCTCGGGCCGGCGAGAAGGACGAGCTCGTCGAGGCCCTGTCGTCGCTCTCGACGCGCGAGCACGTGTCGCCGGCCGAGATCCTGCTGGCAGCCAAGGACCAGGGCAAGTCGACGTGTCTGCACATGGCCGCCGGGAATGGTCATCTGGGTATGTCTACTCTACCGTTCTCAAGTCGCTTGTACTAACACCCCCCGCCAGACATCGTGAGGCTCCTCATAGAGCAGTTCGACGACACCTCGCGCCCAGAGAAGGCCGAGAAGCAGGCCTACCTGGACGCCCCCAACGAGTACGGCAACACGGGCCTGCACTGGGCCGCCCTGGGGGGCCACCTGGGCGCCGTGCGGCTGCTGGTCGAGAACGGGGCGTCTCCAGTGCTCGCCAACGACAAGGAGTACGTGCCCCTCGACCTGGCCGCGCAGAACGGCAAGTTCGACGTCGTCGACTACTTCTTCGCCCAGTCCGCCGGCAAGGAGGGCGAGAACGGCGGCGACGGTCTGGCCGAGGCGGCGGGTGGCGTGGCTATTGAGAACGCGGAGGCAGGGGATGCTGGCGAGGAGGCAGAGCATGCTGGCGAGGAGACAGGGGGTGCTGGCAAGGAGAAGGAGAAGGAGGCGGAGGGTGCGTGAATGTGAGTGAGTGGACTCTTTGCCATATTCCTCTTGCTGTTGTGGCTTGAGGGAAGCTCGCGGCATGTCCCCTGCCCAAATCGGACTGCAGTTGTCGGCACCATCCGCGCTACGGTGGCAGCCTTGAAAACCCAGAGGTGGGCTGGAGTGCGAGACACACAAGGTACCTACCACTTTGTCAGGGCGAGAGACGTCCCGCGTGAGGGCAGTCCTGTTGCGTTGGAGACTTGCGACCAGGACTACGCTGGGGAGTCGAACGATGGTGTCATGCATGGGCTTGGATTAACGGTGTAATTCCTACAATTTACCTGTCTCTCCAGCATCACCGCGCGTGGTCTCTGGACCACGTCCCGACGCTCGCCGGGGGCAAGCGCCTGTCTTCAATCTGTACATATCCACGCTGAAGCATCTTGCCCTTAGCAATATCACAATGAAAGAGCCTCCGAGATCACAAAACTACGAACCATGGGTGCTGACCATTGATGTCGCGACATGTGTCATCTCCCGCCCACGACAGAATTATTGTTTTGACAATTCCGTTTCAAACAGCGCCGAGTACGACCAGCCCGTCTGACGGGCTTCTCGCATCGCATAGGGTAGGTGGCGTCCGCTTAGACCGCCGGCAAACCTGCGGGAAGCGTGGCTCGGAGCTGCTCAGCGCACGCCATGATGGACCAGGTCGTATCCCTGCCGGGACGCTCAGCGCACGCCATGATGGACCAGGTCGTATCCCTGCCGGGACGATCATCGTTCCGCGGCTCGGCGTTATCGCACCTGGCGGGTCCATACCGGCCAGAAAGATGGTTTCCAGCACGAGACCAAACCGCGCAGTGCGCGTACGTGTTTTTAAGGTAGCCGTGCAGTGCACACTTTCACGCCTTTCACCCCGGGGCACTGAGCAGGATATCCCTGCACACCTTCAGACGCAGGTGCGCCTCCTGCAGCAGCTCCGAGCGGGCCTCCGAAAAGATCGAGTGCAGCGTGTCGAGCAGGTCCGGCAGCCCGTCGGCCAGGGTTCCCGCGTCCGCCTCTCTGAGCTCGCCCGAGGCCGACACGCGGCAGAGGTACGCGGCCACGCGGCCGTAGTTGACCGGCGGCTCGCGCGTCGCGGTCCAGTGCTGCTGCTGTGCGGAGGAGGAGGACGCGACGGTGGCGGAGTACGGGTGCTGGTGCTGGTGCTGGTGCTGGTGCGCGCTGTGGCGGGCGGCCACCGGGTCGCCGTGCGCGTGGATGTCGTAGTGGTGGCCGTGGGGCGTCTTGCGCACGGCCATGACGTACGACCAGATGCACAGCGCGGCGTAGTACATGATCCACGGCCGGTGCGGGTCGGGCTCGTTGCGGCACGAGTACGTCTGCGTAACCGCCGCCTCGATCTGGGGGACGCCGACGCCGACGCCGACGCCGACGCTGACGCCGCCCGAGGCTCGGCGGTGTTCGTGCTTGATGCTGCTGCGCCCCTGCTGCTGCTCGCCGGCGCTCGTGCTCCGGCGCGGGTCGACGAGGACGCGGTGCAGGAGCTTGAAGGCGTGCAGGACGGCGTGCCGCGTCGAGGGCAGGTGCGCCCACGTCTCCATCCGGGAGACGACGTTGGCGCGGTCGCGCGCCGACACCTTCCGGCCGAGGAGCCGCTTGGCTCCGGCGTACACCTGGCAGTCGACGATGTCGACGTGGAGGCTGATGTGCGCGAGGTGGTACAGCACGGCGGCGCTCTGGATGGGGCCGTTCAGGCCGGTCCTCTGGCTGGCCTGGTGGTCCGCGAACGTCGGGCTGCCCTCGTCGCCCTGCGCCCTGTCGAAGCACTCCTTCCAGTTGTCAAAGGCCCGGAGGAGGATCTGCTTCCAGTTCTCCTGGCTCTCCGTGGACGGCGCGGCGAGGTCGAGCGATTTCAGGTGCGTCTCGCGGTGGCTCAGGTGCCAGCCCACGCTCAGGAGGCCCGACATGATGAGCATGCGCCCGAACGAGGCCGTCGGAACTTCCTTCCCGTGCAGCGCCCTCTTAAGGCCGTCCAAGAACGGGAGCCCCGTCTTGATGCCGTACATGCGGAGGTTCGACTCGTGCTGGCGCGCGAGCTCCGGCGTCGGGGCCGTCCACAGGGTGTCGTCGCACGGCAGCGGCAGCCGGATCTCGTGGGGCGCCATGTCGGCGGCGTGGCCGAACATGGCCGCGTGGAGGATGTCCATCATGAAGGCGGCGAAGACGACGCGCTGCATCGCTTCCGTGTCCGCCCACCGCGTCCAGTGCGTCCTGGCGTCGGCGTTCATCCCCTGGCTGGTGCTGTTGCTCTCCGCCGCCGAGTGCTCCTCGGGAGGCGTCTCGGTACCGCATCGACCTATCAGCGGACTGCCGCGCCGCAGCAGCGTGAGCGTCGAGTTGTGGTAGATGTGGGCGCGCTCGTGGAACCGCCGGGACGAGTACATCTTCTCGTAGAGCTCCAGCAGGAGCAGCGACTGCGCCACCGGAAGGCTCACGGGCGGAGAGGCGTCATCCTGCGTGGCAATGTCCCATCTGATGCTGTCTATGACGACCTCGGCAAACGTGCTGCAGTCGGAGTACTGCCCCGTCGGATCGTGGCCACGCAGCGACGCCGCCCCGAGAGCGATCATGATCATGATCAGAAAGATGGAGCCCTTGTTACAGTTGAAGGTCGGCTGGTGGACGATGGGCAGTCGGAGAGAGACGTACTGCCAGTACTCACGCACGCAGTCGCGCATGTTGTCCAAGTTAAGACCGGGGAAGTCGCCGCTCGTGTCGCGCAACAGGCCCGCCGCCAGCTGCTCGGACCGCAGGTTCCTGTGGCAGAACCGCACGAACCAGTCTAGGATCTCCTGGCGGCGGGATTCCCGGAGCAGCTCGTCGCTCTCGGCCAGCTGCGGAGGGGTCTCGAGCTGCGAGCGGCTGCTCGTCAGCGACTGCGACTCGTAGTCGTAGTGGATGTTGCTGTTGAAGGTCGACTCCAGGCCGCCCTCGAAGAAGGGCAGCTGGGCGACGCTGAAATCGGCGTTGTAGGGATCAAAGAGCCACGTCCCGAAGTTCTCGGTACTCGTGCGAGCCATGTCCTCGGGAGCGAACTGGACGCTGCCGAACGCCATGGGCTGCTGCTGTTCAGACAGAGGCTGCGGGTGTTGATGGTAGTAGCTAGATGATTTCTGGGGTGCCACGTGGACAGTCGCCGACCAACCCGGCGCATGTGGGAGCCGAGAAGATGACGACGGACCGCCCACGGCTAGAGGTTGGCCGGGGTTGTGATGAGTGCTGGAATCTGGGGTCAACAGGATACTGGCGTCGTGGGGGGCGCTGGTATAAGCGGCGCGCGAGTTCGCGTTGTTGCTCGAAGGCGACAGCATGGTGGACGCCGAGGCCAAGGGCGACGCGTCCTTGGCCGAACCGAAGCTGGGAGGGCGGTTGCGCGGGATATAGGAAGTGGAATGGCGCTTCCTGTGTCTTGCGAGGAGGTCGGCGCGGACAAACTTCTGGTCGCAACCTACCACATCGCACTGGAAGATCTCCTTGGGTTCATCTGCACAGCTAGCTGTCAGTGACTTTGCGGCTACGGATTGCATTCGAGCGTTGCGTCAGTCTCACGGTTCAGCTGATGGCGCTGGAGATGCTCGGCGCGAGAGTACAGCTTGCCGCAGCCGGGAAAGTCGCAACTGAACCGCCGGGGGGCGCCTTTACGGCTGGCGCGCTTGTACCCGGCGGCAGTACCGCGCCACGAAGTCGAGTCAGGCTGTCGAGTCTCCATTGGACAGGAGACTGACTAGTCATGGTCCGCTGACGAGGTGAATGTGACAGACTGAGAGCCGATGACAAGATTTGACACAAGTCCGGCGACAACCAGCCGGCAGGTCAAGGTAGAGGAACGGGCGCACAGCTCGCCCTGCGGCCTGTGACTCGTCGACGACAACAGCGACAGCAGGGACACACAGAGTTGCAAGAAAGGAAATTATGTGTCCGGAGGCGGGTTTCGCGCGGGGAGGTCCACTGGGGGATTTAGGAGGAGAAGCACGACGGGAAGAGCGAGACGTTGTGCAACCTTTGGTCAAGGCTGTTGAGCTACCAGCCAGGTCATTGCCCCGGAGAGAGATGCGATACATGCTTCCAGTAGTTCCAGGGGTTTAAATGAATGAGCCAGGGAGAGCTGAGGCAGTCGTTACGGCGCTTGTGGGGTCGTGGACTGGGCAAGCTGGGGAAGACAAGGGGGGGGACGGACCTCCCCCCCATGGCACCCAATGCAGGCCATGACAGCAAAAGATGACACCTCCCACAGGGCCTGGGCCTCTTTGAGGAGCCTAAAGAATGGAGATGAAGACGGGAACCCCCACGGAGCGAAATCTCCACAAGACGGACCAGGTCTCACCGGCGTGGGATGGCTTGAAACCCGACATCCCGATCAGGAATGCGGAGCCCTTGAGTTGGATCTGGTCCGCTTCACGAACAACATCTGCTTTTCAACAGCCGTCCTTCCTCTCCTCAACAAGCAGGACAAGGTGACGCCATCTTCTGGAACCCGTCGACTACCTTAAGCATTGGCGCAGCTTGCATGTTGTGCGGAGGTCAATCGAGGCCGTCAGCCGGTGAGGCCACCCCGCACGATATGTCTTGGCATCTTCGCCGGCAGCAAAAGCTCGATATTACCGGTATTCAATCGCTGATGCTTCGTCAGGTCTCGTCGATGGCGAGAGTTGAAATTGGTGGCAACGATTTGCTTCTGGGCTGATGGGTGATGGTTGATGGTTTGATACCTGGACATCCCGAATGAGTGCCGCCGGCTCTCTTGCTGCATGAGCGGCTGTGGAGCTGCGGTGTGTATCTCGAGGGTATCGCAGCTAGCTATCTTGATCGTTGTATACCGTAGGGTACCTACCACAAGTTACAAGTTAGGCACGCCGTCGATCATGTTGACGTCACAACTTCACCGCGAGCTGCCTTACCTTACCTTGCCGTACTGCAGCAAATGCTCCAAGTTGTTCTCTCGGCGAACCTCTAATAGCAAGTCAATTGATCTCTTTCCATGTTCAAGCGCAGCTCTGCAGTCCTAGCCCGCAGTTTGGTAACGTACCCCCGAGTCTCGTGCTCAGCTCGCGTGCCCTACCGCTTCCAGTGCACCAAAGCCGCCACCACCATGGCTCTCGATCTCAAAGGACGCTGCGTCTGCAGTGCCCTGAGATATTCCGTCAACCTGAACTCGGCGGACGATGCGAGGACCACACTATGCCACTGCAAGAGCTGCCGAAGGGCCTTCGGCACAAACTATGGACTGACCACGAAGGTGAGACACGCCCTCTGCTTCGCGACACCGGAGACTGACTGACTGTCTGGCTGACTGTATCATAGGTCCCCCTCGATTCTTTCAGGTACGAGGCAGGCAAGCCTAAGCTCTACAAGCAGGACAACGGCGTCATCAGAGAGTTCTGTGACAACTGCGGAGCCTACATCTGCGAATACGGCGTAAGAACCTGTCCCTTCGTTGTCCAATCCTCGGTCTCGGTGGCTGACACGGAGATTTCCTCTCTCTCAGGAGGCCGCTGCCGACAAGTTTCGATACGTGATGTGGGGGACCTTCGACGAGCCGGAGAAGGTGCCGCCAAAGGGGGAGTTCTTCTGCAAGTACAAGCCGGAATGGATGCCAGACATCCCAGGTACGATGGCCTTTTTGTTTGTTTTTTTGTTTGTTTTTTTGAATGCCTGGCACTCCTCGCTAACAGCCTTGTCAGATGTCTTCCGTAAGCAGGAGATCAAGGAGTAGCAAGCGTATGTAGTAAACACACCTATATCGAAGGCCTACCTGATGGTTCAATGAGTCCTCTACTTGATCCACTTGTTTGCGTCAAGGTCTCCTGTGTCCAATACTTCTGGACCACGATGATGCGACTATCCTCGAGCTTGACACTTTGTATGAAGTCGAGATCCTGTCAGTCTTGCCGAGTAGCAGACGAGATTGGCCCTACGTATAGCGCTTCCTTCACCTAGCAGGGAGGAGAATGCACCGTCTTCATGCCACTCGATGTGAGCCCTGCGTGGTCACTGTATAGCGGTAGTCGTAGGCTGTACGGTATGCGTCCGTGTGGCCTAGTCGAGGGCCCTTCCTCTGTGCTTGAACCAGCGTGCATGAACCGCCCCCGAGGCGACTCCTGTCGAAGCGATTGCACATTCGCGGGCGCAGTAGCAACACTCTTATGCTGTCCGCCGTAACACTTGTTCGACGCCAGAAAACGACATCGTCGGGCTCCAAGGAGCTCTTGAGCTCCATGTCACTAGTCTACATGGACTGACCTGCGAATATGTCAGCAGACACACACCCGCTGCTCGAACTGGCGCCCCCGGGCTTTCTCACCGGGAGCCAATGAGATGCTTGGCGGGTGTTCGGCAATTATGTATACCTTTGTCGCACCCCCTGGCTAATATCACTCTATTCCCGCGCCCGGCCCAGTATCAATCGCTCGATGCTTACTGCGAGGTCTCAAACCGTGCCGCACGGGAGTCTATCAGGTTCCAGCAATCGACCCCCGGTAGTTACCGGTGCAGCGGACGAGCCCTTATCTCTCAAGATGCAGACTGGCCAGACGGCGGCGACCCTGGGTCAGCGCGTTATCTTTTTGCTCCGCTCGTTGTCCTTCTATAAGAAGCTTCGTCCTGGATGGTAGGAGCATGCGGCATCCTAGAAAAGCCGTTGGACAGTAGTGGTCCATTTTTGCGTTCAGGCTATCAGAATAGGTGCTTCGGATACAGCGAGCGACACTCGCCTGAAGCGCTGGCTACCGATTAAGGTCCGCGTCAGTATCGAAACGTCCTCGGCGCATCTTTTGGACTCTGCGTTATCATGAGGCGCGGCGACATACTGCCGTTCCCGGCGGCGATCCGGGTGCCCAAGTCTAGCAAGGTCATCACCGCGCTGCTCGTAGCGTGCTCCATGATCACGTCTAGTGTAGGTTCAGAACATATCTCCGGCGCAGTGAGATGCATGCCAAGCAGCAGCTAACATGGCTAAGACTTTTGGCTACGACGGCTCCATGATGTAAGTCGACTGATTTGGTCTTGGTGGCGTACTTTTGGCGTCCCGATACGACGTGTACTACACAGTAGTTCTGTGTAGTTGGGCCTTGGCAGATTAAATGCTGCGGACGCTGACATTGGATGCGCCATCTGAAAAAGGAACGGGTTGAACATCCTGCCGTCGTACAACGACTACTTCAGCCTCAACACCACCACCACGGCCCTCAACACGTCGACGCTGTACCTCGGCGGCTGCATCGCGGGCTTCGCGTGGGGGGGCGTGACGGACGCGATCGGGCGCCGACCGTCGCTCTTCTGGGCGGCCGTGCTGACCGTGGTGGCCGTGGTGCTGCAGACGGCGGCGCAGAACGTGGGCATGTTCATCTTCGCGCGCGTGCTCATCGGCTTCGGCACCACGGCGTCCGCGATCACGGGGCCGGCGTACCTGGCCGAGACGCTGCCGTGGAAGACGCGCGCGTGGGGCCTCGGCATCTTCAACGACTTCTACTACGTCGGCGGTCTCGTCGCCGCCGGGGTGACCTTCGGCACCGCCGACATGGAGGGGACGTGGTCGTGGCGGCTGCCCAGCCTGATCCAGGGCGTCTTCTCGCTGGGGTGCATCGTGATCCTGCCGTTCCTGCCCGAGAGCCCGCGGTGGCTAGTCAGCCGGGGCCGGCGGGCGGAGGGGCTGAGGTCGCTCGCGCAGGCGAACGCGCGCGGCGACGAGTCGGACGAGATGGTGCTGCTGCAGTTCAGGGAGATCTGCGACACGCTCGAGTTCGAGAGGCAGGACGAGGCGCGGCTGGGGATGGGGCAGATCTTGAAGAACAGGGGGGCCAGGAAGAGGCTGATCATCGCGGCCACGTGCGCCGTCTTCTCGACGCTGGCGGGAAACATCATCGCGAGCTATTACCTGGGGACCATGCTCGGCAACGCTGGTATCACGGATACCACGACGCAGTTGCAAATCGTAAGTTCTCCATCTCTGACTGCAACTACTAGGTTTTGAAGCTGCTGCCGCTGACGACCTGTAGAACATCATATTGAACGCGTGGTGTCTGGTGGTGTCGGTGGTCGGGACGCTGTACACGGACAAGATCGGCATCAAGGCGACGGCTCTGGCGAGCACGGCGGTCATGACGGTGGGCCTGTTCCTGGTGGGGGCGCTGACCAAGCTGTACGGCACGTCGGACTACACTCCGGGGGTGTACGCGACGGTGGCCATGATCTTCGTGTTCATGGGGGCGTACAGCTTCGGGTGGACGCCGCTGCTGTACCTGGTGCCGGCCGAGGTGCTCAACTACCGGATCCGGGCCAACGGCATGAGCTTCTTCGGGTTCGTGCTCAACGCGACGGCGCTGTGGGGGGTGTTTGCGTTCCCGTTCGCGCTGGAGGGCATCGGGTGGAAGACGTACATGATCAACGGCGCGTGGGACGTGCTGGTTTTTGGCTTCATCTGGTGGTACTGGGTCGAGATCCGGGGCATGACGCTCGAGGAGATTGACGAGGTCATGGACGGCGTCAAGCACTCGGACGTGCCGGATGTCGAGGTGGCGGAGAAGGGCGAGAAGGGCGAGAAGGGCGATGTGCAGGTGAAGCAGATGGAGATGTGACGTGATTTCTTGGTGTCGGCCTCGTGTGTTGTGTTGTTGCTGTTGTGTGTCGTAGGAGCCTCTGTTTTCCCATCGTTTCCTTTGGTAATGGAGGGTAGGGAAGTAGGTGGGCAGTCAGGTATATATATCACATGTTATGTCGCTGTTTTGGACGAGACTCAACTCGATGCCTCTCTCTTCTCTCTCTTCTCTCTCTCTCTCTCTCACACACACACACACGCGCACACACACTCACTCACTCAGATTATCCTAGTCATCCTCCTCTTCCTCCTCTTCTCCCTTCTCTTTATCTCTTTATCTCTCTCTCTCTCTCTCTGTCTCTCTGTCTCCGATACATCCTAGATCATGACTTTCTCGTCCCCAAGACAAGGCAGCCACCCATCTCAGAAAATACCGAAACGACATGCCTGGCCGAAATCTCGACGCCTGAGTAATCCAACGCTCTGATTGGCCCAACTTCCGTGGTACCGCTCACGAAATAACCTCAGCGGGAAGGAGCCAACGGAGAGTTCTTGGTTACTGTGTACATAGAGGTCCAGTACCTAGTAGGTACCGTTACCCCTCACTCCCCCGGCAGTCCCCACTGCTATCAACAACCCCGCGCGCCACTGTACGTACTAATAAGCCCACTGTATTTGGCATACTATCACAGTAAGCCCACCGTACTAGGGAAGTGGAGGCAAGCCCCGGAGATCACCCCACCCAGGCAATCCGGGTTGAGATTTCACTGACCTGTCAGGTGCTTCGGATCGCGATCCGTATCCATGCAGCGCGTCGCAATGGCCTCGAGCCCTCCAGAATGATTCCAACCATCAAGTCATGGAGCACAGAAAACTACTACCCAAACCCGAACACCACGAACTCGACCGCTCCGGGCCGTCGAACCCACCTAGGTCTCTTGTCGGCCTGGTGCCCAAAAGAAAAAAGGCCGGCGGCCGCTTTGCCTGCGACCTGTGCCGCTTGAGGAAGTCTGCGGTAAGCATCAAGCCAGCCGGTTGATCTTGTACCACACATATACCACACATTCCTTGTCTTTTTCTAGCTGTTTCCGAGCTATAGCTCATATCACACGCTGCTTAAGAGGTCTCCAGGTGAGTATCCTGGCGACCGTGTCCTGCAATGGTACTGATGACAGCTCCTTGACATTCGCAGTGCGACGGTCAGAGACCAGTATGTTCTACGTGCCGGGCGAAGCGCTCCGAGTGCATCTACAAGGAGAGGGACAAGGTCCGCGGCGACGAGACGAGCGCCGAGCTCCTGCATCTGCTGAGGACCTCGAGCTACGACGACGCCGTCGACCTGCTCCAGAAGTTACGGTCCACCAACGACCCGCTCTCTCTGCTGCCGTCGTCCTCACACCACCCGGGAACGCCAGAGTCGCTCGCCTCCTATTTATCCAAGGCAACTCTGGCGCCCAAGGCCACGGGCATCGAGCTCGAGCTGATGGCACGATACCCCGTCGCGTATCCCTGCCTCTGTCCGGTCGATGTTGAATCGCGGACCTTCGATTTCTGGCCGGGCACGTCAGCCAGCTCGTCGTCCGAGGTCTCTCCGGCCAATGCAAATGCGAGTGCGAGGGGCGCATCGAATGGGCTGACTACCCCTGCGTCGCAAGTGCAGAGCGCACCTGACACTCAGTATCTTGGTTTGTCGACGTCCGAGTCTTCGCCCAATCCCTCGGAAGGACCCCGAACAGCAGGCCCGACCCGAACCTTCTGTGACTTGCGTCTGTCTCAGTTCGACATAGAAAAGTGGACCGACGTTCGCATCGACGACGAGCTAGCAGCCGGCGCCCTGTCCTTCTACCTGGAGACGGACCACCCGGTCCTCGGCTTGTTCGACGCCGACCTGTTCCTCCATGACCTTGTCAGCGGGGAACACAACTTCTGCTCGCCCATGCTCGTGAATGCCGTCCTCGCCTGGAGCTGTGTAAGTAGCCGACGCAGTGCACACCATACCGTTCCCCCCGGTGTTATTATTCCGTCAGCAGACGTCCTAACAGAGAAAATTATTAGCAAGCATACAGTGCAACGGAAGAGGCTGCCGCGCCGTACAAGACCGCCTTCTTCGAGGAAGGGACGAGACGATGGGAGGGGGAAGAACACCGCAACACGCTCACACGGGTTGCATCCTCCCATCTGCTAAGCATGACGGCGATTTCTCACGGCAGAGACGACCTCGCACACCGTTTTCTCGACGAGGCCGTCTCCATGGGCCACCGCATGGGCCTCTATGGTGCGGTCGAGAAGGGGTCGGCCAAGACATGGTTGAACAATCACCATAGCTGGATCAGAGCAGCATCGCACACTGCTTGGGGTGGATACTGTGCGGCTACGTATGTTTTTTGCACTCTCGTGCGGCTTCTCCCTTCCCCCCGTCACTCGCTGATTAGCGGGACTTTTGAAGACATCATTCGCTGCAGTACCATACGCCCTCGATCGAGCATCCGCCCCTCCTGCCCATCCCGGGCAAGCTGGGCTCCGTGCTCCAGCGGAGCACGGGGCACAAATACGACTCGTATCCCATGCCGCACTACGCCGGACAGACGTTCAACAAGCTCTGCGAGCTCTTCCAGATCGCCCACAAACTTCTCTGGGTGTACTATGACGGTGTGGGGAAAGAACACGACACGCCCACCAAGCGAGTGAGCTTGCCGTTCGCCGAGCAGCTGTTCCGCGAGTTTCTTGCCTGGTCGGCCTGCCTCTCGCTCGACCTCGTCAGGTCAGACGAGAACACCCACCATACGGTTCTTATCCAGTATGTCACACAAATCCCTTCCACGGCGTGGCGTATAGGAAAGGCACGTTGGCAGTGTGCTAATCAGAGCGTCGCAATCTAGCACGTATTTTCACTGTCTCGTCCTCGACATCTTCCGCCCATTCCTTGACGAGTCGGCAAACCTGCCATTGGTATCCTTTGAGGCTGCGCAACACCAGCAGCAGGGCGACATTGATGTCGTCTACCGAGCTTCTGTCAACCAACTGAAGCGCCTCGTCGTCTTCTACCTCGCCAAGTTTGATGTCGCCGCGCACTCCGCACTCTGGCGGCCTGCGCTCATATACGTACTGAACGCCCTCATCAGGGACGCAAGGTTATCGCCCGACCTGGCCCGGACCGCCGAGTGGTTGTTCTACTTCCGAGCCTGCATGCTCGCGCTCTCAAAGCAGGTCACGTGTTTCCATATCACCGACAAAATAGTCCAGGGGATCTTGTCCATGGCCGTCCGAGACGAGGTCCTGAGCCGCGCCGAGGCCAGGAAGATGCTGGACGAGGTGCGTCGCCCGAACGGGCCGGACGGCCCACCAGTATTGCCCGATGAGACGGATGTCCGTGACGAGACTGGCTCCTTCATTGTTGACCTAGATCTCGCAGTGAAGGATCCGTCGGCGGCGACCGTGGATGCTTTGGTGGACCAGTTTGACAGCCTTGCCATGCTGGCGGAGGTGGCCTCGATGGTGATCGACGAAGATTGATGAGGCCGGGTGGTCGAGTGGACAAAATCGCGAATACGAAGCAGCTAGGCTGGATGTTTTGCAGCTGTCTTTTTGTGTAACCGTTGAGCGGAATTGCTGACTGCTGACACGAGCGTGCTATTATTGGCGGGAGGTCACGCGCATATCGCATGCGTCCGCCGCTCTCGTTCGACTTTTTTGCTGCATCGTGTGTGGTTTCCCGGCATGCTTTCCAGCAAATCCGAGCTGGACGCATTGCAACACTTCATGCATACAACGTGAACACGCGGCTCAGGGTTGGAAGAGCAAGCCAATGAGATTTAATGACGCAATGTTATG
The DNA here is from genome assembly GCA_023628855.1 of Coniochaeta sp. PK30-01. NCBI lineage: Eukaryota > Fungi > Ascomycota > Sordariomycetes > Coniochaetales > Coniochaetaceae > Coniochaeta > Coniochaeta sp. PK30-01. Next base: position 57,108 of record JAMAJW010000009.1, on the reverse strand, counting down.
TGCAGCGTAACCACGACTTGGCTCGATAACCATGCAATCTGCTGTCGTTCCGGAGGCACTGTTCTACTAGAGCTCCAGAGCAGGTGATGCTATTTCCCGGCCGGCTACAGGGGCTGTCTGAGCCTCAGAAGGCAACTAGTTCGCCCAATCCTATACACAGTCACGACAACCGCCCCTCGGCTCGGTAGTGGGGTGTCTCTCCGCGGGTTCATGCACAGAGCCTCGTCTGGCACTCCGATCTGCTAGACGTCCCATGCCCAAACACATCTGCGTACCGGGCACATCACGTCGGTGCCGTGTGCGGGTGAAGGCCGTCCCGCCGTCAGCATGTGGCTCATCAACGCGCGGACCTTGACGTTGGAAGAAGTCGTCAACCCCGAAGAACACCGCTACGCCATCTTGTCGCATCGGTGGGGCAGGGACGAGGTCGGCTTCCACGATATAGCGGATCTGCCCCGGGCGCGGCGCATGGCCGGCTTCCACAAGATCCAGATGACCTGCCGGAAGGCGCTGGAGAAAGGTATCCCATACGCCTGGGTAGACACGTGCTGCATCGACAAGACGAGCAGCGCCGCCCTCTCGGAAGCCATCAACTCCATGTTCCGGTGGTACAAGCTGTCCTCGGTCTGCTTCGCGCATCTGTTCGACCTCAAGCGGGAGTCGTTTGTGCTGGATGAGGAGGACGAAGATGAAGGGCAGCGGGAAGAGACGCTCGTCGAAGACCTGGCGGACTGTCAGTGGTTCAGCCGGGGCTGGACCCTGCAGGAGCTGATCGCCCCGGAAGTGGTCGAGTTTTATGATAGGGGCTGGCAGTTCCGGGGAACGAAGAGCCTCCTGCGACAAAGGATATCCGAGATAACGGCAATCGACGTAGACGTTCTCGAGAACTGCGAGTTGCTGTCGACCGTTGCTGTCGGACGTCGGATGTCGTGGGCCTCGGGCCGCGAGACAACGAGGGTGGAAGACGGCGCGTACTGTCTTCTCGGCATCTTCGACATCCACATGACCATGATCTATGGCGAAGGGTCCAACGCCTTTCTCCGGCTCCAGGAAGAGATCGCCAAGCAGTCAAACGACCTCTCGCTATTTGCCTGGACAGCACACATCGACCGCAACGGCCACCCGAGCCGGGTAGACGACCACCGACCGCTTCCGTGGACGCATGGCCACCAGGAGTACCGCGGTATACTGGCCAAGTCTCCCTCCGAGTTCGCAAACTGCCGCGACCTCAGCACGTGCCGTGACCAGATCGCCCCCATGAAGGAGTTCGTCATGAGCAACAACGGGTGCTTGAGGATCGAAACGTCCCTGGCCCCGGCCCGAGGCAAGGACTACATCTTCTCGCTCGACTGTACGGACGGGACGTTGGACAGAGACGGCCGCGAAAAGCGCCTCGGAATCCACCTGATGAAGACGGAGACGGGATACGTGAGATGCCGCGTTTCCGAGACCTTTGCGACCTTCGACCGCATGCTCTGGTCCGGCCCCCGCGCTACGGTGTATATCCGAAAAGACCTCACCCCAACCGAGTCTGTCAGGGTGCGCATACAACTGCAAAGCTCGCTCATCTTCCACTTCCACACGCCGCACAGGTACAAAGTCCACAAAGTCCAGGCCCGGCCGTCGAGCGTGTGGGACGCCAACGGAAGGCATTTCATCACCAGCGACCAGGAGAACTTTACCGCCCTGATTCAATTCACTCTGAAACCGAGATGGTGGAGGTTCATCATCGCCTGCGGCCTGATAGATCCTCGGTCCACAAACCCCGAGATCATCGGCCCTCTCCCGCTGGAAACGCACGGGGGGCTGGTGCCGTGGGTGGCCATATACACGGACCAAGACCCGGCGGCCAGGAAACAGATCGAGGCCATCGACAAGATAGTCAAGTCCAGCGACGAGCGAAGCTTAGCCCGACTACGCGACCAGGTACTGCGGTGGCACTCGCACAAGGACGGCCGGCTGCCTCTCAAGGAAATGCTGGACACCGCCAAGGTCGCGTCCGACGACCAAGGCGAGATGCGCTATTCCCTGGCGGTCCGCCGCGACTACAAGGATGGCATCCCCGTGTTCAACGTCAGCGTGATCCTCGAGGAGCTCAACCGGCTCGAGGACGACGATGACTACGACGACGGCGGCGACGGCGGCGACGGAGGCAGCAACGACACGGACCCGGGGTACACGCCGGGGCCCGGATTCGTCCCGAGATGGGTGCCTCAAGCACCGCGGGCCGCCACTCCCCGGGCGGCCGGACCGCCACCCTTCGAGGGGCAAGCGCATCGGCAGCACCGCCACGCGGCGCCGCCTCCGCAGCGGCCCGCCTACGTCACGCGTCCGCCGCCCTTTGCACCGAACCCGCGGTCGCCGGGCTGGGGCTCACCCGCCATGCCCTATGCACCGAGTGGTGGTGGGGCCGGAGTATATCCTGGCCCTGCGGTGTTTCCGGGAGTAGCGTTCGGCCCGGACCCGGCGGCAGGGCCGTTCAGCCCCGGCTACGCGCCTCCGCCAAGTCCTTACGGCAACCCGTTCGTGGCCAGTCCTGGACCCGGGCCTGGCTATGGCTATGGACCTTGGAGCAGGTGAACGTAGATCTCATGAGCATCGGACGTGGCATCTCACTCTTGCACATCAGATTGCTTTAATCCACTGTCTTTAGCTGGTGGCGACGTTCCGCTTATTTTGCTATGTCACGGCGTCACGACTGGCACGGAAGAGACTCACTGGCCTCTCGCCCAACGCTCAAATCCCCGTGTCGTACTCGGCCGTACTCGGACATCATGGTCTCGTTTGGGAGGGACGCTTAAACCAACCATTGGCAGAAGAAGAAAAAAAAGGGATAAATGATAACATATGCGCGGTCTTGCAATTCACACCTCAGTCCAACTTCCGCAACAGCGTCTTCTGCCACCACCTCTCGCCCTGCTCGACGATGGTCCGCCAGCTCTCGGCGCGCTTGAACATGTGGCCCTCGCCCTCGAGCACGATCAGGTCGACGTCGCCGCCGCGCGCGTCGATGCGCGCCTTGACGTCGCGGCTCTGCTGGATCGGCACGACCGTGTCCGCGTCGCCGTGGACCAGCAGCAGCGGCGCCGCGATGTCGCCGGCGCGGAACAGCGGGCTGCGCTCGCGGAAGACGGCCTCGCGCTCGTCCGGGGGGGTGGTCGCGCCGTCGAAGCCCATGAGCAGGTCCATGTACCGGCTCTCCATCTTGTGCGTCTCGACGTCGAGGGCGCGCACGTCGCTGACGCCGCAGTAGCACACGCCGCCGGCGAAGGCGCCGCCGTAGTGCACCAGGCTCTGCAGCACGTTGTAGCCCCCCGCGCTGCCGCCCACGATGCCGACGCGCCGCCCGTCGACGCGCTGCTGCCCTCCCCCCGCGCGCGCGCGGGCTGCTGCTGCCAGGTACTCGGCCGCGTCGCCGGCGTCGTCGGTGTCGGCGACGCCCCACCGGCCGAACAGCGCCTCGCGGTAGGCGCGGCCGTGGCCGGAGCTGCCGGTGTAGTTGATGGCGAAGACGGCGTACCCGCGGGTGAGGAAGTACTGGTCCGCCATCTTCAGCCCGGGGCTCGAGTGCGCCGTCGGCCCGCCGTGGGTGGTGATGAGGAGCGGCGGGAGGGTGCCCTCGGGCGCCGAGAAGGACGGGTTGTGCGGCGGCCAGAAGAACCCGTGCACGTCGCGCGGCGGGTCTGCCCTGCGCGAGGGGAAGCTGATCGGCACCGGGGTGCTGAACAGAGACGGCGGGTAGTCCGTGTCCGTGCACGAGCGGATCAGCCTCACTGTCGGGCTCGCCGCGGACGAGGCGACGTCGATGCTGTAGACGGCTTGGGGAGCGGTGTAGCCGGCTCCGACGGCCAGGACGGAGGTGGACGAGAGGCGCGCCAGGTTGTCGAAGCGCATGTCTTTGAGCGGGGTGTCGAGTCTGGTCCAGGCGGAAGTGGCCAGATCGACGTGGACCATGTCGTACGAGCCGAACTTGACCGGGGCCGCAATGAGGGATGTTGCGCTGAGGAATACGTAGCCTTGGCTGCATGGGAGACATTTAGTCAGTGAGCTGTACTGTACAATTTGGAAGAAAAAGGGGGCAGAACCACACTCACCATCCTAGAAAGAAGGACGAATCACCAAACTCGTATTCCTCCAAGCCGTCCAGCTTCACCAGTGTAGCCTCGGTCTCGTCCGGCTTCCTCCGGAACAGCTGGCGGAAGTTTAACTTCTTCTCTCCGCAGAAGAACAGTGTCCCGTCGGGGCTCCATCGCGGCTCTGTAACGCACTCTCCATCGCCGCCAGCAACAAGCTCGACGTTGTCGACAGCCCCTGTCTCCCGCCAGTCCGCCCAGTAAAGCTTGGTTTTTGTGAATGGCATGTCTGGATGGTCCCACTGCTTCCAGACGACCCTGGTGCCGTCGGGGCTGAAACGCGGATACGAATAGAAGTCGGCCGTTGAGGCCACCCGTCTGACCTCTGCCGTGTCTATGTTGATGGCGACGACGTAGTTCCGTACGTCGGCGGGCGCGGGTTTCTCGTGGTCCTCCTCGACGGCCAGCACCCAGGCGGTCTGCCTGCCGTCGGAGACGCGCGGGTGCACGTCGAAGTCGGCGTAGCGCAGGGTTGCCGACTGGAGCAGAGGCGCCACCTTGCCGCTGTCGACGTCGAGCAGGTTGACCGACCTGTCCTTGGCATCCGAGAAGATGATGCGCAGGGCCCGGTGCTCCTCTCCGGCGGGGACGACGGCATATGGCAGTCCGCCGTATTCGTAGACGATGGTGCTCGCGCTGGACGAGTCCGGGAGGACGTGCTTCGTGCCGCCGTCTGGCAGCACCTCGACAATCCCCTGCGTGCCGTCGGCGCGGGATTCGAGGAAGAAGCCCCGCCCGGAGACGGGCTGCGCCACGGTTTGTCAGTGACGTGGGAACTCCAGAGTAGCTCTGTTCGAGCGGGCGTGGCTCACATCAGCCCTCGGGGAACTCAGCGTTCTGCTTCCGGCAGTGACGGCCTCGGCCGTGAGCGGGCTGGTCCACGTGCCATATGGGGCGACTGTCTTCACTGCCATTGCTTCGAGGTGCTATGCCTTGCTTGCCCTTGGTTGTCGAGTATGTTGGGTAACAGCGTCTAGGGACTCAAGTAGCTCTAGTACAATTTGTGATGGTCCTCAGCGGATATCTAACTTATATGAGGACCTGGCGTGTTAGTGTGTGAAGCCGTCAGCAGCCGTTATACGTAGCTTGTTAGCCAGTCGCTTATGTGGTGCCGCGTTGCGGAGTACAGTTGCAGTACTTATATCCGTGCTGACACAGACCTCGGGGCGCCTTGGCAATAACGGTAAAGGGTGTTGTGTACTACGCAGTTCGATACGCGGTTGCTTGCTGACCGCAGGGTACTCCAACCGAATCAGGAAGGAGACCAAGTCACGTCAGACGTCTGCATTGGACAGCTCGCAACGACTTTTCGGATAAATCAAGCTATCGTCATTGTTTTTTTTTTTTTTGGTCCTCCAGAAGCCCACAATGGGGCAGCTCGTGAGGGTCTGCAAACAAAGAAATATGATCCGCTAATGTGGCCTTCTACGCCGGAACATCATGCCAGATCTTCCAGCTCAGCTGCGCATCAGGGGCGATCCACCTCGAAAACAGAAGCCCATCCGGGCTGCTCGCTTCTGCTGAAGCATCCTCTCGACTCTCATCGATGACTGGCGGGTGTCCGAGCAGCAAGTCCGCCACCATGCGGCCGAACACTACGCTCCCCCAGGCGTTGAGGTGCGTCATGTCGGTCGGATTCAGGTTGTACGCCTGCGCGGCCTCACTGCCGATCGCGTCGACGTAGCTCAGGCTCGCCTGGTTGAGGTCGAGCACCCGCGCGCCCGCCGCCCGGCCCGCGGCCATGGTCGCCAGACGCTGGTCGTGCAGGCTGTCCGCGGCCACGTGCGGCGTGGAGAACACGCGCCGCGTCAGGGGCGTGACGAGTATCGGCTCTCCGCCCGCCGAGCGGACGTCGCCCGCCATCTCTTCCAGGTTGGCCTGGTACTGCGACAGGGATATGTTGGCGGCTGCCTTCTGGTCGTTGTGGCCAAACTGTGGTCGCCGCAGGGTCAGCCGGCCGGCAATTGTCGGTCCCGTTTCTCTCTGGCTTGTCAGGTTAACGGGCGCGCGCACGCACCTGGATCGTCACATAGACGTCAGAGTAGGACGTCGAGTTCCTCACCCGGCCGATGACCGTGGCCCAGTCCCCGCCGGCGACGAAGGAGACGGTCGTGGCGCCGTTGTGGCCGTAGTTCACGCCCCATGCTCCGTTGCGGAGGAACGACAGGAAGCCGTTGCCCCAGCCGCCGCCGTCGGTGGACTGTATCGCCGTCGTGGAGTCGCCGGCGAGGAAGAAGGCCGCGGGTTTCCTTGAACAGGAACTCCTCTCCCTCGTTGGGGAGGCGCCTGCCATACCGAGCAAGCCCAAAACCACAAGAGCTGACCGAGTTAGAGTTGAGAGAATCATGATGGGACCTGGGACCGAGGACAAATACAGTTTAAAGACCTGGAGACAATGCAGTCAAGGATCGCGAGTGTGCATACCGGCTTATATGCGATCTTGACCTTAGATCGGCGCCGTGGTCAATATGTATCTAGGTGTCGAATAGGACTGCACCACGGTCATGATAGGAAGCTAACCGCAGGCGCCAGTTTGTCCGCCCGACTCTGGACTTCCAGCATTCGGGAGAAAAGGAGGCGAGGATGAGGGGCTCCGGGTAGAAGGGAAAATTCATGAATGGACCCTGGCAAGTTGACGTCGAACGCGACGGGGTTGGAAATGCGGAGAAGTCGAGACGAGGCGGGGGATTATTAGACTTGGTTTGTTATTTTACCCAGCGAGACTTGCCAGGTCGACAGCAAGACCCGGGACAGTCAACTTCTGCGACTAAATAGATTGCATTCAAGCAAGACCGATAACTCCAGTGGACGCCGCCATGCTAGTATATTAGACAACGCCTTTGCCCATGCTCGGAATGCGAGTGGCAGCCGCGCAAGCGATGAACGCCGGCTTTCCAACTTGTACATGTGTCTCATCGATTGCGATTGCTCGACCATCTTCTGACCATGAATTCGCGGACTCTGTACTCCTTCAGGGCGGCTGAGATTCCTCCCGCAGCCATTGCTGCCTCGAACACATGAGGAGGCGGGACGTCTACGTACACGAGGACGAGGGACTTTAAGACGTGAGACAGGACACGGTTCACGCCGTGGAGCCAATGCCAGGACTTGCGAGGCGCCTCGACCCCGTTCTCCCTCCACCAGGAGTGGGAGTACGACGGCATGACGATGAGGCCGAACTCGGCGTGGTCGAACACCGGCCCGCGCGTGTAGAGCATCCAGTCCACGCCGAATTTGATGCCATGCCTCGGAACCCAACCTAGCGAGCGGAAGTGGTGATAGACCACATAGTGAACGAGGAAGGGGTCGCTTGGCTGAAGCTCCTGTCTCGGGGGGAAGTAGGAGTGCGACCTGAACAGTGCCAAGAGCCTCTCCCGAGGCAGAGGCACGTTGGTGTCCGGATCCAGAATAGAGAGGGCACCGATACCGTAGGCAAGGAAAAAGGCTTCTTCTGCTGAGAGCTGAAGATGTTCCTTGTTCTCAATGTCCGCCGCGGTACTAAGTGAAGAAGCAGCAGTTTCCGGCGACGCCGGCGACACGGAAGGCTTGTCCTTCCGCTTCTCTTCCGGGGCACTTGCCTCGACAGGTGTTAGAACGGGTCTCGCGGGAATAGAAATGGTTTCGACATTGGCGGTCCCGTTGCACTTTGCAACGGTAACAGACCGGTCCGGACTGGGAGGATCACAGTGAAGGAATGTGGTAGATTCAACAGTGGCGGAGAATCGCACACTCTTCCTCCTCCGCTTCGGCGGCTTCTCTTCGGCGGCGTCAGGCGTCGCCAGCGTATGCTTCGACCCTGGCGTGTCCAACAGCGTAGGAGCAGTGTTGATCGAACCGAGGATCGGGCCGTTGGCATGATCATTGAGATGTGCGGCCTTGTCTTTAGCTCGTGGGCTGGCATCTGCCCCGTCTTCGCCCGTAGTTTGAAGGCGAGACACAATGCTGGAAACACCACCCCGAATGTCGAGACCTTGATGTGGCTCAATTACATCACGGGCTCCACCAATGAGCAGATCCTTATCCAGAGGTGCGGAGTCCGTGCCTAATCGAAGTGCGGATAGGGAGTTGGGCAGCGCGAGGAGCTCCAATGGGCCGACGGGTGACTTTGACATTGCGGACCTCGCTGGAACATCATCCGAGATTTTGAGGTTCGTCATATGGCTGGTACCATTGACGGTCACGCCACACAATGCAGATGGTTTAGTAGGTTCCGCAAGCATGACGGCGGCCAACGAGTTTGGTAGCGCAAGCAGTTCCATCGGGCCAACGGGAGCCCGCCAGTGAGACGGCTTGTCCAAGGGACGGCCGTGTATCGTTGTCGTTACTGTGGATGCGTTGCTTAGCTTCGCCTCTACCACGTCTCGCCCGGCGGTACTTTGATCAAGCACCGTGCTCTCCGGTACCGTCGCAGCATCGGGTGTGAGTTGGAGCTCATAGGCAGAGTTCGGCAAAGCCAGTAGTTCCAGGGGACCTACGGGTGCCTTCGATAGCAGAGGTGCATTGGACAGCACAGGTGCGATTATCACGGCCGGAGAAGCTTCAAACGAAGGAGACTTGATACCATGGTTCGTAGGAGCAAGGGTATGAGTATCGAGGCGGGTAGGTGGTGGGCCATGTGGGGAGCTCCCCTTTGCAACGCCGTTGGGTGGGACGCCTGGCTCTGTGCCCGCGTCTGTAGGCACTGCCACGGTCTCTTGGATCGTAGTCACACTAGCGTGGAGGGACGTCGCCGCTGTGGCTGACGAGGCGGATGAACCCAGAGACACGGTTGCTTTACTTGACGCGGAACGCGGCTGTGACTTGGAGGCCGAGAGCTCAAGCCCAAGCTCGGCCTGCTCGGCCGGAGACGGCGACGTCACGGCGGAACTGGCGGTGGACTGTGCCTCCTCGCGCCGTATCCGCTCAAGCGCCTCTTGTTCGGTCCTGGCGCGTTCCCATTTGAGCTGTCGCCGCTCTTCGCGCCTCACGGCGGTGCGTTGCTCGCTGACATCTCCGCCAGCGGTGCCCCGCCGGATCTGCTCCCGCTTGAGCCAATTGGGCTCACTGCGACTCAGGTTGCCCTTGCCGTAGAAGCCTTGCTCCCATAGTGCCCTAACAGCCACGGGATCCGTGACATGCACGGATCGCGAGTCTGGGTCCCAGACGCCAGTATGTATCGCGGATGGCTCGGCTGGCGGCGGCGACAGCACCTGTCTCATCCATGTGTATACGAGATGAAACAGTGAGATCGGGTTGTTGGGGTAGAACGAGGGGAGAGGGAAGGTCCGGATCGGAGCCGGCAGGGCGTAAACCTGGTTGAGAGGCGGTCCTCTGGGCCTTGGCCGTGGTTGAGGACCAAGAACTGGCTCGGTGGCGGGGCCATTCGCATCCATCGGGGAGATGTTGCTCGGCAGTGCGGTTGTACTATCAGCCATGATCTTTCCAGCTCATGTCGGACTGGCCAAAGCAAAGTCAGCAAGTCTACAATCAACCAGTTGACGGAAGACAGAGTAGAATCGGAATATAGCAATGGCAGCGAAGCTCAGATACCGTTGTAGTCTATAATTGCGGGCCATCACCGAGAGGTTTTGAAGACTCTCTAGGCACAGAATTGGAAAGGTTGTCATCATAGCAAGGGCGACGACGACAGACAATGGCCACATCACCTGTAGATGTAGTCCGTGTCCTCGCCTCGCCCGTGGGAATCCGGAACGGATGGGATAGGAAAAGCGAAGGTGAAGGGTCGACTTACCACTTGTGTCTACAGAATGGTGTACATCCTAAACTCCCAGCAAATAGTGAAATCTGCCATGCAGACCAGCTGAAGCTGTTCAGGTCAATTGGGATTGCGCCTTTTCCATGGAGGAAGCAACACACGTGGAATGTATTGCTGGAGTTGAACTTGGAGTTCGAAGCTCTCTCGACTCATGATTCTGACATCTGGAAATTTATGGTCGAGCTGTTTTTTTTTTTTCCTGCGCCCTGGAACTTTTTTTTCTGCTCTGCCCACTAAAAGCGGGTCTGTCCTGTGGTCCGTCCGGGATAGTGGACGGGCATCGGTCAGCAACAAACACGATCCTGACGATAACATCCATCCCGCCGTCCCGGTCTCCTTACACCCTAAGGTACGTACCTCAAGTAGGCCGGGCGGACCTGCCCAACTAACGGAAAGGGCCTCATCAGTCCGTACCGAAGGTACCTACCTAAGGTACCATAGTTCAGCGCCTCCAGGTCCAACCTTGACGGGAAGCTCCAAACCGGGCAGTCGCGCTGTCCCTGACTGGCCTGTTGCGCCTGCCAGCAAGGAAAAGGAATTGCCGCAGCGCGGCCATCAACATCATCACCCAATCCCCATTTTCCACTCCATCGCCAGCATTTTAATGACTCGGCATCCCAGCCAGGCGATTATGAGAGGGATCAAGACCCTCCATTTCCTCGACCGAGCTTTCCGGCGCTGGTCCACCTGGCCTTTGGGAATTGGGACTGGACTGACACGCAAGCGACTACTACCGATGCTGGAGCAATGATATTCAGACGAATACACGTACAGTACTGTACTACCTGCCTGTAAGGTAAGGTAGGCCTTAAGGTAATTAAGATGACATAATTTCCTCCCCAACTGCCCGCAGTGGAAAGCCATTTTTTATGGTTTTGTTTTTTTTATTTAATTCTTTTTCTTCTTGTTCATTTCCTTCCATTCATTCGTCTACTCGATCAGCTTCTACCTTCTGCTTGGCCTTCGACAAGAGGCTTGCTTCAGTCCCTCTCGGTGAGCTCCATGACGCTTCAAAATGTTGATATGCCAGTGATCTTACAGGGCGCTGCCTTGATCTGCTTGGTATGGAGCGTCTTCGTCTTCTGCGTCCAGACTGTGGGCATCGTGCAGCTGTAAGACCGCACTCCTTGTCCTCTTTTCCTTTTCCTTTTCCCTTTGTCTCGTCTGATGCTCCCGAGCACTTGACTATATATTCTAAAGGGCCCCTTGTTGGCTCTCGTCGAACGTGTTCCTCGTCCTCCAATAGTCGTCCGTACATGCTTGCTGACAGGCCCTGCTCTCGTGCCCAGGTTCCGGTACTTCTCCAACCCTCCCCCAAAACCCGTGTCGCCGTCCTTGCCCAAAGACGAGATACCGCATGTGACCGTCATCAGGCCGGTCAAGGGCTGGGAGGATGGCTTTTATGACTGCCTGGCCGCATCCTTCCGACAGAACTACCCGAGGGACAAGATGACCGTATACCTCTGCGTCGCATCCGCCGACGACCCCGCGTATCCCTATCTGGAACGCCTCGTCCGACAGTTTCCCGGCTTCGACGCCCGGATTCTGATCGAGGAGCAGGACCCCGTCCTCCACGGCCCGCACGGCAGCGTGGACAACCTGGGTCCGAACCCCAAGGTCCGGAACATCAGCCGCGCATACCGCGAGGCCAAAGGGGACATCATCTGGATCGTGGATGCCAACGTCTGGATCCCAGTGGGCGTCGCCGGCAGGATGGTCGACAAGCTCTGCGGCTTCCGCTCCGACGGGCGGCGCGCGCGACCGTTCAAGTTCGTCCACCAGCTGCCCCTCGTCGTGGACATCCCCCCCGCCGCCGCGCCGCCGTCCGCCTTGCGATCCTGGTCCTCGTCCTGGTCCTCGCCCTCCTGCGGCGGTCGCCTGGACGAGATGTTCATGTCCACGACGCACGCAAAGTTCTACTCGGCCATCAACACGGTCGGCGTCGCGCCCTGCATCCTGGGCAAGTCCAACATGTTCCGCAAGTCGCACCTCGACACCTTCACCGACCCGGCCCAGAACCCGCTGCTGGCCTCGTCCGCCAGCGTGCGCGGCCGCGGCATCGACTTCTTCTCCTCGTACATCTGCGAGGACCACCTGATCGGCGAGCTGCTGTGGCGCTCCTACCTGCCCGGCTTCTCCAACCACGGGCTCGTCTTCGGCGACCCGGCCATCCAGCCCATGTCGCTGATGTCCGTGTCCGACTACGTCGCCCGCCGCGTGCGCTGGCTGCGCGTGCGCAAGTGGACCGTCATGCTCGCCACGCTCGTCGAGCCCGGCGTCGAGAGCCTGCTGTGCTGCGGCTATTTCTCCTTCGCCGTCACGACTCTGCCGTGGTTCCGCCAGCTCCTGCCCCAGACGTGGTCTGCCATGGCGGCCGTCTGGCTCTGTTCCGTGACGATATGGATGCTGCTGGATCGGCTGGTCAGCTCCCTCCTGCTGCAGTTCAGGAGCGTCGAAGTCGACGAGAACACGCCTTCGTACGCGAGGGGCGTCGGCCGGCCGGGGGGCGTGCCGGCGCGGCCCTTTGCGGCGTGGCTGCGGGCGTGGATCGGCAGGGAGGCGCTGGCGCTACCGATCTGGACGTGGGCCGTCCTGCTGGGGACCACCGTGGTCTGGAGGGGGAAGAAGTTCTCCGTGAGGATGGACATGCGGGTCGTCGAGATCCCCACGGGCGAGGAGCCTTCGGTGCCGGAGAGTGTTCCGTTGGCGAACGGATCAAGCTCGGGTCGGCGAAGCAAAGATCGAGTCGAATGACTGGCCACTTGGATAGATATACCATTAGTGTGATCCTAGTCCTCCGGCTGGCTGTGTAACAAATAATCAAAACGACCTAAAAATTAATTGTACTCGCTCGTAGTTCCGCGTGCTTCGGGCGTGGATCCTTGGACTCCGGAGTGACTCGTTGGGCAGTCACGCAAATTACACATCCGGCAAAGAGTTGGAACTCTCGGAGCAAGGTTGTCAATTCATTAATCATCTAAAATAAGAAGGTAGGCGCCATACGGTCGGCGTGTGGAGGGAGGACAACGATATAAGACGGTATCTTGTCATATCCCCATAACGCCAGGCAAATAAGTTAAAGAGACCCTTTTTCCATAGCCATGCCAACCCGACCAGAAAATCAACGCATAAAGCCCGCCCCCTGCCGCATGAGCTCTTACTAATAAATCCAGGTGCTCGGCAGCAAAGACTAGTCCCACTTCTTCGCCTCGACTCCTTCGGGGGGCACCGTCTCGACGGTCCGGTTGCCGACGTCGCTCCAGTCCGTGCTCAAGGCCGTGCCGTTGCTCTCGGTGAAGCTCTTCATCATGGCCCGCTGCTGCTCCGGCGTCGCGTTCTTGTACAGCTGCTTGAAGAAGAAGTTGACGTCCTTGTCATCCTCGTCGTTGACGACTTCGCTGTCGACTACCTTGTCCCAGTTCTTGGGCCCAGACTTGCTGCTCGTCGGGTAGGCGGGGGCCGGCTGCGAGTCAGTGGAGGCCTTGGGGCCGCTGCTCGGAATGGTGGATGCGCTGAGCTCGTCCGGTTGCACGCCGGTGGCCGCGGAGGTGGTCGCGGTGCTGGAGGACGGCGACCCCGCGCTCGCCCGTTCTTGTGCGCCCTCCGCCGGCTGCCCGATGACTTCGCTGCCCCACGAAGCCCACTTCACGCCCGGCACCGCCTTCTGGAGCACCAGCTCGATCTTGCGTGGCGACACGGTGCACCGAGACGAGGCAGGGACGATCTGGCCTCCGAGATACAGGGTTGAATAGGACTCTCGATCTCCCGGCTTGACGTACGGAGCGGCCTCGCGGGGAATGGGGTGCAGCACCACGTAGTTGTCTTGGAATGTCGGCTGCAGCGCCTCCTTGTCGACGCCCTTGACAAAGAGGCTGATGGTCACATTCTGGGCCGTCTGATAGAAGTCCGCCCTCGCCTTGAGCTTCTCGTCCGGCACAGAACCAGGTTCCGGCATGGGCTTCGGCGGCGCGTCGGACCGCTCCAGGTCGGAAGATACGGCTGGTGGTTGAGTGGCGGCGCCCGTACCCTTCATCGTGTTGTCGGACTCGTTCTGCTGCAAGGCCGGCCGCGGGGGGATCTTGGTAACGTCAACCTTCCTGCCAGGGTCGTCTCGCGGCAGGGTCTCCATCTTGCCCAAGGCCTGGCACCTCCAGACATAAGCCCTATTCCAATCCTGTGACGCAGCGGTACTCGAGCTCAAGGCCTGCGCGACGGCTCCGTTGCTGGAATTTCCCTGCTTGGGCTGACCGGCCGTATCCGCTTTTGCCTGTTCAAGCGTGACCGTGTAGAAACCCCGCTCGTCGACCTGCTTCTCGACTCCGTCGTCTTCTCGAGCCGGTCGACCCTCACACAACAGCTGGCTCCACTTGGCGCAGCAGTCGGCGTCGGCGTAGCGGCCCATCTTCAGCAGCACGACGGCACGACGATACTGGGCGTCGGTCATCTGCTTGCGAGAGTTGCCCGAGCCGCGCTCGGCCGCGGCGTGGTAGGCAAGCTCGGCATCGTGGAGGGCCTCGGGGTATCTCTGGAGCTGCTGGTTCGCTTGGGACCGCGCGAGGAGCCATGCCGGCGACTGAGAGGTCGCGAGCGCGCGGTCGAGGTGGGCCAGAGCTTCGGCATAGTTGCGGGCCTTGAGAGCTTCGAGGCCCTTTTGGCCGTGGGCAGCCATCGTCGGATACTGGAGTTATTCTGCCTGCGTTATGATCTTCGATGAGTACAGCCGCGTTTGTTGTTTGGTGGTCCGCTCGAAGTGCGGCTTGTTTGCTGTACTGTATAGAGGAAGTTAGAGATGGTGCTTAGTGTCGACGGTGGGTGTTAGGGTTGGAGATCTGGTGCAATGGAACCTAAAGGAGACGAAGAGGGTATTTATTACCCTGGATGAGAATCTTGAAATTTCAACAACCTGCACAGTTTGAATTGCTAAAGTTCAAGAAACCACCTGCCTGAAGCTTAGGTGGTTGGAAGCTGGGAGAAGCTCCAAGAGCTTCGGGGCTGCGGGGCACCAAATACTGCCGCCGCTGGACTTAGACTTGTATTGATCGCACTTCGCTTGCCTAATTGGGTTAGACCGTCGCTGCTCTCAACCTGACCTTACCTTACCTTACTGTGGTACCTACCCGGTAGGGTACCTTGGTGTGCAGGTATGGCACTTCATACCTACCCTTAGTGTATATCATCAAGGCATTAATTAGGATTAGATATAGTAGTCTAGACGCTCTTACAAAGTACCGGACACGGCCCCTCTCCTCAGACGACTGTCTCCTTGGGATACTTCTTGGCAAACATGCCGAGAGCCTTCATGGGGAACACAAACTTGTAGTTGGGATACCAGATCATGCACGACTTGTTGAAGACTCCCTCAATGGCCTCCTGCAGCCACTCACCGTTGGGCTGCTGCCGTTCCATGATGAGCTTGATGCCCCTCCGGATCGGCTCCGGGTCGGGGTACTCGGCTTTCATCAGCCCGATCAGCGCCCAGGCCGTCATGACCACCTGCGAGCCCGTCGGGTGCTCCGTATACACCATTTGTTCGCACGACTGAGAAGAGTTAGCAAAGTGTCTTCAACTAGGTGCATGCCGACGGAAAGGGGGTCTACCTTGTACGATTCAGACCAACCCCCATCTGCTCTCTGCTTCGATACGAGGAAATCGCAGCCCCTCTTCGAACTCGAGCTTGTCTCGTACGTCTCGCCGATGCTAGCCAGGCTCTCCAGCGCGAACATGCCGGCGTATGTGAAGCAGATGCCCCAGCTGCCGTACCAGCTACCGTCAGGCCGCTGAGCCGTCTTGATCCATTTCACTGCTCTGTCGACGAAGATGTTGATGTCCTTGGCCCGGTAGTCCGGCCAGTACCGGTGGAATAGCGAAAGCGCCGTGACAACAGCCGTCGTGCATTCCGGGTACTCGTATTCGACCATGATCCGCCCAAAGACCTCGGCCGTGTTCAGGATTTCCATCCACTCGCCCGCCCGAGCTGGCTCGTAGGAAGAGCAGCCGCCGGACGGGTTCTGGTACGTCAGCAGCGTGTCGATGGCGTCAAAGATCCTCCGGTCATCGATCAGCGTTGGAAAGCCGGCCGTCTTCTGCAGGATGACGACGGACTTGAGGGCTTCCGACACGCAGTCGCTCACGGCATATCCCTGGTCCTTGTTGCTGAACGCCCACCCGCCTTTCCTCTGCTGGCGGTAGCACTTGGACTGCTGCTCGACATTCTCCCGAATCTGTTGGCTATCCAGGTACTTCAGCGCCTTGAGCAGCATTGGCCGGTATCGCGCTTCTTGGGTGAGACCCGCATCCATGACGGCCTGGATGGCGAACGCCGTGTCCCAGCACTGCACTCCGTTGGTGCCGTTGCAGTGCAGCCCGTCTTTATTGACCCAGAGAAATTCTTCGATTCGCTCTCGGTGCCGCTTGACCGAGTGAGAGTCGGGTCCGTCCCTGGCAAAGCAGCACACGAGGTTCATGGTTCCGTTCACCGGTGCGAGGTCGGCGTAGTCTGTATTGGCATCCTCCATGTCGATCAGCTCCGAGACCCAGTCCTCCGCGCGCTCGGCCAGCGACTTGGTGCGCAGGTACGGATTCCAGACATTGACTATCAGCGTGTTGAGGAGGTTGAGCAACCCCGACTTGGGGTGGTAGTTGTCCTCCTTTGCGATGGTGTTTCGGTTCCCCACCCAGTCGATCTCCTCCCACGGCTCGACAAACAGTTCGCTTTGCAACGCGCGGATAAGGTCAGTCTCTTCCGCCACCCACCGCTTCGACCACAGGAATGACATGGCGAGGAACACTTGACGGATGTGGATCCACCATCTCCAAGGCGCAAAGGGCACCCAGTCCGGCAGCAGCCACAGCTCGGGTGGGATGGGATTGACGATATCCCACTTGGCGATGCCGAGGACAGACAGCCAGAACTTGCACCAGTGCGGGCCGTGTGTTGCTCCTCCCAGCTTGTGCAGCGTCGCGCGCGCGCGTACCATCTTTGGATGGTCGGCATCGACACCGACCAGACGCAGAGTGACATAGTTCATGGCGGTGCCAAAGACCGAGCTATCGGCTTCGATGTGTAACCCCCATCCGCCATCCTCGGGATGCGTCCGGTTGAAAAGGTAGTTCTTGATCTCGGTCGCGTAATACCAGGGAATCGGAGTCTTGGTAGCGTACCAGGCCATGACGACGCTCGGGAGGAGGAACATGGGGCCGCCATATTCGCATCCCCAATGGCCAGACGGCAGCTGGAGCTTTTCGAAGAACTCGAGGCCGTTTTTGACGGCCTCGAGAGGTCTCTTTGCTTGAGGCAGCTTCGGAAGGTCCTGACGTGATGGAAACGTGTTAGACGGGTTGGTCAAAGAGACGACGTAAGTGGTAGTGCGGTCGGGCATCTTACCAGAGGCAGCCCCAAGTAATACTTGTCGGCCAAGGTCTGCGGCCACTCCTTTATCGCCTCGTCGTCCTCGAGGTAGTGCCACGTGTGCCGGCTCTCGTCGTCCCTCATGCGCCAGCGCGTGTAGTCCGTCCGATCTTCGAGTCTTGGGCGCTTCGCTTCGCGCAGTACGGCGCTCTCATCGCCGTGTTGTGCCTCGGGACTCGGCTTTGTGGCGTGGATGGCGCCGTTGCCACTCCGGCGCGTCTTGGGGTTCCGAGGCTTGAGCTTTGCCGCAGCACCACCGTTGAGCACAACCTCGGCGCCCGTAGCGAAGTCATTGCTCTTGCGTTTGGCCATTGGAGCTGCCAAATGGCAAAAATACCTAGGCAGCACGGGAGAGAAGCGTGCTGTTCGACGGTAGCTCAGTCGGATTGGCTGACGCGGAATCACTGGTGGTCGTGGACGGAGCAAGCCAAATTCCCGAGAGAGGCCCAGCATCGCCCCTTGCTTTTGCACCCGCAAGGCACCACTTGATCATTGGCCAATTCATGATTCATTGGACACAAGACTAGCCCGAATAGGTAAACATCTTGTGCATCTCGGGTCCGTCCCGCGAAAGGTGGGGTTACATTCATCGTTCCTTCCATTAGATGGAACTCCACGCATCCTTCCACTCTCTCAACACATACAGAGAGCGGCCGGGCGAGTGTACCTTCCTTACCTTAATGTAAGTGGAAGGTACGCAGGTACCCAGTGCAGTGTCATGATACGGCAGGAGCGATGGACAGTGGGAGCATCTGCCTGCCTGGGCACACGAATGAAGGTTCATGTCGTGTCGACGGCGTCCCAGTTCTCCTCTCAGCGCTCTCTCTCTCTCTCTCTCTGACCATCTTCACCAGTCCATGCATCTTCCTTTGGCCCCTTGGCATAGAGAGCCAACTTGTACCCGTGATTTGCTATGGATTATACCTCCATTGCCGGCCATCGGCATACGGAGAGAGGCCCTAACCGTTCGTTGTCAGCGACCGGAGTCCCTCGTGTCTCCGCAGATTCGATCAATGTTGCCATCCTTCCGCAGCGAGAATCTCAGATAAGCCGAGCTGGATCCGTCATCTCCAAGATTGAAACCATCTTGGAGTCCATTTTCGACGACCTTGCACGAGGCGCCCTCAGCGTGTCCATTCCATACCGTAGTCGGATGGCCACGGCACGCTCGAGACCACCGCCTGATGCCAACGGACCATCCAGTCCAGAGGAGCGTCCGATCGGTTTGGTCACCTTCCCAGGCCGAACACCACAGGAGGCCAACAAGTTCGGTAGGTCAATTATCGGCTGTTCCTTTGAGTGATTCCTTTCCATCTTTCTTACCTCTTTCGTCGCTCTGTGTCGCAGCATCTCTGCTCCGTATACTTGAGATCTCTCGAGAAGCTATTGCCACTGGCGCCGTCATCACAAAAAGGTTCACACTTTCATGCCTGTACTCTCCTTGCCGCCAGTCTGACGGTTTCCAGGAACATCTTCTATCAAAACATCGATCTCTTCAAGCATCAGCGCGTGGTCGACGGCTTGGTGGACGACATCGCCCTCACTCTAGGTGTGGGCAGGGATGACCTCAACATTGTTAGCAGCAGCCAAGCAAGCCCCCGCTTGTTCAGATACTGACGAGACCACAGGTTGCAGCCGCAAAGGGGCTCATTGCCGGTGCTGTCACGCTGACCATGCGCAACAACTCGGTCATCCCCTGTCACGAGAGTGTAAGCGCAGCTGCCTTGGATCGGCCGGCCGAATTGCGCGCGCTGAAGAAGCCTGCAGGGAACTCTTATACCGACCCCGAAGCTGATCCGGAAAATCGATTTCGGTGTTACTGAGTGGATTCTCGTCATAGAGAAGGAGGTCAGCAATCCAATGTTCAGCCCGTTGTGGGCCGCGTACTGATGCCCATCAGGCTACCTTCCGAACTCTCGCAGCCGCTGGCTACCACACCAAGTCACTTGCCGGCCATGGCATTCTGTTAACGGTATGCTACGTCGAGACACCCCTGACTGCAGGGATTTCCTTGTGTCGATTGTACGTACGCCATGCTGACCACTCACGGCCTGTTTGTTCCTGCAGGGAAAGGGCTTTCCGGATCTGGCAACGAGATCTTTCTTAAACATCATCCACGCAGTAAGGCCACACATGCCGATGTACGCACTGGTGGACTTCGACCCTGATGGACTGTCCATCTTGCGCACCTATCAAGTGGGGAGTTCCAGCTTGATCCACGAGGAGCACACCATTGCCCCACAACTCCGGTGGTTAGGGATACGGAGCGACCAAATAGTACCATCGACAAAGTCCGCTGAGAAAATGGCATCGATTCGGGGCAGTGAAGAGACGGGCAGCATCAGCCCTTGTTCGAGTGAGACACCAAGAGCTCACGACCTAACGTCTGGGTCCCGTACCGTAATCTCGACCACCGAGCGCAGCGACGACGACCTGTTGCAGTCAAGCCGGACGTCGCTTTCCACACATGCTCGGAGTACACCGCTGGAAGCGCTGTCGCAGCTGACACACCGAGATCGCCGGATGGCGATAAGTATGCTGCAGGGTATCTGTCAGGAGCGGAGAGACGGTGATACAGACGGGGTGGGCCAGGTGCGGGAGCTACAAATGATGCTCATGTTGAATTTCAAGGCAGAGATACAGGCAGTGGACAATCTGGGCGACATCACTCACTGGTTGGACGAGAGACTGTGTATGTAGGGTGGCCGTGCAGTGCGGACGGTCATCACCGTTGCGGACCCATACAAACAGTACAATGAAATGTTATTTTTGCTGTGTTCTGATCAAGTGGCAATCATCGCCTCTGGTCCCAGGCCCTTGCCGTCCGCCAGCACGCCGGCCTTCTGAAGAACCTGCACCGTTGACTTCACCACGGCTGGATCAACGCCCGCGGTGTGGACCGGGAACTTGACTGTCTTGATCCACTCCCTGGCGTCTTCGTCGGAGTAGTCCAGCTCGGTGCTGATGTAGCGGACGGCCTCGTCGTGGTTCTCGTTGAAGTGGCGAATGCCGGCGTCCAGCTTGCCGAACAGGTCGGTCAGCCTCGGGTCCAAGGATCCGGACTGGGTCAGCCGCGTCGAGGCGACGATCTTCCAGCTGCTCCAGGGCGTGTATATCTCGCCGACCTTGCGGATCTCGCCTGAGTCGTAGTAGCGCTTGGAAGTGAAGTGCTCCCACATGAAGAAGTCGGCCTCGCCGGAGTTGACGGCCCGGCGGAGGTTGGCGAAGGTGTTGAGGACCACGGTATCCGAATACGGAGGAGCGCCCGGTCCCGGCGAGGAGGAGGAGGAGGACAGCCAGCCGCGCTGGTCGGCGAGCACGAAGCCCATGACGTAGCTGCCGGAGCCGATGCGCGACACGCCTATCTTGCCGCCCTTGAGAGAGTCCACCGACGTGATGTCGGGCCTCTCGGCACCGGTAGAGATGGCCCAGCCTAGGTCAAACGGCGCCTCCGGTTAATCCGACTGCGAAGTCACTCGTCGTTCTGGGTTGTCACGTGCTTACAGAGTGGTGTCTCGACGTAGGTGCCCACGAGCCGGTATCCGCCGTCACCGGGGGCGTCCTCCTTGCCGAGCCCGGCAACCCAGCCCTCTGTCAGTCCGATGCCGACGTCGATCTCGTCCGCTCGGAGGGCCGTGATCATGTGTCCGGTACCGGAGGGGAACGGGACGAGCTCCGCGTCGAGGCCAAAGTACTTCTGGGCGAAGTGGATCGGCGTCGAGAAGTGTTCGGGCACGAAGCCGATGCGCAGCGGTCTAGGGGTGGCCATGATGTCTTGCTCGCTCATATAGCACACGGGTGAGAACATGTAGCAGGGGGGTCACTTCAAGCAAGGTGAGGTCCAGTACTATTGCATAAGGTAGTAGGTACCTGTTTGCCTGTGTAGAATGCGGGAACATTTCAGGTGCCGTATATCCGCTAGTGACACGGGCTTGCGGGGCAGCATTAGCTAAGCTGAGGTCTCTGCATCGCCGCTAGCGATTGCGACTGTCAGCAGGTGCTCACTTCACTTCACTGCTTCCTGGTCCTTCCTCAGTCAACTGGAGCTGGATCGGGATAACTACCAAGACGCTGGTCCTCTGTGCAAAGGGATGGACATTAGGTTACAGTTGAATTAGGGATTCTTTGAGGTAAGATGGCATTATATGTATCACGGATCATCTCAACTCCTCCAAGGTAGACATTTCTCGCCGGTCGCTCATCAAACCCCCCCGACAGAGATCATCATGTTCCGGACCAAAAAAAGACTAAAAGACTACTCCGGAAACTCCTGCCCGACGAGCTCCTCGCTGAGCGCCCAGAGCTTCTTCGCGTTCTCGCGGTCCTGAGAATAGGCGAACGCCTCCTCGACCTGGCAGTCCGCGACGTAAGCTCCGGACTGCCGGGCCAGCTCCGGGTCGAGCGCGGCCGAGAGAATCGACGCGGCCCCCTGGCTGAGGGACTTTTCGGCAGACAGCTCAAACTTCTCGCCCGTGTTCCTCAGGGCGATGCGGTCGAGGAGCGCGAACGGGTGCTCCTCGCTCCCCATATCCATGTATCTCCCGAGGTTGGTTCCCAGGATGGTGCCGGGGTGAGCGGCGAGCGAGGTGATGCCGCGGCGGGCGAGCTCCACCGTGAACAGGTTGTTGGCCGTCTTGCTCTGGCCGTAGGCCGTCCAGCCGTCGTAGGTCGCGCCGTCGGAGAAGTTCCAGTCGTCGAAGCGGAAGGGCGAGATGCGGTGACCGCTGCTGCTGACGTTGACCACGCGAGCGCTGGGGCCGGCGGCCTTGACCTTGGGAAGCAGGAGGTTGGTCAACAGGAAGTGCCCGAGGTGGTTGGCGCTGAGCTGCAGCTCGTACCCGGTCTTGTCTACTTGGTACTCGGGCAACATCATCACCCCGGCGTTGTTGACGATGACGTCGATGCGGGGTATGGTCTCGTCGCTGTTGATGGTCTCGGCGGCCTGGCGCACCGAGCCCTCCCGGTCCGCCAGTTCACAGGGGACGAAGGTGACCTCGACCGCGGGATCGATTGCCGCAATTTCTCGGACGACGGGGTCGACCTTGGACTTTGTCCTGGCAACGAGAATCAGTCGCGCGGGAGAGTGGCGAGCCAGGCTGGTGGCGACGTATGCGCCGAGGCCGCCCTCGCTCGTACCGGTGATGACGAAGATGCGGCCCTTGATCTGCGAGGAGAAGGCTCGAGTGACCTCTTCCGCCGTGGAATCTTTATTGAACGGCGACATTTTGTTTTACACGATAACCGCGCCGGATGACCTGGACAGTGGTTGTATAGTGCACGTGGAGAAGGACTTTACGGATTTTGTTGACTTGGGATCAAGTGATGTCTGCAAGGTCTGCTGGTGGTGATGGATGATGGATTCGAAGGGAGGTTTCTTGGGTCGGATTGCAGACAGATGGCATCATGGAACGGGACGTCGAGTCAACCAGCTGGACGAGGACCTGTTATATGCTTTTTTTTGTGCACTTTTGGTAGGTTTTCTGTCCATGTCGTATTGCGGTTCGGCGCCGAAGACAGCACCGCGGCATCTAGTAGATGTGCCAGGGTGCGTGGCCGACACTGTCTGAAGCCCGGAGAAGATGCTGCTGTCTAGCGTGATGTTCTGACCGCTACGTCAAGGTATTCCGGCTTAAGACCTTAAGTCCGCTGGCACTTCGGCCGCTTTGTGGCGCACAGACCGATCTCGAGCACCGCTTTCTACAAACGGAAAATGCCCATAAACTGCTTCTTTGAAGTAGCCCCCGAAGCAGCACTAGCCCTATGCCGCTAGAGCAAATGGCTCATCATGGCGATGCCTCTGCTTGTCTAACCGACCACCTAGTGAGACCACCTTGTGCATCAACTCCTAGGGATCTAGGGATCCTTGGGTCTCCGGACCAAAATCTCCTGCAGCAAGGCTTAAAACAGGCATGGCTGCTACCGTCGGTCCTTGTTACCTTAGTCACGTCACCAAATCGCCTCGCTATCTGTCTCTGGGTCGGCGGGTTGTGTCAAGAATTACGTAGAGGTTCTAGCTTTGCCTCCTCCGTACTCCTTGGGGGGGTCAGACCCACTACCGGGAGCCGGATTTTCGGACATTAGCATCAGGGGCGGTCAGTACCTTATTCTGACGACTCCTTTACCAATGTGGACGGCGCTTGCGGACGCGGCGGCCGACTTGTCAATTGCCAAACGAAGACGTCGCACGATGCTGGACTTCATCTAAGCGTGTGTCAAACCTGATCGTACGATCGCAAACAATGAGAGCAACTGAACGTTAACTGCGCACTCGAGTCCTGACAGATATTGCATGGTTCACACCAATGCGTGGGTTTCCCTTGAAAAGGGCGAATCGATTGACTCTGTAGAGGCTACGTGGTAATGACGATTTTTATTGCCCTTGAAGCAATGGGGTCACGACGGTAACCTTGGTCAGGGTACCGGGTCACGACGGTAACCTTGGTCAGGGTACCGGATGCCACGTTCGACATACGGGCTAGTAGGGAAGCAGCAGCTTGAAATGCACTGTTTTCAAGTTCAACGGAATTGGAGCCCAGAAACATGCGACACGTCCACGTGGAAGAGAATTGAGGATGCCATGTGAGATGGCTCCGGGTGTCGCAGTCCAGTCACTGTTTGCACCCTTGGCTGGAAGACAGGAGCGGGAGCTGGAATTTACGATCACTAACTCACTGCAGGTACTAGTATCAATTAGTATTCGTACATCAATGCATATCGATGTCTGAATCATTTTCATTCTAGATAATTTGTCCTATGCCGCAGCGGACTGCTAAGCTATGTACGGCTGAGCACTCATCTGCCGTTTACGTGTAGACTTCGGCCTTCGATGGTCATTGTGACCACCTGTATTCTCAACATGAGCCTCAGTTTTCATATCGCCTGTTAGTAGTCTTTGAAGGGGTCAAAGCAGCCCCGCAGCAAACAGGACGGCAGCCGTACCAACGGCTGTCATAACCACTGGGATTGAGCTGCTGACCGCCTTGGACTCGGCACCGCTGCTTCCGCCCTCGGCCGAGTAAGGAGTGGAACAGGGCAGTACGCACTTCTCGCCAGTCTTCACCCCGGTAGTCGCGTTGACGTCGTCAACGATGCCGCAAGCGCACCAGTGTTCAAGGACCAGCTGCTCATCACTTGTGCAGCTAAAAAAGCTCTTGTAGATGTTGTCCTTGGTAGCAACAAGGCCAGGAGCTTGACCTGTCGTGGACCAGTACTCCAGCTGAGACATCATGAACGTCTCGTACGACGCATCCATGGATAGAAGGTCGCCTCCCTTGTAGATCTGATTTGTCTGGCAACGCGAAGCCGCACCGGGAGATGCTAGGCCGCAGAGTGCCTGGGAAACAACGACGGTCTTGACCGAGAGCTTCATGGTTGATGCTCGAGGTTGAGAGGGTGCAAAACAACTTCTCTAATAAGTAGCAATGTATGCTCGGTAATTGTGTCGCGACTATGGTTGGTTGCTTGGGTTTGTGGTGTGCACGGATATCCGATGATGATGAAGGGGATGGCTCTGCCGCATATCTTTGGCGTGATCTGGAGATTTTATATGCAGTGGCTACGATTATTGTTCTATGTATGCTTCTCTTCACAAAGACATTGTGTAGTAGATGCCTTCCAAGCCCCAGACAAAGAGGAAGGGACTTGGGAGGGAAGTGGTATTGTGTTCTTTGATGCCCTCTTTCTTGCTCTCCATGGAATTCTGTTTCCAATGAGGTTACCTGCGCCGAGGTTTCGACTTGTCCAAGTGGAAGCCTGCCTCAGCAATGAAACTTGCGCCCCTTTGTATCGTCACAGGCAACATCCGCTCTAAGTGTACCTGCTAGGCAAAGGACTTGTTCTTTTCGAATCATATCCATGTCTTGCTCTAGATAGTATTCTTGGCAATGTATTCAACGTAAGCATCAATGCCCGTACCATCCCCAGTAGAAAGGTGCCCCCGTCGTGCCGGCTCTGCCCAAGCACAGACCTGGGCCGATGGGCCGGTAGAATCTATGATAGCTGGTATCGCAGCAATGAAGTACAAAGGTACATTAATTTACACTTCCGTCTAATATCTTTCTCGTCTCAGTGCAACTGCTGCTCATCTTTAGCTTTTCGTTCACGCTTCCTTTCCGCTTCTCTCCGCCACTTAGAGGCAAATTTCCACTGCACGGCCACGCCTGTTAACGCGAATACCTGGACAATGGCACAAACTGTGAACGCTAACCCGGCCCCAATACCGTCCACCATGGGCAACACGAAGCTTGTGCCGCCGGCAGCGCACAGACATCTAGCAAGGTTGAGACTGGCACTTGCCGCGGCACTCCGAACCGGGAAGACGTCGACAAGATAGGTCATGATGGCGGACTGCGTCGAGACGGCCGTCCAGCCCGTGATGAAAGTAGACACAACGGGGACAGCAATGTGAACGTGGTCGGGATACTGAACGGTCCAGCCGAAGAGAACGATGGATAGACACTGGATGAGAGAGAAGGTGGGCACGAGCCGAAGGCGCGCCTTTTCGAGCGGAAAGTGGTCGTCTGTGTTAGTCTCGGAACGGCTGAGAGCGTTACTGGCTTCCGCGTCCGACCGCGCTGAGCGAGCTTCATGCTTCCTCTTGACGCGCCGGTAGTCGACGTCGAGGATTCTGCCGGTCACTAGTGTGCCGATCATAGAGCCAACCCCGTTGGCAATGAACGTCAGTCCAATCTGGGTCTCAGTAAGGTGGTACGCATCCTTGAAGAGGGACGACATGGCGGTGATGCTCATTTGCCAGACGGCGTAGTAGATGGCGAGAAAGACGATGATCGGAGCGGCGTGCCTGCTGATGAGGATGCGAAACGGTCCGGTAACGTCTACGTGTTTTCGTGCTGCGGCCTGAGGCAGATCTGCTTCCCGATTCCACTTGACCTTGGTGACCCTCTGGTAGATGAACAGGGGATATCCGGCTATTCGACTTGGTGGTGTCCGGCCTCCGTTGGCGACAATCGACCTCAACGTCTCCGGAAGAAGGAGGATCAGCAGCAGCAGGAAAGCGCCGCCGTAAATGGACAGGAACCAGAAAATTGCCCTCCACCCCAGGGATTCGGCGAGAGCACCCCCGATGACTGGGCCTACGGCGACAGGTACGAGCAGTCCTGCTTGAAAGATGCCCATGAATCCCCCACGCTCCTCACGAGTGGTGATGTCTCCGATCACACCGGACCCAATGGCAATCGTGCTTGCGCTGCCTGCACTTTGCAGGCATCTCAGCACTATCAGGGTAGTGTAGTTCTTCGTCTCTGCTAGGCCGATGCATGCGCCGAGAAATACGGAAAATGTGCAGCAGTACGCAACGCGGCGACCCTTCACATCGGATATAGGACCCCAGACACTGGGTGCGATGCCTTGAAAGATGAGATATGAGGTTACCGTAAGAGTGACAAGCTCGAACGACACGCCGAGATCGGCAGCAATGGCGGGAAGTGCGGGAAAGTAAATGTTCGACGCAAATCCGGAGACTGGACAGAATGAGTCGAATCAGTCGATCGAGAACACCATCACCGTAGTTGCAGAATAATGACTTACAAGTTGCGGCGGTCGAAACAATGAGGACTATCAGGTATCTCTGTCGCTTGTCGAAGATGCTGTAAGGTACTTCGGAAGCCGGCGGCGGCATTGGTGGCATTGGAGGCATTGGAGGTGATGGTCGTCGTGGTGTGCTCGGAACCACAGCTAGAGCGCAGTTGGGCCGCTCCCCGTCGGTCATGGTTTGACTCTGCTATCGATGAGGTGCAAGTTCGTAAGTCCATGTCGACATGGCCGTACAAATATATGTAAGGCGGAGGTGTTATGGCTCCTAAAGAAGCTTGTATGTTGTGCCAGTTGCCCGGCGGAGAGCTAGCGAACCCACTCCGGAGTTGAGACTTGTAATGTGCGGAGTTGAGGTCTGAACTCCGGAGAAGCACAGCTTACTCCACCTACCTGTATAGTACAAGTATGGTGGGCTCCCGTCGGAGAGGCGCAACTGTACACAACGGTCCCGACCGAAACAGTAAAAACACGAATTAAGATCAGCGTGTTATACTCGAGGATATTGTGCGCGGCCATCTCCCCCATAGCCTCCTGGTAATCTCTAGAAATGGCCCCCATCACAGTAGCCTGCCAAATGCGCCTCGACGTTTGACAAACGCTACGCCTCCCTCAACTTGGACTTGTTGTCGATCCTGAGTCAAGGACACGGCCGAGGGGTGTTATTGGAGTATTTCTAACTCTTCTCGGTGGAAGAAAAAGCTCCACAAGAAGCATACCCGCTTGTGCGCCAGACCACGAGTCTGTTCGTCGACCTCGGAGAAGGCTGCCAGAGATGGTGGAAGGCGCTCCTTTCACCAAGCTGACCAAAGGCATTGTTTTATTTGCCACTGGTTCTCCTGTTGTGCAAATGGCCTCGAACTTTCCGCCCATGACAAAGATGCTGTGCTTAAGAGAAAAGATGAAATGCTGCCGCGGGGAATAGCCTGGAAGGAATGATCTTGAGAACACGGAACATCAACACTGTTACCATAGTATGCCATCAACCTCCCTGGTACCCTCCCATTTTGATACTGAGCTGATGAGACTCATCATGGATTGGGATTAGGCATGTCCGCGGTCGTTGTGAGCACGGTTACCATCTGCTCGATCCCGGTTATAGCAGTTATGTGAACCCGGACAATGTGTTGGACTCGCCGTTGAAACATCGATCCAAATTTTCGAAAGTCATGCTGAACATTCTTCTACCGAAGACGAGTTTGGAAGCAATCTCCGGCGATGAGGTTTTGCGGACATTAGAACGATGTCAAGTCAACAGGCGTACCTCTTGTGTTCTTTCCATACCGGACCCGGCGGGTGTCTTCACAGAGACCGACTCTGTATTTCTATAGCGAATGAGTGGTGCATAGATGCTAAGACCGAAATCAGCCGCCATGCGTACAGCTCGTTACCGCATAGAGCACCGTTCCGAATTCATCAACAGTCTCTAGCCACTGATCGACTCTGCTGCGTCTTTCAAGGACAGCAGGTTCATCCAGGTTCGCAGGTATCGGCCAAAGCTCGTCAATATGGAAACCCTCGCTATCCCAGGCCGCTAGGTGAGTGTTGTATGCCCGTTGCCAATCTTGCCGTGTGTGCGCTCTCCATAGGAACTGGCTTGCAGGAGCAGGCAGCCCTTGCAGTTCGGTGCCCAAAAACGTCGGAATGCCGTCTTGAGCAGAGAGCACGCTGTCGAATAGGTACATGGCAAATAGCGTGCGTCGCTTCGCCTCGGCGACAATCCAGGCTTCCCATCTTGGACGGGTGCGCTGTTGCTCGGCGATACAAACGAGCCCTCGCCGGCTAGTCGAGCAGGCAAGATCTTGGAGGTTCATCATTGCTTGGCGGAAGAATGGCTTCGAGTCGTCGCTGAGTCTGAAAAACAGAACCATGGAGTAGATCAGATACGCTTGGAATGCTGCAAGCAGAGCTATGTCGTCGTATATGCTATGCTTATCGTAGATGCTGTTCATCTCTCTTTGCAACACGTCCACAGCGACGCTCTCACTGCCCGGAAATGGGTTCTGGGATAGGCGGACCAGAGTTAGGCACGTCGAAAGTGGCGGCCTGGCTGAAGTTCCCATCGTCTGCGAGGCGTGCACAAACGGTGGGATCCCGCGCCCGTGTACCGTGACGGCTGCATAAGACTTCAGGATCCGGTAGATGAAGGCCGTGATGGAGGGGGGATAATCCTTGATCTTCTGTCCCGGGACGGGAACAAAACTATTCAGCCAGCGGTTACGGATGTCCTCCGGATTGATGGGGCAACAGAGCTCTAGGCTTAAATCAAGCGAGTTCAACACCTCGGACAGAATGCTGGCGTCTCTGGACCTCGAGTCATCCCGAAGATGACCCCCGCTGATCGCCGTGGACGTGTCAGCCCTGCTGCTGTCGCCCCTAGATTGTGGCGCTACAGTGATCCCGCTTGCGACGGCAGTTCCGGTAGGCAGCTCGCGCTCGTGGCGTGGAAGCGGGGACCTGAATGCGGAAAGAGTAGACACAGAATTGTTCAGCCTCTCGTCGCCGCTGTTGCTCGCAGCATGTATAGAGACTTCCGGCGGCAGAGTTGGAGGAATATGGCAGGAGAGCCGTCGCAGGGCACACCTAGCGCAGATACCCGTCCCCGTGCGCTCACATTTTGTCTTGGCAGTCGAACATTCCAGGCAAGCCTTTTGCCGGGTGGTCGAATACCTCGTAGCTTTCATGACGACGTTGCAGAGCGTCCATTGAGGCTCAGCGGCGAGGGTTACCCAGCTGATGTTGCTGCGTCGGTGCGTCGATAGTTCAAACTGCCAAAGGGTGTGATGGAGGTGGAAATGGATGACAAGCTGAGCTTGTGGCTGTCCGGGCTGGTCACGTGATCTGCAGAGCATCGGGATGTTGACCGTGTTGACCGACCGCGAAGACCGGCATGCTTCAAAAGAGCCTCCTTCAGCCATGCAATCACGGCTGTATTTCGAATACTAGAGAAGACTCATTCTCACCACTGCATCAGAATAAGGACCCAATGTCTTCAAGGCATCTTTCTATACAACCTTCTTGATGGTCGACTCGGGCAACAATGCTCGACAATTCTGTTGGCTTGGCTGTCAATGCACCGTGGCTTGATTGGCTAGATCGGCCGCCGCTGATATATAGCCGCCGGAGCGTCCAGTGTTGTCACATACGCACCGCGCTGAGAGAGCGCTCTCGCAATTGACACAGGACTTGGTGATTGAGAGAACGGCATGGCGAAGAGTCACCGACAGCCGAGCTGCTGAAACACACATGAATACCGGCACCCCCGGGTTGATCCTCCTTTCCACTTCTCCACGTTCCGGAAGCACCTTTTTCGTCTTTGAGTGACTTTCTTGGCCGCCAAGTGTGACCATAGTGAGCCAAGCAAGGCGCACTTATAAGCCGTGAGCAAAGCTTGTCCGCCATTGGCTGGCCGTCCGACAGCCGTGTCCAAAGGGGTAGCAAAGACGGATTCTAGCCCAGAGCTATCTAGAGCAAAGTATCTGGACCTGTTGCCCGCGGCCTATCTCTGTCTCGGAACGTGTAACTCCTGGGATTTGCGGATTCGATGCTGCGTCTCCTAAGTTGTAGTATCCGCCTGGAGACACTTGCTACTCGGTGCTAGGAGCTAGCCTTGATAAGTGTGCCGCCCCTACTTTGTGGTAAAGTCCCAAGGTCTTGGAAGCATCGACATCATCCCGAAATCCCGCTAGCCGTAGACAACCATGGACACACATAGTGAACAAAGAGAAAGTCGCGAACTTGGGTATAAAAGACAGTGTTCTGCGTGCCATGAATCAGTATCCGCTCACCCGTCTAACCTTTCTGGCCACTATCAACATTGCCTTCTGCCCTGCAGTCTCTATATTTAAGAAGATCCATCATGCAGTACAAGACCGGCGCTGTCCTTGCCGGACTGCTGGCTGTCGCCAGGGGACAGCAAGTAGGCACCAACGACGCCGAGACCCATCCGAAGCTGACATGGCAGAAGTGCACCTCAGCGGGCAGCTGCACCAACGTCAACGGCGAGGTGGTCATCGACAGCAACTGGAGGTGGACCCACGTCACGGGTGGCTACACCAACTGCTATGACGGCAACGACTGGAACAAGACGGCGTGCCCCGATCCGGCCACTTGTGCGAAGAACTGCGCCGTCGAAGGCGCCAAGTACTCCGACACGTATGGCGTCACGACGTCGGGCAACGCCCTCACCATGAAGTTCCGTGTCGACCACCAGTACGGAACGAACATCGGCTCCCGGATGTACCTGATGAACGGCGCTACCAAGTACCAAATGTTCACCATGAACGGCAACGAGATCGCGTTCGATGTGGAGAACTCCAAGATCGGGTGCGGGCTCAACGGCGCCGTCTACTTCGTTTCCATGGACGAGGACGGCGGCATGGCCAAATACTCGACCAACAAGGCAGGGGCCAAGTACGGTACCGGCTATTGCGATTCGCAGTGCGCCAGAGATCTGAAGTGGATCGGTGGCAAGGTAGGTGCTGACTGAGTAGGGGCACCGTCGACGGGAACCTACTCCCACTGTTCCAGCGGAATGACCCGCTCACAGGAGCAACTAACGTTCGGGCGTTGCTTATTAGGGTAATGTGGCTGGCTGGGCCCCGTCCGACAAGGACAAGAACTCGGGGATCGGTGACATGGGGGCGTGTTGTGCTGTAAGAAGCTTTGAGTCCCGATTTCCTTCATTGAGCAACATCAGCCAGTCCTCTGACCGCCATCGTAGGAGATGGATCTGTGGGAAGCAAACTCGGTTTCATTTGCGTTGACACCGCATCCCTGCAAGACGAGCGAGTATTTCGTCTGCGAGAAAGACAACTGCGGCGGGACTTACAGCGAAGAGCGCTACAGCGGAGACTGTGATCCCGATGGCTGCGATTTGAACCCGTGAGTCCGCGGCCCGTTGGAGTCTGAAGTTGATGGCACGGTCGCCTTCCTTGCGATTCAAAGCTGATGATGGAGTGGTCAAGGTACCGCCACGGAAATACGGATTTCTATGGCAAGGGCAAGACTGTCGATACGAGCAAGAAGTTCACGGTTGTTACGCAGTTCCACGGCTCAGGCAGCAATCTCGACAGCATCTCGCAGTACTTCATCCAGGATGGCAAGAAGATTGAAGTGCCCGGGTCTAAGCATGTCAAGGGCGGCAGCAAGATCGATGCCGAGTTCTGCGACGCGGCCAAGGACGTGTTCAAGGACAACAGGCGGTTCCAGGACATGGGTGGTCTCAAACAGATGGGAGACGCGACCGGCAAGGGCATGGTGCTCGTCATGTCCATCTGGGATGATGTAAGTAGAATCCCAAAGGACTAACCAATCACGAGCCGAGGTGGCGCGACCGGAGCGCTGGAAGACATGCTGGGACACGTGCTAACCACCAGCGCGCTTCAGGGATTCTCAAACATGTTGTGGCTGGACGGCGAGAAGTATCCGCTTGACCGCGATCCTTCCGAGCCCGGAGTCGCGCGAGGTGAATGCCCCATCGACGGCAGCGCACCGGAGGTAGTGCGCGAGACGTTCAAGAGCGCCAGCGTCACGTACAGTAACTTCAAGTTTGGTCCCATTGGATCGACCTATAAGTGACGGCCGACAGAGGAAAGACAGCAGGAAGCTGCCGAGTACACTACTGTCGGATTGTTTCTTGTAGCCGAATATAAGTGTGAGTGAGTAAGCGAGTGAGTGAGTGAGTGAGTGGCAGTATAGATACATCGGGTCTCATCCAGCTTAAGGCTGTTGTTGTGCGGGAAAACAGAAGAGGAAGCTAGAGTGCTGTCAGATAGTCTGCAATGCAAGTTGAACAGTCTGAGCCGCCTCCCATCACCGTCGGGCGTACCAGCGGCGAACGTGGACAGGCACGTTTTGAGCCTTGGATGTCTTCCGATGGCGTCGTGTGATAACTTCATGCGGCACCGTCGTCCGATCTCAAGTTCAAACTTCGTAGCTCAAGACCAAGGGAGGCTCGTGACGCCGTCCTATCCGTACGGCAATGGCCTTGCCGAACCTGCTCTTCTTGCAGTTGGCCACGGAAGATGAGTTATGTACTGATTTGTCGTCGAATCAAAGTTGATTTAGTGCTGATGTGGCCCCAGGCCCTAGCAGGGGTCGCGCATAGGCCGGACAGGACGCTTATGGACCTACCTCATACGTCTTAGTGTGTCACTAACACCGGATATTACAAGACACCCGGGATCCACCATCCCGTCTAAGAAAGAGCGGGCAATTACGAGCACGCAATGAGCAGCCTCCTACGAAGTTCCTGATCAGATGGAAGCCCTCGTGACTTGGCCGACACACTCAGACCTGCAAAATTGAGCACAGTAGGCAACGCGCTCGACTTGAGTTTGGGCCGTGCGGGACATCACTGGATAGGAACGGAGCAGCAAGGAGAAGACCGAATGATGCGTGGTAATAGATGAATTATAAAAACACACACGCACTGAGGCATGGGCTGATAGCACTGGGTATAGCAAGAGTAGGATCCTCCACAAACCGCGACACCACGACCTCACGCATGGCAGAGAGACGCGACAACAATGCGGCGAGCCGCCTACTGCTTCTGGGAAATAGGATACTGCTCGTTATCGGCGATGGGCGCCGGGCGGTTGTCCGACTTGTTGTGCTCGCTCTCGAGGACAAAGTTGGTAGTGCCGGTGCTGTCGTGGATCTCGGCGGTGTCGACGGTGGTCGACAGAACATACTCCTCCCTGTCGATATGCTTGAAGAGGAACCAGAAGAGGACGGTGACGACACCGCAGACGATAGCCGGGCCGCCGAAGTTCCAGATCAGGTGGGGGTCGCCAATCACGCTCGAGAGAGCGAGGTTGATAAGGTAGGCAAAACCGGTGTTGAAGAGGTTGATTGACGACAGTGTGCCTCTCATGTTGACGGGGGCTCTCGAGTAAGCGATGCCGTAGGCGGGCACGTTAATGAAGAGCTCCGAGATACCTCCGATACTGTACGGGATACCCATCCACCAGACCGAGATGGGCGAAACCAAACCCGCGTCGACGCAAACGGGGTCGGACGATCCGTAGTAGCCGCAAGGAGACGTCTTGTATGCGTAGTACTGCAGTACGCAGTAGCCGACACCAGCGAGAGTGGCCAAGAAGAAGCCGGTGCAGATACGCATAATGGGACCGTAGTGGATGTTCCTCTTCCGCAGCAAAGGATACAGGCCGAAGTTGAGAATTGGTGAGAAGATGATGATGGAGAGCGAGTTGAAGTTGTTGAGGACATCGTTGGGAGCCCCGTCGGTCGTGAGCATGGTGCTGAGGTAATTCGCGGAGTTGCCGATGCTGGTTTCGCCATGTCAGAAGCATTCAGTTTGGGGATTGGAGGAGTGACTTGGACTTACCCGTTGTCATTCCAGAACTGAATAGGGAAGAAGCAGAACATGCCGGTGGCCTGGAAGGTCCGCTTTACATCTTCAACGAACTGGTCGTTGTAGCGGGTGGTGGGAGTCTCTCCGGCAGCGGCCTGCACGGAAGGCTTGGCCGGCTCCCAGAACCCGTGGCGACCGATGCGGAAGATGCCGCCCTTCCTCAGGCAGTTCTTGAGAACGACAAAGACATTGGGGAGATCGGAGCCGCCGGGCTGCTTGATGACAAGACGGCTCTTGAGATACCACATGAGGGCAGGCAGAGGGATATAGAGAAGCAGAGGGATGAGCCAGCTGAGCCACCAGCCGACATATTTCTCCGCGTACGAGGTAGCGACCTGAGTGAAGCCGCCGACGTTGATGAGGAGGTAGAACCACAGCATGACCCTCTCGGTGCTGTGTTCCGGATCCTCGATGACACGCTCTCCGTTCTTGCGTGTGACCACAATGGGGACGTGCGACGTCAACTGATCAAGCAGCATGGGCGACACGTTGGGCTTGAACATGGCTGCGTAGAGTCCAAGTCAGCACACGGACGCCTCAACAGGAAATAGGACGGCGGGGCCCGAGGGAGGGGGAGGGGGGGTTTATTTGCTTACCAGCACCAACGGAAATAATGTAGATACCGACAAAGAAGGGACCTTGGGATGCGCCAGTCGCAAGGAGACTCTTGGCACCCGAGGCCACCAGGATAACGTGTCCGATGCCCATGACGTAGATGCCCCAGACGATCATCCTGTAGCGACCAGTCTTGGCATCGGCGAGGTATCCAGTGACGAGGGGCAGAATATAGGCAAGAAGGCTGAAGGATTGGTTGACGGCGTTGCTCTTAGCCTGTCCCAGGCCCAGAGCACCTGCAGTCTGCTGGGTCCCACGGGGAGGCGCGCCATAGCCGTTTCCGCCGACGGGCAAGGGCCTGTTGACAAAGTTGGAGAAGAGACCCTGGCAGCCGTAGTAGGAGGCGCGCTCGCAGAACTCAATGGCGCACAGGAGGTAGGCCACGAGCGGCACCCGACCGGGCACACGACGCAGCGTGGCGAGCTCCTCCTCGGTGGGCTTGCCCTCATAGTCGGCGTCTAGTGCCGACGTGTAGACTGGAGGGTGCTCATTGCTGCTCTCGGGCGAGGGACCCTTCTTGAGGTCTACTTGCTTTTCTTCGTCCGCTGCGTAACTCGTTAGCTTCTCGGTTGCACCTCAGCACTCCGGGTCGAGCCACGGTGCGTGCGTTCTGTATGGCCACTCACACATGGTGACGCTCGGTCAGTACGTCTTGGGTACAGCGAGGTCTTTCGCCCTTTTGACAGGAATTGCGACGTTGGAGAAAACCAGGAGGCAGAGAGAGCGAGGGGGTGACACTGCGGCGGGATGGTGGCCCTTTTTAAGAGACACGGGCTGGCCTTGATTAAGCAGGCGGACGTAGCACAGAGTAGGGACCCAGTTCATATCGGACCGTCTCTCACGGGCTCATCCCATGTCATCCCCATACTCTCGAGCCCCCTTGTCTCCGTATTCCATTCCAGACCGTCAAAGTCCTTAATCAGACCCTCGCAGTCCTCGGCAGGTCCATCGGTGATGGTCGACGAGTGGCCAATGGCGCGGTCGGGATTTGCGTAAAAGTTGGTGGGCGATCCTGTTTGCGTCTGAATCGCCTGCAATCGCAGCTTCCTTATCAACTAAGCTCCTGCCTAGATGGGAAAGCGGGTAGCAAGAGAGCGAAGGCGTCAACCTGTGCAAATTTAGTTGTGCGCCCACCCTGGGACCCACATTGCGCTCCCAGCACCTGCCACTGCCAGACAGCCAGACAGGCCAGAATCCCACAGGTCCCAGTAACTAGCCCCAGAACTACCAGAGTTCTGATGTCACCCTGGAGGGGCACAGGAGGGCAGGGGAGGGGGGCAAGCTGGGCTGCTGGGGCCACTAGGCCACCAGTGGCACACGACCGGTGCCCAGTTCCAGCGCCCTTTTGGTGCCCAGGCAGCCAGGCTGCCAGGATAGGTCCCCGTGCAGAACAACGCTAGAAGGCGGGAGGAAACGACGCCATGCGAAAGAAGCAGCTGGTTTTGCCATTCGGTGCCGCTATCCGCCACCCACACAAGATGCAGGTGCGTTACTGGCGTTGTAGGTCGGAAAGCCTGTGGTAACCACTCCACAAAGTCCACAGCGCCATGCCGGATTGTGGAAACCTGACGATTTCGCCCCATGCTGCTGTCAATTACAAATTGCGGGCGCTGCGATAGTCTACCTTAATTCTTCTACCTATCTACTACGTACACAGCAGTACGCTAAGAGATCCGGCGCTGAGTCTGATCGGGGAGCTCGCAAATGGCTGCTTCAACCACAATGCCGGTAGCTCGTCCCAAAGTGGACACGGCTCCCGCAAGGAGATATGGTGGTATTAGGAAGGTGCGCGGATGTTACCCTCACTGCATCTCGCACGCTAGCAGCCATACGGCTATACGCAACGATACCGGCAACGATACGCAACTGAAGCTACTCCTCTGACATCTACCTTCCGTTGACAGCCAATTAGGGCCGCTTCATCAGACGATTCGACAATCTGAACCATGCACATAAAAAATGGTGCAATGCGTCGCTGACGAGCGAGGCACGGAAAAAAGGGATGCTTGTTGGTTTCCATGGTTTGGTAAACTCATCAGCTCAAGCTACACCCCGCAAAAACCGTCGGAGTTAAACTGACAGTACATACGTACCGACACCTTCCTTTTTCTGGCCAAGGTGCAAAATCGGTGCTGACTGAGGTGGCGAAAGACAAAAAAAAATTGATCGAGACTTCAAGTGCGCCACGTCTTTATTAACTGCATAGTACATACCTCAAGGACGGAATAAAATCCACTGAGCATCACGTGACACTTTATGCCCGCTTGTGCATTACCAACTGCAATTTTGCCTCGGCAATCCAGTTTGGCAGGAATTACAAAGTAATGCCGGCAGTGAAAGACTTGTCGGAACAGGCGAGCTCAATGTTGGCGGAGGAAGACGCAGATGCCAACCTCCTTTTAGGCTGAGCAATACATAGGTACGTAGGTATTTTTGGTTTATTTAAGCTTTAACCACTACGTAGCGCATGAGGATGAGATGGCTTGCAAAACCTCCAGCTGCAACCAGAGACCCGGACAAGAATCCTATTTGCTGAGACAAAACCGCCGCTCCACCATTCCTGTGGCCCTTATCTTCCAAAGCGGGACGGGCAGATTGATGTCACAACCGGCTGTACGGCGCTAGGCTTCACATCTAAGCTTTGGTGGACGAGATCGCTTGGTGTTGACGTCAGTACAACCGGTCAAGGCTGCAACCCCTTCGATATCGGCTGCGTCGGCGCGCCCCAGCCTTTGCTGAAAACAGGCTGTCATCATGGTGCTTATCATGGTGCCAACGATACTTGGGATTGCGGGCCAGCTCTTGACCAGACGCGTTTAAGTGGAACGAAGGAGATGCTAGTTGATAGTGACCATCGTGCGCGTAACCTCATTCCTAACCTCATTCCCAACTTCCTTCTCAGCTATCGAGTCTCCAGACTAAGCGGTGTCGATATCGTTCGACCGTGAGCCCATAACCCGCTGGCTACTGTTCGCGGATGGCCGTGGGGGCATTAGGCGTATAAGAAGCAGCACGAGATCGCGGCGTATTCTGTTGGAATCTTCTCCAGCGAGACAAATATCGCCACGCTTGAGATTACCGAGAACAGTGGATGGTCGGAGACGTGCCTTAACGAGCTCAGCGGTGTTCTCATTATGGGGGGGTTCATGTGCTCTGCCACGGGAGCAAGCCGTTGGTCACCGTCATATTCGACGGATAGAGCCAGAGCATCGTCACGCGACCTGCTCTGACGTGATCTGGACGGTTATCCGATGACCCCCGTCTATGTACGCAATCCTAGAGGTTCCGCAGAGTGAGGGACCACAACGTAGTGGCCTTCCAGACAAAGTTTGCCTCGAGACGCGGACCCATGAAGCTCTTCTGGCTCCTGGTGCTAGCCCTCCAGCACCAGGATTACACCATCACGTAACGAGCTGTGCAGTTCGTTATGCCGTACAGCGACGTTGACCGGACGGCAGACTAGTAGAAAGCGAGATGATGTCCTTGTGGCGGCACCTAGTTCTCGGCGTCCACCGAGTGATCGCGCTTGCTCGGTTGCTGCGCAGCGCTGAATATCAATACTGTCTTTGTGGATCTCGAGCTAGCAATCGCTTCTTCGACAGAACCTGTCACGATTTAGAAACTAGCTTACAGCCGAAATCGACAACTCAGTAGGAGATGCCCTCTCCTATGACCATTGTTGGCAATGACAGCCGGATGCTTAGGGATCGGTTGAACGAGGGCGACTGCCCTTATGGTTGCGCCATCGGGAAAAGAAATGTAAATAAAATACGCCGGGTGGTCAGAACGCTAGGAGCTCACTGTGCCAATGCTGTAATACCCTACTTCTCTGACCAAATCCCTATTGTTATTATTCTTGCTTGGCTTCGTTTGTCTGGTCTCTTGAGCATCAGCAGTCGCCTTCCGGCTTGGGAAACCTGCTGCCCAGGTATGGAGGCCATGGCAAGACAATCTATATGTGAGTATCTGTCACTCTTTATTGAAGGCCATCGTTCGAGATACTAGGCGAGTTGCACAGAGTCAAAAGATTGCATCCCCGGTGTTGCCTCGGGCTAGTGGCGTCAGGAGGCTCTGTTCTCCTGAGGACATAGCCACTCCAGCGCGCACTCATCCTGTTAGATGATCTCGCACCGTTTTCTCGTACGTCACGACGGCACGGAATTCTTACAATGTGTTGTCTCACTGAAGCTCTCAGAGTCCAGGCACCATCCGTACCGCGAAAGTCGGGAATGCCTACACCTCAGCAGCCAGGGGTTTGAACAGTGTTCATGTTATCTCGGCTTTCAAATAGCTCTATCACCATTATTCAGTTTTGACCGGCAGATGTAGAGATACCCGGCCTTGCGAAATCGATGAGATGTGTTTGCTTTTCTTGATGAGATCTGCGACAACTTTGTCCTTTTTCGTCGATTGTGTGTCCGGGCCCCAGGGACCTGGGCCAGAACTGTTCTCCAGCTGGGACAATGGGTGCCGTCGAAGCCATGATGAAGGTACACTCAGACGGATGACGGTCTCCAGGGATAGATGACTGCCTCCAAGTTAGCTGGTGTCTAGGGTGAAGCTAAAGACCTACTACGAACTTCACGCTGTCGAGGCATGTGGTGAGCCGGGGATAAACGCGCTTCATTTGTACTGGCATGAGAGTACCAAGCCCATCGTATCAAGTATAAAAACTTTAGCCACCCCAACCTTACATTGGACCTGTTGCCTGCATAACCATCGGTCACGTCCAGAACTGGCGCTCGGACGCGCCGGGATTTCTTCGCGAGCCGCCATGATACACGACACAGCAGCGGATATCCCGTCCTGCCTGCTCTATAGCGACCCGATGACCAACATCATTTCATAATCACGGCCGACTCGACTTCTTGTGGCTCCTTTCTGGAAACGAGGCGAGATGTCACAGCCCCAATTTGTCATATCGCTTGTCAGCGCATTCATCATCATCATCTCATCACAGAGGAGCCACGCCACCGGGGAATAGACAAATAGGCGGCATAGCAGGGACCTTTCGGTATTTGGCAGGTGGCAGGTCGGCGCGTCACAGGAATTCATAAAAGACTGGCATGATTCAACTCCGTCTTTCCAGATGCCGCGTCTTGAAATAACTAATTCCTCTCTGTATCCTTATCTGCTTGGGTCACTACAACACTAGGATCATCCCCAGCACAACCACAAAAGAGGCAAAAACCATTCCAAGCCCTCCCTGAGTCCGTACTCCCGCATTAATCCTGTATTGTGCGACAATGCCGCGGGTGAAGTTGGACGCCGCCTCCGCTAGGGCTATTGTTGTGAGGTTCCCACACTGTTGATTTAGCGCCTCGTTCTTTGTCAGAGGCGGCAACTTGGCTTCGGCGTCATTCAAGATGGCGACACTGTGATCCGTGCCATCTGGAGCAGCCTTGAGATATGCGGCGCGGTATGTGGCGTTGAGGCCGATTGTCGAAAGGTTGGCGATACTGGCGTAGTCCAGACAGGTTACTAAGGTCCCCGTTGGCGTTCCGGCCTGTCGCAGGCTTAGGCTTGCATCCGAATTGACAGCCGCAGCAACGACGATTTGGAGGAGGGAGAGCACGATGACGCAGCGCCGGAGCGGCATCGTGTACCAGGACATATCGTGATAAATTAGCACCAAGGAGACTGAATCAGGCTAGATGTGATAGCGACAAGAGGCAACCCGTACGGAATATCGCTTTTGAGACTGAACTAGCAAATGATAAGACTGAAAGTCAGGAGAAATGACAGACAGAAAGCAGGCCGTGTTACAATCATGGCAGCAATGAGGCGCCGCATCAGTTATAGGAGAATGTTCTCTTTTCTTTCTCCCTTCCAGTCATGGAGTAACCCTGGCAGGCATCCGAATGACATGAACCCCCTGCCGTCGATCATTCACTGGTAACACGATTGTTACTTGGTGATGGCGAAGACTGGATTGCCCTGGCTGTACCTGCCTCGTCTCGTCTAGTTCAGACGTCGACTGTTTGGAGGGGTGATGTGGGCAGATGGGTGCCGACGGTCTGATCTGCAAATGTGAAACCGTTGTTGTGGTACCCAATGGAAATCCAGCAACAGAGCGAAAGCGGGATGGCAAAGCGGGCCTGGCGGGCCGAAACTCGACTCCATTGTTCCAGCGATGTC
This sequence comes from Coniochaeta sp. PK30-01, assembly GCA_023628855.1. NCBI lineage: Eukaryota > Fungi > Ascomycota > Sordariomycetes > Coniochaetales > Coniochaetaceae > Coniochaeta > Coniochaeta sp. PK30-01. Next base: position 16,132 of record JAMAJW010000009.1, on the reverse strand, counting down.
GCGGACCGCACAGGGGCAAATTCAATAAACGCCGGACTGCACAGAAGGCAATATACCTTATGCAGAGCAGCCTGACAGGATACCACTGTGTATATAAGCTCCTCGAGCCGCACATCGAGTGTTTGTGTGTGCAGAGATCGCACACGACCGGGTTTGAGTGAACAGTTCCATCGTTGGCGGCGAGCCCTCGGACCTGCTTATCGACCGTCGACCGGAGAGCACGACGTCCAGCATGATAACATCAGATTGCGCGACGGCGACACATGTAGTCAGCCCTCCATGGCGAACATTGTAAAGGCGGGAATATGGCGCTTCGGTTGCTGCTGACACTACCCAGGCAAGGTAAGGTAGGTATTTCTGACGGAGGTCCCAAGGTAGTGTCATGATCCTTGCTGGAGGCACAGGCGCAGGCGACACCGCATCGCCGTTATTTGCGGTGGCTGAGGTCCGGTATCGACATTCTTGTAGAAGCCTGCTCTTGCTCTCTTGCTGAGAGGTGGTGCTTTGACTGAATGAGGTGCCTCCAGGTACCAGGTCGCCTTGGGTAAACATCCAGACCTCGCAAGGGTTTATGGATCAGTTGGATTCGTCTCGAACTCTTGATACTCTCCGCAGGAAGGCAGGAAGGGAAGGCACCTTACGTAACCAGGGGCGACTGTGGATACCGAGATGCCGACGAGAGTCAGTCAGTTCAGTGTTGATGGACGATTGGCTCCGGGCCGACCCGCTGCACTGCCACTGCTCCTGCCTCTCGTAATTTCCACCTTGACCCTAATAAACCTGCTAAATTTTGCGGACATTCAGGTGCTGGGGAGCGTCAGGAGCGTCTCCCTCGGGCTTCTTGTGTTCATTCCTTAAACTCCCAGCAATTCGTCCTCCCTCTCGCCTTCCTCTGTCTCTCTCTCTCGACATTCCATTTGGCCGATTCTCTAGGTCCAGTCACTCACTTCGCCGTCCTGCGGTTTCATTCTCGTTCTTTTCTACGTCATCGCTGCCGCACGCCACTCACGCCAACACGCGTCGAGCTGCTTCCACTCATTCCTTTTGCCCTGCGCGAGCCAGACACGTCTTCTGCGAGTCTTTTTCGAAGACGAACCACCGCCGATTAAAACTCCCGTCGCGTTATCGGGTTTTCGTACCTCTTACGATTTTTTTGCATCGCTTGCTCGTGGTAGTTTTGCTCATTTAGAGGGGGAAAAAACAACATTATTCAACAATGCGTACCACATCTACCCTCTCCGCTGCCGTGCTGGCCGCGGGTGCTACTGCGCAGAACTACCTTGGCTTCAACACTGGATCGACACTAGCCGACCGCTCGGCCAAGTTCAAGGCGGACTTCCTGGCCGAGTTTAACACGGCAAAGAACCTGGTCGGCGCACCTGGAACCTTCAATGCCGTGCGGCTCTACACCAACATCCAAGCCTACTCCACAGACGACCCGATCCAGGCCTTCGAGGCTGCCATCGAGACCAATACCTCCATCCTTCTCGGAGTATGGGCCTCTGGCACCGACAACATCGACAACGAGATCAGCGCCCTGAAGAAGGCGGTGACCCAGTATGGCAAGGACTTCACCGACCTTGTCATCGGCGTCTCGGTCGGAAGCGAGGATCTGTATCGCAACTCGGTGACCGGTGTCACGAACGGAGCCGGTGTGGGAACACAGCCCGACGTCCTTCTCGGCTTCATCAACGACTTCAAGAAAGCCGTCGTCGGTACCGCACTTGCCAGCATTCCGGTCGGCCACGTCGACACGTGGGATGTCTGGCCGAACGCCACCAACAAGGCTGTCCTCGACGCCGTCGACTGGGTCGGGGTGGACGAATATCCGTACTATGAAGGTGGCAAGAACAATACCATCGAGAACGCGCCAGCGTTGTTCGACCGGGCGTACGATGCGACTGTGGCTGCTGTCGGAGGCAAGCCGGTCTGGGTTACCGAGACTGGCTGGCCGACAACGGGACCGGACTGGGACCTGGCCCACCCCAGCGTCGACAATGCGAAGTACTACTGGGACAATGTTGGATGCCGGAAGCTCTTCGGCAAGACGCCCACGTTCTGGTACAATCTCCGTGACTCCAACCCGGACAACAAGATGAAGTTTGCCATCACCGACAAGCTCTCTACCAAGCCTTTCTTCGACCTGACTTGCCCGAGCACCTTCGACTATAACCCATCCGATGCATCAACCTCTTCCTCCACTTCCAGTGCGGGAACCACGACCTCGCTTTCCAGCTCGAGCCCTACCACCCTGACCACCACAGCAGCGACCGCATCGACCTCTGGTTCGCGTACCAGCTCTGCGGTTACTGCGTCCTCGACGTCAGGCGCGTCATCCCAAGGAAAGATGGTCACCGCGGCGGCGTGTGCTGCCATCGGACTCGCTGTCGGTGTCGCTGCACTGCTCTAGATGAACGGCGACGTGTCCTGTTACTCTGTTTTCCCGTTGTCTGCCAGTCTCCATCTAAAGCGGCTCGCTCGCGGTTCTTTCCAATAGCGCATGCATTTGGTCCGGAGGGAAGGGAAGTGCGTCCAATGCTCGCTTGGGTAGGACACTGAGCAAGTCCCAGACGTGTCTTGGACTTGTGGAGCAGCCGAAATCACCATATCCGGTGATGCTCCTGGGATTGGTGTTGGGTGCGCTGTATATGTATGATATTGGCATCTCGTCATCTCCGCAACGCCGGTATCTCTTTTCTTTCAGTCCATACACGCATTCGTATGTGGCGTTTTCGCATAACATAGATAATCTCTGAATACCCAGGTTCGACAAAGATACCCTCCAAAGCCCAGCTGCTTCCTGAAGTGATAGGTTGACAACTCGTATCTCTGTCGCGAAGATATGTCATTCCGCTCCACTGACTCTCTCTTGCCTGATAGCTCTTGAGTTATCGCTATGCGCGCGGATGATCGGATCGGATCACTCCGCTCGTCCTTGTCTCACTGTCTAACCAACTGTTCCCATGCCTTTAGCGCCCAAACCTATCCGTACTTCTAGTGGTCCAAGTCATGATGTTGAAGATTGTGCCATCAATATTATCGCCTTCTAGACTGTAGCTGGGGCAGTCCCAATAACTTTGTCGCTGTATTTGCGAGACATGGACAACGGCAGACGAGTTTCCCTGGCCAGACCAGGTATTGCGGTAGCAATGGTGGCGCACACATGTCGACCTCCCAGCGCCGAAACGGCTCAGCTGCCCTGAGTGATAGATCGCCCAACGGACAAACGGCCTACGACGGCCTAGTTTTAAACGGCAACATCCTGTGTAGTCGGGTATTGATCTCGACGTAATCGCGCTCATTTTCCGCCGTCAGGTACCCGTGTACTATCAAGAAGTAAATGAAAACAGCCGCAGAGTCTGGTTTGAACTCCCTACGAAGCAAGGCGGCTTGAAGCTCCGCTATGCTCATACAGTAGAAGCTGTCAACTTCATCGTCGTGGGGCCTCGGAGTGACCTCGTGCGGAAGCTCGATGTCATAAACATAGATATAGTCCGGCACTACTAACCCTTTCTCCCCTTTGAAGTCCTGCCCGGTGATGCTCATGTGCGAGATTGCACCTCTCGGACAGGTGTGCTTCCGGATTAGGTCTTCGGGCAGTGACGCTTCCTCTTCCGATTCGTGTATGATAGTATCAAAGGGCGAGACACCGGACTTAACGCCGCCGCCAACTGTCACGTCCAACATGCCGGGATAAGTGTATAGATGCGATGACCGACGCGAAACCCACACCCTTCTTTGACCTTCTGTAATGGTGTAGGCGACAAGGTGAGCGCCCCTGCTCATCAGACCGAAAAGCGACGAGGCAAACCGCTCAACAAAGACAGGTTGTGAATAGCTCACGCCGACTACAGCCGAGGGTTCGCTGTGCTGGCGGCAGAGGACATGGAACAAGTCATTCTCGATGCATATCGAAACCAGTCTGGCAAACGCACAGTTGATCGAGGCAGCAGTATCTCGGCCGTGCGAAGAGTCTAGAACCGTTACACTTGGGTGTTCATCGTGGCGGACTGCAAAATCTGACGTCCATGGCATTCTGCGCACAACCTCAGGCGTCATGAAGCCATAGGGCTGATCATCGTCAGGGAGATACAGCCGGTAATAAGTTTGGGAGGCAGGACCATATGGGAAGCTGGAGACCTCTGTCAGTCGTCTCTCGTTCGTCGCACCCAGCGGGTAAGAACTGCACCTACTCGTCGCAAGATTCGACTACCGAAAGAAACGTCGCTCCATCCATGTTCCCCTGGGCCGTCTTTGTGAACCGAATGGTCGGATGGACCGAGGACTGGGACAGCTTGTCCTGCTGGTGGACACAATACTGGGACTGGGACTGCGACTGCGGCAGAGGACGGAGGTTGCAGCCGGAAAGTGTATGGCGAAGAAGCTCGGACGCCCGTGAAACTGTCCTATCTGATCCTGTTGCAGGTTGAAGGGCTGCAGAGAGAGTTCACCTTTGTACACCATGGCAAAAAGAAACAAGTGTCACTGGGGAGTGGGTTGGCACTTGGTGTTGAAGTGGGGCCTCAGGGCGGGCTATGGACTTATTCGCTGGCTGCAAGCCAACCTCCAATCTTCAACACCACACAATGCAGCAAGGTTGCTAACACTTGGACACTCGGTTCCCGAGTCCCGACAGGTGGCCTCGGGCGTCTGGAACATGACCAGACAAATAAATATCTTAACCACGCAGAGTCTTTCTGCTCCACCTTGAGCTAGACTGATCACTGGGCCATTTGCTCTACGAAACTAAGGCAGGCAGGTAGATTGCGCCAACTCAGCTTGCATGCCCCTCACCTCCCGGGCAATGCTCCGAGACGATTGCAATTGGCCAGCTCTATCTACTGCGCCACGTCGCATGTGAGGGTGCTTCATAAGATGTGGAGCTGCACATACGAATCTACTGGTTCGAGACACAGCTATATCACCTGTCCGCGGCGCTGTTCCAGGAATGCCAGCGGCTGCAAGTCTTGGGGCCACCCGGTCGCCAGCACACCGTTTCCTATCGTCGGCCAGAAAGCGCCTCTATGCGTGGACAATATGGCATCCAACACTCTTGTCGACTTTGAGAACCACTTGCTAAGAGCCCATGAATATCGCGAGAGTGCGCAGTGGGAGTTTATGGGTCGGGAACTACAGGAAGCAAAGACGCTTTGTGAGTCCGAGGGATTACCAGACGCGGCTCGACGGCGGCGGGAGGTTCTCTCCCACCTGGGAAGCGTCGAAAGGCGTCTAGGTCGCTATGAGGTTGCACAACAACTGCTCGAGGAGGTCGCTCGCGACCCTCACGTCGGTGATGCGCTGCGGTTGGAAGTCAGCGGGGAACTCTCCGTTGTCTACCGGCATCTCAACGACTTTGCCAAAGCGAGGGACATATGCAACGAACAGTACCAAGTGGCACGACGACTGGCCCTGACAGCCGAAGAAGAAATGTGCCGCGCAGTCGGAAACCTCGGAATGGCCAACTACCAGCTGTCTCAGGAACGGCAGGACACAGACTTGCTGCAGAAAGCAACCGCCCAAGTCATGGAACGAGTCGAGCGTGCAAGAGCTCTCCAAGCCAGACTGCAGAGGGACGACCCAAAGTCAAAGTCTGTCAGGAAGGCACGGACCTGGGAATCTATAGGCTTGGACAGACTCACCCTTTGTTACGCTGCAGCTGGAAACACGGCGGAGGCCGTAAAATACGGCCACATGTCCACTCAGATGACCAAGGACTCCCCGGACCCTACCGTGCGAGCCATGTCTCGGTTTTTCTGCGGCTATGCCCTACTACGCCATGGCGACCGCGCCAGAGCGATGGAGCTCTTTGATTTTACCTCACCACATGACCAATGCACGTGTGCCATTGCACTGTGCAAGGAACCCAGTGACGAGTACTGCCAGTATCTTCGGGTCATCGTAAACGAGGGCGTTGATCTGGAGCGCTACGACGAGCAGGGTTACAGTGCCTTGGACTATGCCGTCTTCGGAGGCAACGAGAAAATGCAGGAAGTTATCCTGGGTGGCTTAGGTAAAGCTACGACTCTAGACCCAGGAGCCATGACTCGTCACCTAGACGATGCGCGTCTCAAAAAGCACTACAAGGAAATCTTTCAGGAACACCTACGACCGGAGCTCAGCCGTGGGGGTGATAGCATTCAGCGCATGCGGATTACATACGACAACTTGCTCTCGCAGGATCCGGTCAAGAAGAGCCTCTTCGACGAACTGAAGTTTGTGCACTATTCCGACTTTATCAGACACGGACGACTGCCGTGTTCAACCGAAAGCCTCGCTCAAACATATGCAGAAGCGTCCAAATCGCATCTGACCGACACCTTCGACCCCTATGTCGTGTTTCTCTCGTACAGGTGGATAGGGACTATCGCCGGTTCCCAGTCGTCAGCACCATGTCCCGACGACACACAGCACACGCAATACAGACGAATGCTTGACACGATGGAAGACTTCGTCGAGGACTCGAAGATAGACCCAGAACGCATGTATATATGGCTGGCAAGTCTGACAATCCCCGTCCTCTCACTGACATCCGGTTGACTGAAGCATCTAGGACTGGGCGTGTATTGACCAGGGGCACAAGGACCCGGGGATCAACGCATTACCTGTCATCATCGCGCAGTGCAACGCCATGATCAGTCTCGTCGATCACACGTATTTTCGTCGCGCCTGGTGTGCCCTCGAGGCTTCGATGATACAGACTCTTGTATACTCACATGGCCAACATCTCTGGTATACGCACCAACTGGAGTCGCCGGAAACAGATCGGATATCTGGGAACCTCGGGAGATGCTTGACTCGAGTGGATGCCAACCCGACGTACCTGCCGGTATCGGTAGAGTCGGACCGCCCGAGAATAGCGTTCTTGTACAAGCAGAGTATCTTGCTGGGGAAGGAGGCGGTATAGCAGGGATTGAAGACTTCTTATGGGACATGGGTGACTGGGATCAAATGAACACATGGCAGGTGCCTCCCGTGAAGAGAATCCCAAATGGTATGTGACCGGGAAGTAGGGAAGCGACATGTTTGGACATATTAATACACCGATCCAGGAAGCCACATCAATTCTAGGGCCTCGAGTAAGTCGTCTTTCATTGGGCATAGCCACATGATGTAGCTATGTCGGGACTGACCATCGTAATTGATTATCGTTCGTTCCCCCGCCTCAATTTTCGCGCCGTTCAGCTCGTTATCATGTCGGTTGGAGACCGTCCGGAGTCAACCGGAGTGCATCTCCAAGCAGACCTATTCTCCCTGTGTCATACAACTAATACTGGCCAACGTGCAGTTCGCGAGCATGCCATGTCTAATGTTCCCGTGGCCCATCGATTGTCCTGACCATCGTGCCACTGCAGCCAGGAGACTGGGGCAAAATAGCACGGTATATGGTCCGGCTCGAACGTGAAAGGTCTCTCAGCGAGAACCGAAACACCAATGTCCAACAAAATGGCTATCCTCTGAGCATTCCCAGGGCGATCAGCATCTGCCCAGCGTAATACAGAACCCAGACCACACATGGCATCCACCGGCGATTTCTCGAGGTGGCAGGAATCAGGAATTTTTCGGCCGAGAGAACAGCATCGGATACCATGAAGAGAAGGGCGCCGGTGATGACCAGTCGTTTGTGTAGCGTGAGTGCAGCAAGAACCATTATAACGATAGCACTGGTGTAGACGAGGATCGGCAGCCGCAGGTCTCGGGAGACCTTCGGAACCAGCACCCAGAGCATGATGGGAGCGAATGCACACACGAGAAGCGCCGCAGCCATGGTTCGCAATCCGTTATCCAGGACGGAAGCCTCGCCGCGTCCATTTCGGGCAAACAGGAAGATGTAGAGCACGTGCGCAACGAGGAAGCTGCCGAGGCCACTGCGAAATGCCGTGTCGCCGTCCCAGGCAAGAAAGGCGTCACCGGTTGCACTAAGGAGAAGAGCCGCCGATAAAAGGGCGGGCCCGCCATGCACTGCTGAGAATGTTGAGAGCATCACTGTTGAGGCTGTCTTGGCCGCCATGCGCCACATACTAGGGGGCATGTGCACACATCTGACGTACAGCAATGACGCGCAGAGTGATGCCATCAGGGCGGCATTGGCGAGGGACAGTTCCGCGTCGAAGATGAGCATGTTGTCTGTTTGCGATGTTGGCGTTTCCTTGAATGTGGTGAGATGTCCGAGACACTGAGTTCACGAATCCACCGCCGAAGTACACAGTCGGCTCTGCCGGCCGTCCGAGCATATGTTAACCAGAAACGAAGTCTAGATAGCAGGGAAATGTCATAGGAATTGACGCAAAGAAGTCACATGCAAGGGCTAACTGATGCCGAGGAAAAGAGGGAGGTCCAAGCTTTTCGCTTAGTACTGTACCTCTGTCCTGTATGATGGTTGGAGTGGCTTGGCGTTAGTGAAGTTTGTGCTTGTGCTTGCCTGCAGAGTTTAGCAAGAATACGAACAAACGAGACTCACATGACGCAAATGAAGTGACTACCGCCAACCAGACCCAGTGATGTAGAACAAATGGCCAACTCCCCTATTTCCCGGCGCATTTCCCGGATGTGAATGCTCCAAGGTACATGTCAAGTCACTCGGTCTGCGAGCCCCCCCACGTGAACGACCTTGGTCTGAACGGAGAGATCACATTGCGTATCACACCGTACCGTGTTACAGCAGGCTGATAGAAAGAGACCCTTCCTTGTTCGGAAGTGTAAGTTGACCGCAGAGTGGGGAATTAGGGGTGCCAGCATAACTGACTGGCGAGAGGAGAGACGCAGTGGCTTTCGAATGATGTAAACAAAAAGACATACCTCGCGAAGAAATACCGGTGTGCACCTTGCACAATGACAGGAGCGTCCTAGACCAATGCAACCGACAGAGATCAAGAGTAGTGGCCTTTCTCGACATGCAGCACCGGGAAGGCCTGAAAATCTGTAAAAGCGTCTCGACTTCAGCGGCATTGGCAGCAAGTCAAGAGTCAAAACAGTAGTCCGAGATTCTCTCACTTAACCAGCACACATTACGGGTATGAAGTCAAGCCGGTGGAAAGTGACATACAAGTACCCGTGTAGAACTTGACATACGTAACACTGCCAAATCCAAGAGCTTGAACAAAACCACTCTGTGCTGTCCTGTTTTCATGTCGTCGGCTTCCTGGTACAATAGGATTGGAGAATGGTGGATTGAAATCAATTGAGTCAACCGGTGCAGATCGTTTCTGGAGGACGGAATCGCGAGGCATCTTCGGTCTGGCGAGCGACAAGCTGGCAGCCTGGAGCGTGGCAGAAGAAGTGACGACCGGGGGGGACCCAAGGCAAAATCGGTGAAGACCAGACAGTCGCAAGAGGAAGATTCTTAGGAATTGCAGCTCAGCTGAGGACGTACATAGCCCATAGAGCTGCAAAAGCCCGTCACCGCAAGTGCGTTGTTGGGGGGGCGCAAGTCTGGAGCCTTTCATCTCCACGTCAGTACCTTGACAAGTGACTAATAGGTTATAGGGTCCGATCTATTGCAGTAAAAATATCACGTACAGCATGGCACGGGTAGGAATAACAAATTTAATGGCACGTCATTCCCGTGATCAATCAATCTGCAAACGTAGCTCGTTTGACTTTTGACAGTTTCGTCTCTCCTCAGCCCTTACAAAGGGCGGTGTGTGCAGGGACCTCACTTGTTCTAAATTGCAGGGCCTAGTCCCTCCCGAGACAGAGACGTGATGCTCAACTTATGAGACAGAACCTGGTCATGACTCCAAGCTACAGACCGACGACAGTAGCCCTAGGGCAAACAACAAAAAAAGGTGGTGACTGCAATCTGCGTCAAGACCGGCCTCCTGCATCTCCTCATTATCGCGGAGTAACGGGTCACAGAAATTGGGCGCAGCCTTTTCATGGTATCGATTGGCAGCCGAGCATAAAGGTCTCGCCGTCACTTTGCAGTAATAACTGTCAGGTATGGGTGCATGGGCGCCTCCTAGAGTCTGGACTGTCTAGGACCCTGTGGAATGTTGGGTCGGGTACTATTGACCTTTCAGAGATTTGCACGATACCCCTGTGCGTGTAATGTGTTCACATATGTTTGCTCAGAGGTCCCGTTCCGAATAAGGTAGGAATTCAAGGACAAAGACAACTCTGACATCCAGACCAAGTTTTTTTTCACACCAACCAGAACCAGCTAACAAACCCCTCTGTTCTCTCAAAGGTGGGATTAGAGATATTCACGCGTGTAAAGTCGATTGCGCTGTGCCCCCGGATCCTGCGGTACATGTATTTATTAGCGGAGAAGACGGGAATTTTATTGACCGAAGATAGAAACTGCCTTTTTTGAGATCGTACCAAAAGTTCTAACCTGCCGCCTTTTTAGCAGTACCTAGAAGTCTACCACAGTACCTTCAGTAGTCTGCACACGTGTAATGCCTGTACGTTAGCCCAAAAGGGCACATAGGACAATTGTTATACACCCAACCGGTCACGTAGCTACGAAGAAGGGCTGTTGTTTTGGCAGAGTAGCGCATTTTAACTTAGATTAACGAACGCTGTTCCAGGCTGCCACAACATAGACGGCAGCTGGTTTTATTTTCTTATCCGTCGTCCCCCCAAGAAAGGGCAAGAAAACAAAAAAAGGAAACAACAAGGGGACAAGAGAGGGGGTTAGCAGAGTGTTTGTGTGGTGTGTTGCAAGGCCCCGGGGAAAAGGTGTGTGCGCGTGTGGGGGGAAGAAAGGCAAGGGGGGTGGAAACAGGGGGAAAAGAAAAAGAGACCAAGGTACGAAGAATTCGACATCGTTAATATCCCCTCGACATTTGGTAGTGCTGCTCGCTTTTCGTAACAACTACCATTTTGGCCACCTTCCGCATCTGTCCGAGATCAGTCCCAAATTGCGAGCCACAGACTCGCACCAACGGTGCCACAACTAGGTCGACCGTTTCCTCGGTCTCGATCCTACGCCGTTGGCGGGCGTCCATCAATCCGATGTCATGCAGAAAGCCTGAGAGTTGGCCCGTATCTGGGTGACCGAAGGTAATCACGTAATCCTCGGCCGAACAATTCATGATTCCATAGACAACAAGTGCCCGACGCGCCACCATATCCATAGACTTGGCCTTGACCGGGCCCATCTCAGATTGGATGAGATCGGTAATTTGCTCGATTGTGGCGCAGGTTTCATCATCCATCCGGCTGCCATTCATCAGGAGTTCGAAAGTAATCTGCTTCCAAAATTGATACTTGATGTTCATGGGATTGTTAGGGCTCTGGCACTCTGGTTGCACCGGCCGTCAGCGCTCCTCTCCTTTCCCCAGAATCGGAGACGTCATACTTACTTTGTCCCGGAACGCTTAAAGCCTCCTGGAGTCTGTGGTAGCTTTCCCACAGCTCATTTTTCGATATCTTCTGAGTCCCCTTGCCGGAAAAGAGATTGTCGTCGAGAATGTGCCAAATCCATGCCTCGTACAAGTTAATCCAGCGCGTTTCTGAGTCAAGCATCTCTTTGGCATTCACCGACCAGCTGCTGAGCTTCTCCTGGGTGTCGGTCCCTAGAGCTTCCCAGGAGGTGCATTCGAAGGCGTACTCAACCTCGTCACGGATGGACTTTGCCAGAGCATCCCAAGTATAGTCCATAGTCTCATTGTGAGGGAAGTAATGAATCTCAGTCAAACACCGCCAAACTGCTAGCCTTTTCTCGTACAGAAGGGCAGCTTTGCGGTTTGCGTCCTCGATTCGAGAGAGGGAGCTGTCGTCGACGATTGACCTGCCGCCCTTATTAGGCGTGGCGTCGTCGGTGGATGACTCGACGTCCTTAGACATGCAATCGGTAGGCGAGGTGCCGCCCTTGGGTACGCTGTCGGCGACTGACTTGGGGGGCTTAGAGGTGCCCCCGGTGGACGACTTGACGTCCTTGGACATGCAGTCGGTAGGCGAGGTGTCGTGCTTAAACACGCTGTCGGCCACTGACTTGAGGTCCTTCGACATGCCGTCGGTGGATAAGGAATCGAGCTGTGACATACCGTCGAACTCCAAATGGCGGCTGGAGTTAGATAAAGCCCGTGAGATACGGTCAAAGTCTTCTGAAGCTGTCAATGTCGAAACACTCAGTCCCGTACCGTCCACCTTGTTGCCGGCTTTACGCCCGATTTTCTGGCGCTTGAGGGAAGAGTCTTGCCCTGATACAAGTTCTTTTGCACGTCGACGTGGCATAACGGCGATGGATGGATAATTATGACAAAGTCTTGTGTAGGCAGATTGGAAGACGAAGAAAATATGGTCAGGGACAGCCGTATCTAGAAGCAGAGGGGCTACGGGTACGTACAGAATATAGCAAACAAAAGAAAGCAAATGAGGAAGTTTTCCCCACCTTATCGTTTGATCAAGCTGAAGCGGTTCCGGCAATCATTTGCTATCACGCGTCCTCCCTTTCTTTGTTCGCATTTCAGTACTCCGGATCCGAACACGCCGCAGACTTGTCGCCACTTCTACAGGAGACCGCAAGCTAGGTAGTTCGACGAGTCACCTTCCTCATCCCAACTTGCTAAGAGTACCTGGCAGAGATGTAGCTGGCCCCCCGTTTCGAACGCTTAGCTGCTTGTTACCACAAGTGAATAGGGAGCAGACGTGACATGTGGCTCCCCAACGCTTCCAAAAGAAAAAAAGACCTAAGAAATATCACGGCTAAATGCGGGCCCTCAAACAGCAGCTGAGCTCCCTACACGGGCAAGAGCAGAGATAACATGACTCTAAAGAGTACGTAATAGTAAATGGTATACAGCAGGCCTACCGTCCCAAAGATACAGCTGAGATGTTACCGCAACCACAACAGAAGCAGACGTGACAGTAGACGTGACAGGTGGTATCTCAACGCTTTTAAAAAGATATCACGGCTGAAGGTGGGCCTTCATACAGCAGCTGAGCTCTGACACGTTGTGCGGGTCCCCGGCACGAGTAAGAACATAGGCAGCATGACTGTGAAATATGTGACAGTAACAACGATAGTGGATAATCTTGTTTTTCCAACTTACAACGCACTTGGTCGCAATACCTGCAGAACCACTTACCCAGTTCGCATCATCCGAGCTTGAGAAGGTGTCAGAGATTAGTGACTGGGGTCCAGCAATCACCTCTCAACTGGCATAGACCCCCTCTTCCGGTCTCAACCTACTTGCGCTTTTGCCCAGCCTAGTGACATGAGACACCGTAAGATATAGAAAGGAAGTCCCACGGCCAGCTCTCTCAGTCTTCCCTCCTACTTGCACATCAAGGACAATCGCGGCCTAAACCCAGGCCATCTCCAAAAACTGCCGCCATGACTGTCGCCGGGGCGCTCTTCCTTGGTTTCGACTTTGGAACAACGTGAGTCTTGCACGCATCCCATCCTGACGCCCAACAAAAAGCCGCCCCCATCACTTCATGACGAAGCTTGCGTAGCTGATTTATGTGAAGTTTCTCCTCTGTTTCGTTTGCCATCACGAAGCCCGGGGAAATTTGTCCTCCAAAAATCAGGGACGTGAATTTTCGTGCAGCTGACTCAGAGAGATGCAACCCAAGGGTGCCGTCTACTCTCAATGTTGGTCCCAATGTTCTTCAATCTATTCCATCCAATGCCAAGACCCTCAAGCTACTGAAGTTGTCCCTCCCACACGAGGAAGACCTGCCTAATCACCCCGATCATGCCGATAATCTCGACGAAGTACGCCAAGCGATTCGGATGATCAGACATGCTGCTGGTATGAGGGGCGTTGAAGCCGTCGCAACGTACTTGAGACGGCTCTGGGAGGATTGCCTATGCGATATCACCGAGCATGCATGGCCTGTAATGCTCAAAGACATGGCAGTCCGTATCGTGTTCACTATCCCAGCTTCCTGGCCCGAGGACGCTATCTGTCGAATGAGGTACGCTGTGGAGGCGTCCGGGATCCTCAACATCGGCCGCGGTCCGGCCGCCATGGAGTTCCTTACTGAGACCGAGGCCGCGGCGTTGGAAATACTACCCCGGTTGGTGGATTCGGCTTGCGAGGTACCGTTGACACCATCACCCTGTCCCTTCCCTGTCTCTAGTACCCTAGACCCTGTCCACATCTTTCCCCTTGCCATGTCATATGACGCATTTGTTCTTGAGTTCGGCAAAACGCAAGATGCTTATATGTGGCACAGATCGGCGATTTTGCGGTAATCTGCGACTGTGGGGGTGGTACAGTTGTGAGTTTTTAATTCCATCTCAGTTGTTCGTCGCTGATATCCATGCAAAGGATATCGGGTCTTATGAAGTGACATCTTTGTTGCCGTTCACTGTTCGGGAATGCGTCCCCGGAGAGAGTCAACTCTGCGGTGCGATATACATGACAAGTGCCTTCTCCTCTCTAGTCGACCAGAAACTTGCAGGGTTTGCCAATATCGGATACAATCCCAACATCGACAGGCAGAAAAGCGTATCTCAATCGGGAGCCTTCTGGGAGGCTAAACTCCGTATGATCTCGCGTCGCCTCACTGAGGAACAATGTCCCGTCATGTACAGGGCATTCCTACACGGTGACGATGTCGAACCCACTGGGCCGTCGGTGGAAATCTCCAGGTGAGTCTCACCAGAAAACTATGCCTGGCTAACGTCTTAAACTGACCACCTCATAGCGACGAGATTGCCAGAGTGTTCCGGTCCGTCACCACCAGCATCATCGCGATGGCCACAAACCAGGTACAGGCTGTGTTGGTAAAGAAACAAAAACTGCCCAAGGTACGTGGTATTACAAAGCAATAACCTTGATCTTAGCTAATACAGATTTCGTCAAGCTATTTGTCACCGGCGGCTTTGGATGCAACCTGTTCCTCTAGCACGAGCTTCAAGCTCGCTTTAATTCTATTATATACTTTACATATTTTGAAGAGTAAGTTAGACCTCGTATAAGAAACATACAACGTACTGACTAAAATGTCTTATATTCCTTATTCCGTAATAGACTCTACTACAATCCTTCTGTTTTGATGCTTTCTACATAGGTATTTTTTTGACAGGGGTCCTTAATATAGGTCTTCAAGCTTGCTTAGCCGTAAAAACTGCCCCGGAACCTATTACCCGCTAGGGGGAAATAGCAATAGCGTCTAATTGACTGATCTTAGCTTTAGCCTTGATCGGCGCTTTTAGTTAGTTAGCTTCTAAATAGTCTTTCGCTTTTCTTACGCGCTTCTAGAGCCTCTAGTCGCGTCTTTTCGCGTTAGCTAGCTAGCTAGCAGTCTTTATTCGGGGAGTAGATATAAAGATTTTGCTTCTTTTTTTATTCTTCTTCTCTTAGTTCGACTATAAATTAACGGTAGACTTTATTTTATCTATTCGATATTAGCTAATATTCAAATTTCTTACGTCTTCTATAATAATAGCTTTCGACTTTATTTGTTATAACTTTATCTTTTAAATATTTATTTGTAAAGTATATAAGTTATATTTAAAAATATCGATTACTAAGTATATTTGTATTTAGTATAAAAAAACTTACTACTACTTTACTAAGTATATTTTATAAGAATACAAAGCTTTTTTTATAAGATACGCTATCGTTACGTCGTTTAGCAAAATCTACGAGATTTAGCTACTACGTAACGGAACGCTTATCAAATCTCTTCTACTTTATCGAAATAGTATTTTCTATTTCTTTTACGACTTTTATTATTAGTTATATACGTACTATAATACAAAGATCTTATAGGTTTATATACAAATCGTTTATAATTATACTAAACGTAGTTATAGTTACTTTAGTAGCTTTAAGTACGTTAGAAATATACTCTAATAGTACTTTCGGAACAATATTATCTCTACTCTTATAACTTACTAGTCTTTCTTCTAAGTTAGCTCTAATATATAATACTTCTTTATCGTAATATCTTTACGTTTAGATACGAAGTTAAGTATAATAACCGTAGCCGCTGCTACTGCTGCTACTAAAGCAGCTACTACTCTCGAGCTCTACGACTAAATCGAAGCTAAATTAGAAGCGATCGAAAAAGAAGAAGCCGAAAAAGACGCTACAAAGACGTTTATATCGGCGCTACTACTAACGTCAAAACAAGCCTGGTAACTCTAACTAAGGGTTAGGGTTAGGGTTAGGGTTAGGGTTAGGGTTAGGGTTAGGGTTAGGGTTAGGGTTAGGGTTAGGGTTAGGGT